>JAGPOW010003395.1:59676881-59703993 GCA_030014935.1 Caiman crocodilus
ATCTGACCCCGGTGCTCTTTCCTGCCAAGGCAGGGGGTCGGACTAGATGATCTGCCCAGGTCCCTTCCGACTCTAGACACTATGAAACTATGAAACCCCTTGAAGTCAATGGTGCCGAGTGTCCTGAAGATCTTCCAGGATCAGGATGTGAAGTTTCAAAGAGAAAGAATTCATAAACAAGCTAAAAATTAAATTTGCATCAAATGTTCCTGGGGCCCCCTCCTTCTCAACAACAGACAGATCCCATAGCACAAATAAACACCACATGCAGGCATCTAAAACTCACCCACACATTCGTCACGTGATGACGACAGTTCATGTCCCAAAGGGCAGTCGCACTGAAAGCTACCTTCTGTGTTCATACAAGTTCCACCACGGCACAAAAGAGGGTTACGTTCACATTCATCTATGTCTAAAAGAAAACCATGAGAAATGATTAAAGAGAATAATTAGTGAGGGAAAAAGAATGGGAAAACAAATATCAACATCTGGACGTAATTAAGAATCTGAGGTTCATAGAGCAGAAAACTGCTACGGTGAAGCAACAATTATTTATCTTCTCATTTCTCATAATAGATTAGGCAAATAAACTATGAGAATAGATCTTAAACGAGTTTTGTTTTCTTGATTATTAAGAAATAATTATGCAATTCTTCATTCAGTAGACAATTTGAAAAAAAAAAAGCAGATGAAGAGAATCTCTGTTTGGACACTTGACAGCATTTAGAGTACTAAACAAAAATTGTATTTCTATGATTTCACTTGTGCAAGATGAATTCTTTTTGCATAGAGAGACCTGCACATCAAAGTCTGTGAATAAAACTGACTGATTTTGCAAATGCAGATTTTCATGTATCAAAATGGACACATTCAGATGCATATTTGAAAAAGTTGCTTGCTGTTATTTATACTGTATGTACTTGAATGTAAGATGATCCTGAGTTCAAGACAACCCCTCAATAACTTCTATATATGGAAAATGTATAAATTTGTTGTAATTTTTCAGGCATAGAATGGAATTAGTGGAGGCTTATCCTTAATTCATTCCTCCCACTGTTGCAGGGGACAGGCAGTGAGGAGGCAGGTAGCGTGAGGAGGTCAAGCAGTTTGCCCCCTGCTTGTGCCTTCCCCCTGCTACCTCTTCCGCAGCCCTTGCTTTCCACCCCAGTCTCTACTCCCTTCTTCACCCCACCCCCATCTCTTGCTCACCCCCTTCTTCTCAGCCTTGACTCCCTCCTCCCTACTTGCTCCCTCTGCTACCCACTTTCCCCACTCCCACCTCTGTTCTCTCCTCCTCTCTGGCCTCTGTTCCCCACTCACTGCAGCTTCTACTTTGTGCTGGCAGACTCTGTCCCCATTTCACCCTAGGGTACTGAGCATGACCCCAGTCCATTCCTTATAGCAGAGTCATAGACCTGACTTGTGAAAGCAGTCACAGTACTTGTGTCTACTGCGATATTTTTTTACATTTCACAATCCTCCAAATAAGACATACACTTTGTTTCAGGAAGGTAAAATGAAGAAAGAAGAATTTTTTCCAGAACAGTAGTTGCATGGAGTAGGGACAGAGCTGACTCTTTGTTTCACTTAGCCTCCACTTTTCGCTCAAGCAAAAGCTAATTTTAGCCCTTTCAATATTAGACTCTGCCTCCCTTCATATAGCTGGCCCGCATGGAGAGAAGGAAGAAAAACAATAGCCATTATAGGCTCTTTGTGCTTTCATTTGAGACAGAAAAATAAGCTTTCCCACTTCAGACATACACCCCAAGTTTGGAGAGCTAATTATGGGAAGAGGATGTGCACAGCATGGATAATTAGCACACCAATGCATGCAGTTTAGAACATCATGCCCTGAAACAGTAAACAGAAAAATTGCAATACCTCCTGACAATGCTTACCCATGCAGTTCTTCATCATCATAAACCCACTTTCATAGCCTTCAAAGCACTCACACTCAAAGCTTCCTGGAGTGTTGACACAAGTACCACTTCCACAGAGATCCGGGGAGATACGGCATTCATCAATGTCTATTTCACATCACATAAAGAGAGAAAGATCAAATACAGTTTAAGATGAATCCTGCTTCTTTGACAAATGGAAAACTCATGTCAATAAAATCTCATGTGATGCACCTAAACGTTTAATTAAGTACTCAATATTCTAAAAAAATGATTATAGTAAACTCAAAATTCTAAGCTTTGAAACATCAAGGCTGTTTCCATTTTGCATCATTTTAAGATCATATATTTTACAGGGTGATAATTATGCAATAACTACCACCAAAAATTCCAAAATTTGAGAACTACTTGATGTATTTATCACATCTCTTGGAATTATTTTTATGGAAGAATTACCTGACTTCATAGATAAAATGACAAGGAGGATGTGAGAAGAATATCATGGGATAAAAAGATAATTGCAGGCTTGTATTATGGAGGTAGTCAGGACATGGTGGGAAACAGGGTTCTGACTAAGTTGTTCAGAAACATATATCAGGGCAGATAGAGCTGAGAGACCGGGGATGAGGAGAAACAAAAGTAGACAGGAAAAGAAATAGAGTTCTAAACTCTTCAGTTTTTGTACTTTTTTTCTTATGTAAAAGTCTTTTCCTTTTCTTCTATTTCACATTCCCTTAGCCTCCTATAATTCATACACCACATACAGATATGCAAAAATGTAAGGGAGCAAAGCCTTTGTGAGAAAAAAATCTGACAAACAAACACTCATTAATTTAGAATTAACGTTGCTCAAGTGTACTTTTCATCAATACACTATGCTCCAGCAGCATCTTGCACTTCATGTATCAGCATCCCTGCGCTTAAAAATGGCGACAAGGGTGCTTTATCGAACTAGCTTTAGTTCAAGTGCCCCTGCCACCATTTTTAAGTGCAGGGACACTGATACACAAGACACAGCAGCACTTTAATTAAAGTGGCTCCCAGAATTGCTCTAATTAAAGCGCCAACACACTCCTCACCCCTGGAGGCCATGTAAAAGTGTCCATGTGTTAATGCACTCCCAGATGCTCCAGAATAAAACTTCCATTTTCAACGCAGGGCCACCCACATCCAGTGTCTCAAAAATCACAGACTCTCAAAAATGTCCAATCTCAGATTTTCTTTAGGTAGTACTATCACATCATTAGCCTTTTAAATTAAGTACATACTGTCAGTAAGCTATTTTAACCCTGTTGCTGTCAGTTACAGCTGTACATTTGAGTATGACTGTAAGCAACTGGATATGAACTTTTGTGTGGCTGTGGAGTGTGAATGAAAGTGAGTTTGGTGTGGAGGCAAGAATATAATTGAAATTAGAATGACTGAATGATAAGGCATGTGAATTGTATGACTATAAATGTTAATGTTGTTTTAACTGATAATTGTATTAATTTTGGGGGAGTCCCATTGACAGGAAATTGACTAGAGCAACTTCAACCGTAATTTAACAAATTTTTTGGGTATGGGAATCTATTAAAAGATTGTTACAATTATCAGAGAATCATTTATTGGATGGAATATTTGTGTGTTTTTCACAAAAGGTTATATTTAGTAATTCTTATTTCTTGATAAGGGAAAGTTCTCAAGAAGTACAAGATCTGAACCACCTCAAATTTTCAGATGACCATATTAAGCAAAAGGAAATAAGCTTTCTTTAAACATTGGGGAAAATGTAAGACTTACCTGTACAGTTTCTTTCTTCCATATCTAAAGCGAACCCATTGTTACATCTGCATTTGAAACTTCCAATTGTATTCCTGCATTTACCATTCATGCACATACCAGGGAACACTTTACATTCATTAATATCTATGTAAGAAAAAAAAAGAGAATACAGAATACTTATTTGTTTAACAATAAACTAGGTGGAGAGGTAGTTTCCTTCCAACACTGTAGGTATTATGCAGCATGTTTTCATTTGAACAAACTAGGATCTTGTGATAGTCTCCATAAATTTAACTAAAACTTAGGTGAAACAGCTTCTTGCAGGCACTGAAAAGTCATCCCTTTCTAGAAACTGAATTTCAGCTATCACTATGAGATTCAGAATTCCATACAAAGCAAAAAAACCTTCAGGAAGACTTAAAAAGAAACTCTATAGTATAAATTGAGCCTGTAAGGCACTGCCTAGGTAACAGGAAACATGGAACCATATGGCATAGGTGTAACTTAGTCAGTTTACACCTCTTTGAGAGACAAACTTTCCTAAAGATTCTCAGTCACCACAGGAGCATTCGGACATACATATATTACGTTTTGTCTAGCGCAGAAAACTGACAAGAGCCTAGTCCTACTTATTTTCTCTTCTTTGGGACAAAAATATAGTTCATTGGATTATATGAAGGACTAACCCTGTAACTGTAACAAGATATTGCATAAGGCTTATCCAATAAACTGCTTGTCAGTCTCAACTTCTCTACATATTCTCACAAGGGTCAGTCTCAGGCAGCCCCTATTCAGCTTTCAGTGAGCTTTTAACAATAATTCAAAAGTATAATTCTGCTGGATGAATACCCTTATCTAAGGTGTTTCCATCATGAGACAAAACAGTAGCCTGGAGACACCAGCAGGTGTAAAGTGTACAAGAAAAGACATTAGGCAAAAAAAAGGACAAAAATCTTCAGTCCTTGTTCAGGCAAACTTTCATGGAATGTAAGAGCTGAATTTTCCCTCCAAGGTGAGTAACTTCAAAATCACCGATTACTGGCAAAGCAGAACTTCAAATTCCCTCAAGCAACATAATATATTTGAAGGAAAAAGTTTTGCTGTGTAGACACTTATTTAAAAGAAACCAATACTTTAAAACGTCTCATAAGGATTTCACCTTGTCTCTAAAATATGAAATGATTATCTGAAAAGAAAGGATATACTCAGTGTTTTGGAGGGAACCATTTTTTTCCAGAGAGGAATAAAACTGGCTTAATCATTTATTTTCCATTGATTACCTGGCTACTAGGGCTGTGCAAAATGGCTACATTTCATTTCTGTTTCGGATTCGGCTGTTTCGGAGGAACAGTGATTCATTTTAGTGTTTCGGATCACTGTTCTGTTCTGATTACGCCAAATCTGTTTTGGAGTTTCGATGCTGTTTCGGAGATTTGGATCAACCGGGGAGAGGCAGGCTACTGAAGGTTCTCCCACTGCTTCTCCGACTGTGCCTGCCTCTTTCTGGGCCTTGGGGGAACTTGCAGGAGAAGCCCCCATGGCTGCCCTGTCCAGCCCCATTCCCTGCCTGGCCCCACCCTCCTGGCAATTTAAAGGGAAAAAAAAAAGCCCCACACATCAGCTGCAGCAGTGGCGACTGGGTCCTCTGAGGGCTTGTGGCTGAGCCCCCCTGCACAGCATGGGGCAGTGGGGATCACTCTCCTGCCCTTCCCCTTGGCACCCATGTGGCAGCTGTCACATTGCACAGATGCAGTGTGGCTCGGCAGGGTGATCCATGCTATCTGAGAGCTGGGGTGGCTCCAGCAGTTACCTGGAGCCCAGCACCACTCAGCCCCAGCTTCCAGATGGTGTGCAGCACCCTACAGAGCCACACTGTACCTGTGCCAGGGAACAGCTGCCGCACAGGTGCTAAGCAGGAGGAATGGGTCCCCGCTGCCCCCTATTACCCCGTGCTGCATAGGGGCCTCTGCCATGAACCCTCAGAGGCCCCAATCGCTGCTGCTACAGTGAGTGAGTACAGGGCTTTGTTTGTTTGGTTTTTTTTAAGTACTGGGGAGGCTGGGGCCAGGCGGGGGATGGGGCCAGCCAGAGCAGCCATGGGGGCTTCTCCCAGGGCTCCTCTGGCTGTGTGAGGGGAGCTGTGGAAAAGCCCCCATGGCTGTCCAACCCAGCTCCATCCCTTGCCCAGCCCCAGCCTCCTGGCACTTTAAAAGGAGGGCCGCGGGGCTGTGCCAGACTCTTTCCAGGGGGTGTGGGTCCCTGGATCTGCACGCAGGATGACAGCTGGCTGCCACCACTAGCTGGGACCAGTACTCAGCGCAGTCCATGCTGAGCACCAGGAAGACCAGTGCTGGCACTGCCCCAGCTGGCAGCAGCAGCATGCTGTCATCCTACACGCAGATCTGGGGGCCAGCGCCCTTCTGGGAGGCTGCGGGGTTATGCCAGACTCCTCCTGGGGGTTGTGGGCCTTTGTAGTAATCTCTTGCACGCTATATCTTAATGTCTCTGGCTTCCTACATTCTCACCTTACCTTCACACTTTGTTCTGTCCAAAATATTCCCTCCCAAAATTTGCCTTTCATGTCTTTCTCAACATGTCAATCCCTAAGAGCTCTTTGCTAGCTTCCTTTCAAATCTTATCAAATTCAAGCTTCTTGTTCTCTACTTTAAGGCCCTGAAAAAAATCAAGCTACTAACTTTCTCTCCTCCTTGATCACCACTCTTTATTCAGCTTTCAGGTTGCTATGACTAACCTAAATTACCATCTCTTTAAGGCAGGTATTTTACTACCTGTCTATAACACACACACTGTTGGAATGAATACACGAACTAATACAAGCAAAGACGTGGAAATCTACAGTTACGAGAGACATTAGATTGTCCATGTCCAAGCAAGATTCAAGCAGCGGAAAAGAGCCTGGATCACAGTGAGAAGATGGGCAAGAAAGAGCTCAGGTCATGGCAAAGCACAAAAGAGAGAGATTCCAGTTTCTTTCTATCACAGAAAATTGCTGCCTTCATGCAATAAGATCACAAAAGGTCATAGATGGGAATTACAAAGAAGAACTAGTTCTTCAGTAAAATGTATTGTTTGATTATTAATGCTACATGATTGGTATCTCTAATTCTAAACATTTTGCATATATAAACACTGGTGCTTTCCTTTAAAGAGCATATCAGAGCCTACATAAAGAGATACACAAAAAATGCACTTTTTAGTTCCAGTAAGAGAGGACTGAAGCTTTACCTTTATAAAATGGCCTGCCAGTTAGAATGTCACCTCTATTAGAAAATCCAGGTCCTCTGGGGCACAAGACCTCATATTCTTTGGTGCCAAACTTAGGGCATTCCTCACAGTCTGAGCCCCAAGCAACACCAACAGCACAGCAGCAGGCATCCATACGAAATTTGCCAGGTACAGACTGAATACACTCATCTTCATCCCACTTCAAGTAACATTGTTCCATGCGGAGATCTATACATTTTATAAAACACAGGCAATTACATTGTATTATACACTAACCACTTGATACATTTAATGTTAGGAGTTATTTTTGAGTTATGCAGGTGTGATGCTCAGCTGTTTACAGCTCCAAAGAATGCAAAAGAACAAATTTCTACTTGAGGGACTTGTGTATAATTCTGTATCATTGGGATTACCATATTTACTTGAAATAGAAGACAGCCCCAACTGTAAGATGACCCCAAAATAATTAGATGCTATACACAGAAAGGTATACATTTGTTATAATTTTGCAGGTATGGAATCTAATTATTTGAGGTTTGCCTTGAATTAGTCCTCTTCCCACTGCTACAGCAGGAAAAATAAATCTTGGGGGTCAGGTAGCACCTTTGCTTTCTGCTTCCCTCCAACTTTTTCCCGTAGCAGTCCCTTCCCCCTTTTCTGTCAGACCTTGCCCTCCCAGAGTACATGGGAAGAAGAAGCACATTTGAAAAGAATTACCTCAATATTAACCATGGATATAGCAATTTACATATAGTACTCATACATTTAGCTCATCCATAATTGACTCACATTAGCTTTTTTTTTTGAAACTGGTGCAAGTTTTAGCACAAGTACTTCATAAACACACTTTTAAGCAGCATTTTTACATCTACTTATATGTAGTAAAAACTATGCATGACATTAATCAAAGGTCAAAGGCTCTTCGTTTACCACATTGTTCATTGGGCTGGGCCTCGCCAGAGTCAACACCATTCCAAGCTATGGTGACCCCACAGCTCAGCACTGCTCAGTATATGTGTAGTCCAGATACCCCCAACAAAGGATTTACATGTCACTTAGCCCTCACTTATGACTGAAACTGGGTGTTCTTGTCATAAGTATTTGGATGCTCCAAAAATTTATACTCAGATGAGGCACATGGCAACTTGGTCCAGCTTCACCTCATGAAGGACGGGGCTACACTAATCATATGCAACAGGTTGGGGGGGAGGGGGGGGGATGGGAGGGAGTGATTCTGGATGAACAGTTTGAGGCCCTTTTTATGACATCTGGCAGGCATTTAAGGTTAGTGCAGAAACAGGAATCATTGGAAATGGGAAAATAAGGCACAGCTCAGCTGCCGGAATGAAGAGGAAGTCAAAGTATATGAAATGTAGCAGAGTCAGTGGCAAGGGGGTACTTGATGGGTACAACCATATGTCTTATTCAGAGGGGTTACACTAATCTATTCATGAGGATGGAGAAGATGTAGCCAACTTCATCTGGAAAAATGACACCTGGCACAGGTTGTTCAAAGAACCTGTGGGATGGGAAGTCGACAGAGACAATGAAGAGGACAGTGATGCAGATGGACGTGGAGGCAGCAAGAAAGACTACAACAGGATCAGCAGCAGTGGAAGTGACAGCAATAAGGACAGTGAGTAAACTGCGAATGTAAATTTTAAATCAGAGTTTGGACTAAAGGACTGCAACTTGGGTAGGTGAGGGTGGAGGGAGGGTGCGTAGTGGCAGAGGGGATTGGGTGCGTTTATTGTAATGGGAAGCGCAGGTTTCTTAATGCAGTTTTAAGATGTGTGAAGGAAAGCTTATGATAGAGGATTATATATATAACTCTCTCTATAGAAGTATATTTTAATTTGTAAAAAAAAGGTAGAATCAATTTCAAATGGGAGTCTCCTCCCTTGTTTCCTCTGAGGGCCTTATGGCTAAGGGCAAGCAAAACTTGGGGCATCTGAACCCCAAGCCTCTGGGCTTGGGCCTGCAAGCAGGATGCCTGCCAAAGATTTCAGAAACATCTGACGTCCCAGGTGCAGATGGAGGATGTTTGCTGGTAATAGAGCCACTTATTGTTCTGGACTCTTGGATTTGGACTTAGTGTTGGCTAACATGGCCTCAGAGACAAATTATTTATATACATACACATATATACATGTACATATATACACATAATACACATATATGTATATATATACATATATAGACATACACACACACACTCACATATATATAAAGAAAGAAAAGTTAGAATCAGCTTCATAGTTGGTTTCTATTGCTGATCACATGCTGCATTTTGCATCTGTTTAATGACAGACAAAGTTTTTAGTGAGACTTCTTTGTATACGATTATAAGATAAGGAGCTTTTTTCCTCATGCCAGTTGAGGGGGGAAAAAACCTCATCTTGTATTTGAGCAAATATAGTACATTGGATTTGCTAAGTGCTGATTGTATAAATGTTACAGCATTACTACAGTTCCAGTAGGTAACAGACCTACAGATATGTGCACAGCTTTTCAAGCTCACCCTAGGGCACCTGTCCTTCGAAGTAATTTTCACTGTGTTCCACATGTACCCAACAATCTCCCAAGAGACAATATTAAAACATTTTAAAGTTTACCCCTTACCCATTTATTATTCATTTTCCACTCAGAACAAAAGTTAACTAAAGCACTTTTGGGGGAAAAAAAAGATTAAATCAACATAAAATTTAAGTGTAGATGATCCCCTAAATGAGATTTTTAGCCTACATGTAATTTTTTATGTCCAAGAATCAGAACCTCTAACAAATTCAGAATGCATTCAGAATGGAAAAACTAATATTATAACAATACTAAGGAATGTTCCTATGACATGATACCATTTACTGAATGTTTGGTTATCTCCAAGATGCACACACATACAAATAGATTTAATATATTTCATAGACATTAGGGCTGGAAGGGATCTCAGAAGATCATCAAGTCCAGCCTTCTGGCCCAGAGGCAGGAAGTCAGCTGGGGTCATAGGATCCCAGCAAGATAAGCAGCCAAATTTCTCTTGAAGGCATTCAAAGTACGTGTTTGAACCATCTCTGACGGCAGGCTGTTCCAAGACCTTGGGGGTTCAGACAGTAAAGAAATTCTTCCTTATGTCCAGCCTGAAACGGCCTTGCAGGAGTTTATAACCATTCGACCTCATCATCCCTTGGGGCGCTCTGGTGAACAAACACTTCCCCAGATCCTGGTAAGCACCCCGATAAACTTATAGGTGGCCATCGGATAGTCCCTGAGCCTGCACTTCCCCAAGCTGGAGTCCCATAGCTCTCAGCCTGTCGTCGTAAAATCTGTTTTCCTGACCTCTGATCATGCACGTGGCTCTTCTTTGGACTCTCTCATGCTTCTCCACATCTGTTTTAAATTGTGGAGCCCAGAACTGAACACAGCACTCCAGGTGCAGCCTCACCAAAGCCGAGTACAATGGGAGAATGACATCCTGGGATTTGCTTGAGAAGCATCTGTGGATGCAGGCCAGCATTTTGCTCGCTTTACTAGCTGCAGCATCACAATGAAGGCTCGTGTTCATCTAATGGTTAATCATGACCCCCAAGTCCCATTCATCCATAGCACTAGCCAGCATAGCGCTGCTGAGCCTATAAGGATGCTGCAGATTTTTCTTCCCAAGGTAGAGAACCTTGCATTTTTTGGTGTTAAACACCATCAGGGTCTCGTCCACCCATTTCCTGAGCCTGTCAAGGTCAGCCTGGATCGCCTTCCTGTCCTCAGGTGCAGATGCTTTACCCCAAAGTTTGGTATCATTGGTGAACTTGGCCAGTCTGCTTCTGACCCCAATGTCCACATCATTAATAAAGATGTTGAACAATAAAGGTCCAAGGACAGAGCCTTGAGGGACCCCACTGGTCCCAAATATCAGATGACTGGGCATCAAATATCAGATGACTTCTGGAACGTTGGAAATTTTTACTTCTTTCATGTATGCATCAAAAGAGGTTGGGAAGTTATGAAATCTTTGCACTGAAGAAGGGACTGAGCCAGGACATTTTCTGGAAGCTCTGTAGCACCTTCCTATTTGGGAAGGTGTTTAGTGAGCAAGGCCAAGCTGGGATATTTTTAGGGAGATTTTGTTTTATATTTTATTTTAATATTCACCTTGCTTTTATTTATCATTTTGTCTCCATTTCCCCCAGCTTTTGTTGGGAAAGATTGCATAGAAATCTAATAAATAAATAAAAAATGTGCCTGCACAAAGTTTGCCTCTATCTTAAAATTTTATCCTTTTATCTCTCCTAGCAAGCAAGGCGACATCAGTGTCTACTCTAGTCTTATGAGTTTATAATACTTAGATTTTATTATTTTTCCTTTCACATTTTGGATTCCCTCAAGGAATTTACTTTGCCAGGCATCTGGACTGAAACCTGAAGGGCAAATCAGTAAGAATTCAAATAGGACTTTTCCTCCTGACATTAATAGAGGATTGAACCTTAAAGCCTAATCCACTTCCCACTGAAGTCAATGGAAAGTTTCTTACTGACATCAGCAGAAGCTGAACTGAACTGTAAGAAACATGATGTATTCTACAGAAAAAGGGAACACACAGGAAAAATATGCGAGAATAAGTTCACACAACTACTTATTAATGGCATTCAGAATGGAAAATTCTCCATTCAGGTGAGATGGAGAGAAAATTAATCTATTGTTCCAAAACAAAAATACACGTTATGAGTTTGTCCTATAAAAGATCAGACTAGACATTAGGTTTATGAAAACTTAAAAATAATTGTAGACTTTTTTCACTGCTCAGCATGAGAAGTGAAGCCTGACTGAAGATGTTAGAATTGCTAAAAATAACACAGATTAGCTGTTGAGGTATTTTCTGTAAAAATCTTTCAAAGCCAAATAGATTTACCACGCCAATTTACTCCTAACAATTTAGAACACAAAAATAAACACGGTCATTTAAAAAAAAAATCCTCATGTTTTCCATTGAACTATATCACGTGAAGATGCCTATTCAACATGGGGAAAATTAAGCCTCATTTTATGATCGCATACTACTTACCTGAAACCAGAAAATGCATGAGACCAGTCAGCAGAGAGCATCTAAGCTCCCTTCAGTGTGCAGGGTTCCTGGCTGCTCTGTTCAGCGTTGCTGCAAGCTGCTGCCTGCCAGTGTGTGCTGTGTTGCTTTGACACCTTTCAGCTGAAAACCCCACATGCAGCTTGAAATGACCTGGCAAGTGCTAGCCAGGGATTGACCTCACAGTGTTTGGGACTTCTGGCCAACATGTGCTGAGTTGCTCTGAGCTGCTGCCCCAGTAGCAGGTGCTGAAGCAACTTATTGCATGCTGGCAGTCTGGCTGGGTCCCTTGCTACGTGCCAGATTGCTCTGGCATCTGCTGCTGGGCAGCAGCTCAAAGTGACTCAGCATGTACTGGCCAGAAACCCCATAAGTTGTGGGGCTGGGTCATTTTGAGCTGTGTGCAGAGTCTGGTCAGCACATGCTGAGTTGCCTCAGCACCCACCATCCAGGCAGCTGCTGGGAGTGACCTGATCACCTGCCTGCCAGGCACCCAGCATGCTGTGGGAAGAAGCCGGGCAGGCATACAATGGGGAAGAACCCAGCTGGGGTCAGCCAGCACACAGAGTGGAGGAACCCTGGCCAGCACAAAGCAGGGAGGGACCCCACAAGAGCTGGCCAGTACTCAGGAAGAAGGAAACCCTAGGGGCCAGCCAGGCACTCAGCATGCTGCAGGGAGGGACCTGACTGCAGTGAGAAAGAACCCAGCACCCTGCACCCAGCAAGGGACCCAGCATGCAGCAAAAGACCCAAGGTTCCAGGTAGCAGTAAGAAGGGATCCAGCATACAGTGAGACTTTTAATAGTGGCAGCAAAGGATCCAGCTCCATAAATGATGTATAAGTGTTGACAGTGGAGCACAACTCCACAACACTGCTGCTACCTCAGCTGTGGCTGGGCAGTGGCTTCAGCTGGGCTGCAGGTCCATGCCCCGTGCCCCATCATCAATGCAGAAATCATGTTGCTGCTGCTCCCACTGTTGCCAGGCCCTGGCTCTGGCTGGGCTGCAGCCTCACACCCTGCCACTGGTGCAAAAATCTATCCCCCTACTATGCACCACCTATGCAAGGCTCCCAGCAGTGGCAGCAAGGGACTCAGCATGAGGCAAAGCCCACAGCATGTAGTGGTGAGGGACCTGGCAGCAGTGACAAAGGACCCATAATGCACATGGTGATGAGGGATTCATCACACAACAAGAGACCCAGAAATGGTGATGAAGGACCCAGCATCAGCATGCCAATGAGGGATTTAGCACACAGTGAGGCTCTAGTCAGCAGCAGCAAGGGAACCAGCATACAACGAGGTGCCTTACAGTAGTGAGGCAGGGGGAAGCAAGGCATCCAGTGGAGGGGCAGGTGGCAGGGGAACACAGGGTGGAGTAGCAGGAAAAGCGGCAGAATGCAGGGCCCAATCAACACTGACTGGCCAAAATTTAAAGCCATTATCACCCACAGTACATTCTGTGGGATGAGCGGTGTCAGGGAAACCCCCGTAAAGAAAATAGGAAGTAGCAGTAGAAATGTGAAGATAGCAAAAGAAATGAGGTGCATGTATGATACTAACTTTAAAATGAAGGTTATTAATTATGCTGAAAAGCAAATAATTGTGACGTGGAAAGGAAGTTTAATGTTACTGAAGCAAATGTGCATTGATGGAGACAATTAAAAGGAAACTAGAAAATGGTAAGTTCACATGGAAAATATCGGGAAATCCAAAACAAGGCTACTTTCCTAAAATTGATAAGCAACATCTCAAATATGTTCACCAGATGTTAAAGCAAAAATTCTGTCACTAAATTGTGAACGTGTAGTGATACCTGCTAGTATGACATCTCTATTTCAAGTACTAGATGTCATGGTGAATCAGCCCTTTAAGGACCATTTAGAGTGTCAATTCTCAGACTGGCTCTTGGCAGGGAACCAAGTGCTTACACCTAGAGGGAAGATTAAGAAGCCAATCATAGCACTGCTTTGCCAATGAATTCTGACTTCTTGGGGAAAGATATCTTCAGAATCCATTATTAAAGGCTTCAAGAAGTGCTCTATATCCAATGCCATGGATGTAACTGAAGATGATGTTCTGTGGGAAGATAAGGAAGAAAATGAGAACAGTGAAGAGTGTGAGAGTGAGGACGCATGTGAAAGGGACCAGTCCTAAGCTGCAGGATCTAAGAAAGGAGTAGCACTCTCCAGACAGAACCTAATATAGGTTAATGCTTGAACTGAACTAAAGCTAATATCAAATTTATGACTTACTGGTATTGCTGTAGTTTTTATCAGTAGGTCTGTATATAAAAATAATATTTTTTTTCCCCTTACATGGATCTAATTGTAGGTAGGTCATCTTAAATTCAGAGTCATCTTAGATTTGAGTAAATCCAGTATATATTTGCTCCCATTAAAATGACTCCAGTATGTTAAAGTTTGCAGAAAGTACACTTAGTACAGAAATGCATCACATGGTCCAAATGCTTGAGTAGTATAAAATAGGAATTACGCCTTGTAATTTAAACTAACATTTATTGAATAAAGTCTGTCAGGAAGAAGTGGCATTCTTAAAGTAAAGTTGTAGTATTGCTTAAAATAAAACTTATGCCAGCCAGCATCACCTCCATTTATCAGCTGTGAGCTGCAAACTGCTCCTTGTCAAATTTCTCTTTGGGAGTTAGTACAAAATTAATAGTAGAAAAGGGGAGATTAGGAATAGCATTATCAAGTATGCAAAAAAAAAAAAAGACTGAATAAAACCTATTAAGCAAAGCTATATAAAGCCAGGTGGAGATGCATACATACCAACATTTGCTAGTCCAAATTTTGAGTTATTTCTCTTTTTCTATGAGATGTTAACACTATGCATGTATATCATCAATGAATTGATTTCTAAGCACTTTAGAGAATAGGAAGGTAATATGGAAAAACCAACATGGATTTGTCAAGAACAAGTTGCTCTTGCCTAACCTGATTTCCTTCTAAGACAAGGTAATGGGCTTTTTGGGTGGAGGAGAGTAATGAATTTGATACATCTCTATTTTTGCTAGGCTTTTGTTAGTCTCCCTATAAATAAGATAAGGGAATACAATGTAAATAAAACTACTTTAAAGTGGGTGCATGAATGGTTGAATCATCATGGCTCATAGTCGTCAGTGGCCTGATGTTCAACTAAGATGAGGTCTCAAATGGGATTTCCCAGGGGCCTGTCCTGGGCCTAGTATTGTTTAATATCTTTTTTAATGATTTTGAGGATGGGATCAAGTGCTCACTTAGAAATTATGCAGATGACCAGTTGTGTGGAGCTGCAGATAAACTGGAGAGTAGAGCTAGGATCAAAAATAACCTTGCTAAACTGAAGTAGTAGTCTCAAAGCAGTTTGAATTTAATAGGTTGAAATCATAGAAGGACAAAGACAATCCAATACTATACATAAAATGGAGCTATTAAGTGCAAAAATACAAATCAGGGAATGAGTAAGTGGTTTGCAATACTACAGAACAGGACCAGAAGGGTATAGCAGACTGCAAACTGAATGCTAATCAACAGTATGATGTTGTTGGGGGTGGATTTGGGGCGCTGTCTTTCCTTTATTTCACCCATCAGAAATTAACATATATATAAGAAAAATTAATGCCAAAACAGTACCGAAGTTTGGTAATGGAGTTCAGAATAAACTATTGCCAGCAAGCCAGGCAACATAAAAGCTCAAATTTTCTTCCAGAAATTAATCATCATTACATCATCAACATTAGCATCACCTACTCCCCAGAAAGCAAATAGCAACTGATTTATATGGCATAACTAGAAATACAGCCAACATGGAATGAACAAATTGCCATCTTTCTTGCTTAGAAAAATGTATGAAGAATTAAACTGCTCTGAAAATAAAGGAAATTACTAAGGCCTTGGTTCTGCTGATCTTTGTGTAATGTGGAACAAGGAGTGGAAAGCCGCTGTCTGCAGAGTAAACATATGCTTAAGCACATCTGAAATTAAATGTCAGACATATGTTCTGCTGCCCAATTACTGTCAAACAGGCAAAGCAAAAATGAATGGGCTGAAGACTATGGATATGTCAGAAAGTCTTAAGAACAAAACTCATCAAATTAATAAGAGTATTACTCCTTTTCTTGGCCTTGTTTCTGCCTCTGTGACATGGCAGTTGAACACTGAAGACTGGAGCTCTTATTAGTGCAAAATCAGCTAAGAATGCATTTCCTCAATGTCCTTGAGCATGTACAGATGTTCTATGTAAAAGCAAGCCCTAAGTGCCAGATTTTCAAAAGAGGTCAGGTACTTAAATAAGTGGCTAGACCATGCGGAGTGCCATCACCATAAAAAAAAGTAAAGAACAAAAGTAAGTATAACCATGAAATATACTCACTCTCAAGTTCAATCTGCAAAAGGAAATACAATATATGAAGAAAAAGGTTAGCTTGCTATGCCCTCCTCTACAGTTCACATCTTCTAAGGACCCTACTACAAAAAAACCTTTAAGCAACATTTCACTTGCCTGAACTCATCTGACCTTTTCTTTATTACTATTGTCTGGCCCAGCACAGGCTTACTTTCTTTTTTCTGGGATCTGAAGGGTGGGATTTTTTCCCTTAACTAACGATTCCCTGCCATCCCTCTCTCCCCCCTCATTTTCTGGAGGCTTTGTTTCTAATTCTTTATTTTTGGATATTACTTTTTTAAATGCATTCAATATGTTTTCAGCTGCTATTATAATATTCTGGTTGTCATATTTCCAAGCTGAATGCACGTTTCCTAGGAGAAATACAATGAAAGTATAACTGATGGTTACAGCAATAAAATAGTAAAAAACAGTAGATCTCTCCAAAGTTTTACAGGATCACAAATTTGAAAGTGGATGAGGAACTAGGAAGATTTAAAGCTACTGGAGCAAATCATATCACGTGATTTCTCAGATAGCATCAGTCATCCAAGCTTAACCATTCTAAAACTGAAATCAAACAATTTTAGATTATTCTACCTGGCACCTGTCCAAAATGTGATTTTCTGTTTAGCAAAATGCTCTTTTCACACTTAACCAACAGTTTAAAAAGGTGTATTAGCCACTTTCTACAATATCCTCCATTTAAAAAAGTATTTTCTTGAAAAAGGACTGAACATATGTAGCTTTATAGGAAATTTTTTTTTTTAATATTTGTTTGTTTATTTAGATTTTGCTCTTCTACAAGCTTCACACCAAAGGGAGCTCTGGGTGATACATACTTAAAAACAGGTAAGTGAAAGCAACAGACTTTTTCCCTTCTACTCTTCTTGCGTCAGCAGGTAACATCAATCTTGGGATTCTTGCAGTCTAACCCTGTGGTGTGCATGAACACACCACAGGGGTTTAATTTGGTTTAGTTCTCCCTAAAATGAAATGGTGTTTTTTTAAAAACCCACCGTTTCAATTTAGAGATAATTAAACTGAACTAAACCACTATGGTGTGTACACAAAGGTGGGGGCCTGATCCTTAGAGTTTACCTCTCTCCCTGGTGGCAGAGGGGAGTAAGCTGCCAGTGGGCTGAGCAGTTCCTGAGCTGCACCGGGGCCCAGTGCTTCCCTCCACGGTGGCAGCAGCCCCCCAGGTGGCACCTGCCCGTTGACACCCAACCTGGGAGGGTCAAAGCTGCAGAGGGAAGCGCTGGCCACCCCATTGCCACAGAGAGAAGCATCAAGCCCCTGTGCAGCTCAGGCAGGCAGGCTCCAGGTAGAAAAAAAAAAGAGCAGGCTGCTTGCTGCTTTTTTTGTTTGTTTGCTTGTTTCATCAGTCAAGCCTGCCTGCATGGGCTGCCTCTGGGTCTCACAGCTCCTGAGCTGTGTGGGGCCCGGTGTTTCCCTCTGGGGCTGTTAGGAAGTAAACTAAAACACCTCTGAAGTATTTTATCTTGCTACATTACAAAGTCATTTAGAGTGGAATACACTACCAAGTGTCCAAACAGCAATGCCATTAAAGATGCTAAAAGGCATTTAAGCTGCTTTAAAGGTCAATTTTGTGGTGTGTACAAAGGCCCTAACACACCCTCTAAACCAGCAATTCTCCCCCAGAGTGCTGCAGCAAAGTGGGGTGCGTTGAGATCTTTTCAAGGGTGCTACAGAGTACCATGCAACATTAGCACTATTAAATGTGCAAAAATGATTCACAAGATAAACCCAGAGATTTCAAATAAGAATCCATAGTGTTAAAATCATTCCAATCTGTCATGATGTTCCTGATTTCTTTGCAGCAGACAAAAAAAAAAAAAAAGAAAACTAAGAGCTAGCATTTTCTGAGGGGTGCCTTGAGTCTAACTAGGGGTGCCTGGGGTCTGACAAGTTTGAAAACCACTGCACTAATCAAGCCCCACTCTCAACTTCTGCTTCACAGCCCTTCTCCAACATCCATACAGAGAGGGGCTTTGTAGTATGTCTCACAGGTCAACAAATAGACTATTTCAGATCCTAGGGGGGAAAGAGCTGCAAAAAAAAGAACTGCATGGAGAACGCTTTTACAAGAGGTAGATAAAACTCAAAGTCTTTTTCTGATCCTAACTGTGGTAGTGCATTACAGGGAGTGAGAATCTTCTAGACAGGTGGACCTTAGGCCAGGTTTTATGTATCCAAACCATGAAACTACACTTGGAAAACAGCAGATGTCCCAATCAGATTACAGGATACTTCCTGAAGCTGCCAGATGTAACTTGGACCAGCTTCAACTTCAGATAGAAAGTAATAAACTTGTAGAACAGGGTTGGGCAACCTACAGCCCACAGGCCGGATCTGGCCCACAAAGAGCTTGGATCTGGTGCAAAAAGGTCTACCCAGTCTGAGGCAACTCACAAATTGAGTGGCTCACAGCTGTGACAAACTGCCTGTCCCCTCCATAGCACTCTCCCTGCTACTCCCCTCACCAGCCTATGCTTACTTTGCTGCAGAGGGCCTAGATATCTGCAGTGAGCGTAAGCACAGGCAGCTAGACATCTCAGGGTAGGTGGAAGGGTGGATTTGGGGCCTGTGGCAGGAATTCAGCTTACAAGTTCTGGCCCAGCACAGTAAAACGATGCCAACTCCTTTAGAAAAAATCTAAAACAGGCCTAAACCAACACAGGTCTGTGTGGAATAAATAGACCATGAGGCATGGAGAGACTATATATCCACTGCTCTTCCACTGACACACAAGTACTGGCCTTGATGCAAAAGCATCCCATGCTGTACTTCCAGGCTGAGAGCATGAAAGACAATTCCCAAGTCTTTGACAATTCTGAGGGACAGAGGACTTTGCCACAAGATTCACCAGGATTTGGCAGAAAACTATAAAATGTAAAATTAACCCTAACTGAGGGATCAAAAACCTCCCCCCACACACCGGTAATTGCTGCATTACGTACTAGCAGGAAGAATAATGTGCTCCTTTCTCTGAAAATACTAAGAGTTACTATGCTTGAATATGAAACCCTCAGCTTTTCCAAGCCACATATAAGACATGTTTTCTTGTCTCTCAGAAACCAATTCAAGAAAGGCTAGTAGAAACATTAATAATGAAATCGGTCAGTGCAAATGAATGTTTTTCAGTCACAGAGGTTCAAGTATATTAAAGATTTTCTTCTTTGCTCAGAACATTAGTTTCCTCCATTGACAAAACTAAAGTCCAAGTACTTGCCTTCACTGCAGTTTCAGCTCAAGTTATCTACACAAGAATTGTGCTAGCTTAGCTTGAGGGGGGAGCAGTCAAGCAGTGAGACAATCTTCACAGAATGATCCGACTAGAATCACAAAGTAGTTAACTTCCCATTGCATTACTACTTTACGCTCCCAACTTATCCTCAGTTTAAATCATTGGTTAATAAAAGAGATTTTTGTAAATGAATAAGAGTAAGCTTAGGAGCTACACATACTTCAGCCAAAACAGCAACAACAACAAAAAAAGCCTTACAGGTGTCCATTTTTGAAGTAGGGGTTAACTCTTCCCTATACCAGCACAGTGTTTTGTACTAGACATCATGCACTAAAAAATACCTTTCAAGACACAAAGCACTTGAGGGCTGCATCCAGACAAGCATGACTGTGTGGTATGTGGTGCTACAGACTCATCTGCAGCACCACATACCACATCTTCAGCTATTCTCCAAGCTGCAAGGAAGCAGCAAAGGAGGGAAAGGCGGGTTGACCACCGGCAGTGTGTGCCACTCAAAATCAGAGCATGGCTGGTTGGAGCTGCACTGCAGCTGCCAGCCAGGCTCCAAGTAGCAAGATCATTGCTGCTGCATCCCTGGGAGGCCTCCAGGACCCCAGGTCAGGTTGCTGGGGCCAGCCCAGTGCTGCCCTAGCCTCTTACTCCACCCGGGGTAACTTGGTGCACATCAAAGCACATGTAGCACAGGCATTCCTCAGGGACAACTAGCAGAGGTACAAGGTGCACCATCACTAGTTGTTCCCGGGGAGCCAAATATCCACGCTTCTCTGGATGCAGCCCAGAATTCACAGGTACAACACCCTTTCACACTCCTTCTGCCATTATTTTAAAGTGTACAAAAACATGAAGGCAGCTATATTGCTAAAGAAGAGATGACCTTGCTCTTACCTAAACACACTCGACCTGTTCCATCTAGTGTCAGGCCTTCAGGACACTCACAGTGAAATGACCCTCTGCTGTTAACACACCGTCCATTAGGACAAACCCCCGGGAAAACATCACATTCATTTACATCTGTTGTGAAATAAAATACAAAGAGACATTTAAGAGAGTATACTTGTTTTTCAAGATATCCATGCCTTCACTGGTTTTATAAGACCTTACTGAAATTTTAAAGTTATGTGAAGGTAATCAGAAGATTTTCATGTATACAGTATTAGGATCTGAAGACTCTTCTGGGTTACATTTGGCTGATAATAGCCCCAATCCTTACCTTGTACAGAGACAGCCAAGCCATAGTCCCTTTTCCAGGGATAATCCACTGCACTAAGTAGGGGTGAGTAAAGGCATGAGTATTCTACTTATATATAGCAGGAACCTTGAAGGACATGGATATATCAGATTTCTAAGTTGCTCTGTGTCTTTTTTATAGAGATTTCCTTGATTTCCTCCAATGTCTTAGAGTAGGGTGGTGCTTTCTAAATGCCTTCTAAATGCCTGTGATGGCAATCATGACATGTTAATGTGCTTAAAACCTCCAATAACAAAAAAGCAAGGAATTCCCTTTATCCCATTTTTAGCAAAAAAGTGCAGGTATTGAATAAGAAAAAAATAACTTCACCTTCACAGGTAACACCCTTAACTCTGGCAAATCCTCTTGGGCAAGCAGTGTCTGGAAACAAAACCAATACGTCATTGATTTGGAATGATAGAGCTGCACAATATTATAGAATCGTAACAGTTAATAAGGGGGAAAGGTACTTTTTCTTTGTAACTTTCCTCCACTGGATCCCTAATAGCTTGTGAGGTGCTGAGTGCTTCGACTCTAATCCAGAAATACACGGAAGCACATGTGTAGCTATAAACTAGTAAGTAGTCTCAGGAATTAAGTCATACTCTCTCTTAAGAGCCTTGCTATGTTGCAGGTAGAATGCTCAGTCCCTGACAAGATCAAACCCTACTAGAGATAAGAAGTAATCATAACTTCTTTATTTTATACACATATCACATACATATACAAGCTACTTATGTTTCCTCTCTTCATCCTAGCTTCCTGAGATTATTTTTAGTATACCTTCCTGCAGAAGTAACAATGCCATCTCAGTAAGCAGTGCAACTACTAAAGGCTTCTGCACTGTAAATCAATGCCCAGCGAACTCAGACAAGCAAGTACTCGACTTTTTAGGGTTCTCAAAACATCTGAATGCAGGAAGCAGTGGGGAGAGAAAAGCAGATTCCATGAAGATGTAGGGTTTAGATACTCTTAGTTAGAACCAGAAATGTTGTGATCTTTCTCCCCAGTCCCATCCAACATTATAGTAAAAAAAAGAAAGATGTTAAGTAGAATGTATTAAAGTCCTAATTAAAAACCAAGAGCTGAAATTGCCTAACATGGACTTAGTGATGAGTAGCATTATTAACTTGTTAGGTGAATTCTACCTACCCTACAGCTAATAATAGCTGCTACCCTACAGCTAATAACAGCATTAACGCAGATGTTTCGTGTTTTAAAACATCTGGGAACAGAGGACACTTTTACATGTACTTCGGGAGTGCAGGGCGGGGCTGTGCTTTAAGAGCTACTCCAAATAAAGTGCTGCAGCATCTCATGTATCTGTGTTCTCCCCCCCCCCACTTCAAAATGGTGGCAGGGGAGCTTGAACTAAAGCTTGTTTGACAATTAATCAAGTATGCTCTGACACATAATTACAGCACATAGAGCAGCCCCCATGCTTGTGTGCAGGTACCCCAAGTATCAGCAGCCTTCTAGATACAGTCCCCTTATAGACTTTTCACCAGCCTCTTTTCACCATACCATCTCCCTGCCTATGCAGCTCTCTGCCTACATCTGCACCACAGATGACAAGAATCTACCCTTGTAGAAATCCATTAAAAATAAAACAATTGGTGGGCTTTGAGGGTTATAAAGGGATTCACACAATGAAGCACAAAAGTCATTAAGTCCTCATATTATCATCTTTTTACTGAAAATACTCTGTTAAGGAAGATGCTTTAAGGAAGAATTATTTTATCTGATGACATTTCTGTCCTTCCTCATTAAAACAGAGCACAGAACCATACCTAATTCACATCGTTCACAGGGGCTACCCCACGCAGCTCCTAATGTTGCACAGCATTCAGATTTCAGCGTAGCACCATTGATGTTCACTTCACAACGACCGTCTTGGATGTTCAGCCAGCATGTTCCCTTAAGACTATCTGCAGTGGATTAGAAAAAGAACAGGGAGCTCTCAGGTATTTATGCTCTATGTTTAATTAGGATTATGGGTTTATTATTATTAGCACAAATATAACTTAAATAATCCAAAGAATGTTCATAAAAATTGCTATAAGGCCAAACTGCAAATTCTGCTGTGCTCATGTAAACTCGGAGTAGCTCCAGCCAAAGCAGAAGTTCTAAGCTGACTAGGATCAAAATGTACAGTATCTGGCATTAAGTTTTGTGAATAGGTCTACATGTTCATATGTATTCTTTCTATACTACTTCACAAACACTGTAACATATACTAACTAATCATTTCAAACTGCACTGAAAGGTAACATCAATTTTAAAACAGCATTCAGAAAATGAAAATGTGCTATGGAAAAGATACCACTTGGTGAAAGCCCAATGATTTCATTAGAATTACATTAGAAATAAATTTGTTGAGTAAGATTAAAAGGCCAAATGCTACTTAGTCATATAGATTTGAAAGAGTTGAACTCTCACGGAAAGTCAGAGAGACTTAGGGCATGTCTCAATGCCATGCTACCATAAAACAGCCTCCATTCTATGCATGCCAACTTTTGATAATAAGCAATGAAGTTGTTTTAGGGACCAGGCAGTCAGTGTCTCAGTACTCTGCAGTGCTACAAAAATGTAGCATTACAAGGACATGCTCTAGTTATAAAGTCACCGCAAAGGCAGGTTCTCCACCCATGGGACAATAGGATACTCCTTTCCTTCATACCTCCCCACCTACCCCAAGGCAGAGAGGGTATCTCCAGCTGATGCCTCATGGGCATGCCAGTGAGACATAGGGATTCTGCATTAGATAACAGGTGTGGAGGCTGGGGAGGCCAGCGACCGTGCTCCTCTTGTGTTCTGTGGACAGCCGAAAGGCATTGCTTCTGCCTGAGACAAAACACTCCTTGGAATTTATCCTTGGAATAAATAGGTCAAAATGTTCTCTGATGTAATCTCATTGCCTTAGAATTGCATCAGTAATTCATCTGATCCACTAATTTTAGTTGATCATATCTAGACACACACACATACACACACAAATAGCCATCCAGTTTTAAACTCATTGCTAAAACGCTAAAACAGACAAAATGTATACTTTATACCAAGAGTGAATTCGCTTCCTGCTTTATTAGAAATTCTTTGTGAATAAAGCTAGCTTTTCCTGGGGCTAATTTTAATTTTATGCAGCCAACATGTCAAAGTAATACAGTGCAAAATGATTTCAAGTATACGATTATCAGGTGATTTTCTTCACATCAGCTGTATTTGAATCTTCCTGCCAAAGTCTGTTAGTCTTAACTTATTTCAGACTATGAGTTAATTTCCTTTATTTTCTATAGTCTTTCTTGTCCAGAAAAAATTCGCAAAAGGGCAGTCACTGTGACTGGTGAGAAACTTATTATTTATTACTGAGCATCAAAGCATTCTTCTGCCACTTGCATTTCTTTGATTCTGACCTGAATAAAAATATGTACATGCTACAGGCAGATGGCAACTTCCTGCTTTGTGTACTCTGTGAGAATTTTACAAACTGTAACTCAGAATGGTATAACAACTAGTATTTCACAGAAAAATGGAAGTTTTCCTACTGCAGTATAATTCCCCAAAAGAATATATCTTATCAGACAATATATCTTATTCCATTTTACAAACAATTTCACTATTCTCATGACTCATTAGATTATCCAATAGCATTCCAATAAGCACTACCGTTCTCTTAAGTTGCATTCATTTGTAAAAATTATTATGGTGAAGGGAAATGAAACAATATTTAAAAGCAGTAGTTTAAAACATAGTGGCCACATCTACATGTGATCTTTAATGCAAATTAACTTATTTTAATGCTTACAGAAAAAAACATGTTATTTAGTTAATGCATAGTAAAAGAGGCTAATGCACATTAAGTGTCACTTAACAACCATGCTCCTTAGTTAATGTGCATTAAAACAGGCTAATGCGCATTTTCCTAGTACCTCACAAATGGAGGTGCTAGATCTAATGTGCATTAACTGATGCACATGTAGACATGCCCACTGTTAGATAGAATGTTTATGAAAGGTGATGAATTTAGATTCCTTAGTGACTGAAATCTTCTCTTTCTTCTCATAATACTAGAACTAGGAGACGCTTGCTGAAAATCAGTAGGCGACAGGTTTACAACTAAAAAGAGGAAGTACATTTTATGCAATGCATAGTGAACATGTAGAATACAGTGCCACAGGAAGTGAAGGAGGCAGATGGCATAGCCAGGTTTAAAAAAGGGGACTGGATAAATTCATGGATGACAGCTTGGTTAATGGCTATTGAACAGAATGGTTGGAGATGTTTCCTCTGGAATCCCTAACTCAACAACGGTGGATGCCAGAGAGGATACTACACAGGGGATATATCACTCTAGAGATGTCTAGTTCAATGCTCTCCCTCTGTATCGGGGTGGGGAAAATATGGCCCACAGGAGAACGTTGACTGGCCAGATGCAGGTCTCTAGGTCCTGCCTGGCCCAGGTATGCAGTAGAGCTGTGGTGGCTGCTTCTTATTGTTGCTGCCAGCCTTGGCCCCAGCCCCAGCCCTATGGAGATTGGTGGGGATCCATATGCACAACCCCAGCCCTGGCCTGACCCACACCCACTTCAGACCTCCCCTGGTTAGAGTGAATCAGCTCCAGACCATTCAGGACCCAAACCCCAGCCTACCCTGCACCTGCTCCAGACTGGCCCACCCATGACAAGCAGCAGTGGCAGAAGCACCACCCAGGCAGAAGCTGCTGCTGGGCATGGGGGAAAAGTAGCTGTTTCTCCCTCATCATGGGCAGGTCCTTCTTGCTGTGGCCACCCAGAGCCTGTGCCCAAGCTGTTGTGCAACTCCTCTCCAGCACCAGCACCGTTGCCTCTGGGCTACCCAGCAGGGCAGTGATGGTAGTGGGGACGAGCCATAGGGCAGCCCAGGTGCAGGCAGCTGCAGCGAGACGGGCCCAGCAGCTGTGAGGAGGAGGCAGCCACCTTTCCTCTGCACCCAGCAGCAGCTTCTGCCTGGCCGCCACCATTCACTGTCGGCAGGCTGGTCCAAAGCAGGTGCAGAGCACGCCAGGGTCGGAGTTGTGTACATGGGTTCTGGGCTGGTTTGGAGCTGGTTAGCTTTGGCCAGGGCAGGTGGGGAACAAGCATAGGGCAAGCTGAGGCTGGGAATGGGGCTGTCTGTTTGGGTCCCGGCTGGTCCAAAGCTGGTCCACTCTGGCTGGGGTGAGTCTGAAGCAGGCACGGGGTGGGCTGGGGCCAGGGCTCGCTGTGCGCTAAAGCTGTTTCTGGTCACTGGTGGTGGCAGCAGTGGCAGGAGGAGCTTTAGGCCTGTGGACTCCACATTTGATGAGCTGTTGCAAGATGGGGGGTGCTGACCAGCCTGTAACAGCTCCCCAAAACTGGTTATGTTGCTCATGGGCCCAAATAATTGCTCACCCCGATCTTTAGAACATCTATGTGTACAATTACCCGTATACAATAAGCTCTGACATAGCTCACACCAGAGTAAGCTGATCCTGGGTATAGCATTTATATGTTGTTTCATAGTTGGCAGGGTCGGAAGGGACCTGAGCAGATCGAGTGTGACCCCCTGCCATGGCAGGAAAGAGCACTGGAGTTAAACGACCCTGGCAAGGTGTTCATCTAGCCTTCTCTTAAAGAACCCCAGGATAGGAGCCAGCACCACTTCTCTTGGAAGTTGGTTCCAGATCCTAGCTGCCCTGACTGTGAAGTAACACCTCCTGATATTTAGCCTGAATCTACCCTCTGCCAGCTTGTAACCATTACTCCTTGTCACTTCTGGTAGTGCTCGGAGGAACAGGGATTCCCCCAATGCCTGCTGGTCCCCCCTGACTAGTTTGTAAACAGCCACTAGATCCCCCCTCCCCCAGCCTTCTCCTGTGGAGGCTGAACAGGTTCAGGTCCCATAGCCTCTCCTCGTAGGACCTGCCCTGCTGCCCCCTGATCATACAGGTGGCCCTCCCCTAGACCTTCTCCATGATGTCCATGTGGCAGAAAAGCCACCTTGGGCGCCCTCCTCCACAAGCGTCTCCCTGTGCCAGCCTGAGGGTCGGCTGGAGAATCCCCCAGGGCCGGGATTTCAACCCTGGTCACATGACAGAGACCCGGAAGGAGATGCATCACCTGGGAGAAAAATGACCCAGCCTAGGTGCCTGCGCTCAGGGGAGGTGACCAAGGGATGCTTGGGAAAGGGGTCAGCTTGTGACCAGGTTAAGCAGTTCCGATTGGATCGGGC
>JAGPOW010003395.1:59704093-59769178 GCA_030014935.1 Caiman crocodilus
GAGGCACCCCAAGGGAGGCACTCGGAGCCTGGAAGGTGGTCGGGCGCAGGGAGGTGGGCGGCTCAAAACAGGAGCGCCCCCTACTGGCCCGCCACAGTCCACATCCCTCATGAAGTGCGGCACCCAGAACTGGACGTAGTACTCCAACTGTGGCCTGACCAGTGTCACATAGAGGGGGAAGATCATCTCCTTGGACCTGCTTGAGATGCATCTGTGGATGCATGACAGGGTACGGTTGGCCTTCCTGACCGCATCCCCACACTTGTCGACCCATTTCATTTTGGCATCAATAATGACTCCAAGATTCTTTTCTGCCTCTGCACTGATGAGAAAGGAGTTCCCCAGCCTGTATATATGCTGCTGGTTCTTCCTTCCCAGGTACAGTACCTTGCACTTGTCAGTGTTGAAATATTTCCTGTTCTCATCCGCCCACCCCTGTAACCTGTCTAGATCCGATTGCAGCCTATTTCTCCCTTCTAGAGTGCCCACTTCTCCCCACATCTTAGTGTCATCTATGAATTTGAACAGGGTGCTTTTTACAACCCCGTCCAAGTCGCTGATGAAGATGTTGAACAGTGCAGGTCTGAGGACCGAGCCCTGTGGAACCCCACATCCCTCCAGGTTGAATAAGATCCATCCACCACCACTCTCTGGGTTTGGCCCTCCAGCCAACTAGTAACCCATTTGACTGTAGGTGTTGAAAAAACAGTCTCCTAGTTTTTTAATGAGAATGGGGTGAAAGACAGTGTTGAAGACCTTCCTAAAGTCCAGAAAGACTACATCTACTGCTACACCTGTGTCTAAGGATTTTGTGACCTAGTCACAAAAGGCCACCAGGGTGGTCTGACAGGACCTGCCCCTAATGAACCCATGTTGATTGCCCCTAAGCATAATCTCCCCTGCTGGCCCCTCGTGGACATGTGCCAGGATAATTCTCTCAAAAAGCTTACCCAGGATTGAGGTAAGGCTGACTGGCCTATAGTTTCCTGGGTCCTCCTTCCTCTCTTTTTTGAAAATGGGAACCACACTGTCCCTTTTCCAGTCCCCTGGCACCATGCCAGAGCACCATGAGTGCTTGTAGAGCCATGCCAAGGGTTCCACAATGACCTCTGCTAATTTCCTCAGCGCTCTGGGGTGGAGATCATCAGGACCTGCTGATTTAAATATGTTCAGTCCCTCCAGAAGTTCCCTGACTAGGTCCTCACCAACCCTAGGCCTGGGTGCACCTCCCTTGGGGCCTATGGGGGTCCCAGTCCCTGCTCAGAAAAATGGAGGCAAAGAAACTGTTAAATACGTTAGCTTTGTGATGACCAGATTTCCTAGCATGTCCTGCAGAGGCCCCACATTACCTGGTACCTTCTTTTTACCCCCTATGTATTTAAAAAAGGACTTTTTGTTGTCTTTGATCTGGGTAGGTAGTCCCAGTTCCATCTCTACCTTGGCTTTCCTGACCGCCCCCCTACAGCCCCGAGCAACCAAAGTATAGTCCTCCCTGGTGATGGCCCCTCCCTTCCATTGGGTGTACGCATCCTTTTTAGCTAGGAAACATTCCTGTATGCTTTGGTGAGCCATGGCGGCTTTTGCACTCTCTTGCCCCCTTTGATCCATGTGGGATTACCTCCCTTTGGGCTTAGAGGATCATCTCCTTAAGGAACAACCACTCTTCTTGGACACCCAACTCCTCTCCCTTCCAGGACCTCAGTGCCTCCCCAACTATTCTTCTTACCTCATTGAAATCCACCCTCCTGAAGGCCAGGGCTGCTGCCTTGCTGCAGGCCTTTGCCACCTTGTGCCCAAGCTTCCAGCAGTTTGGAGTGGCAAAGCAGCCTCTGGCTGGCAGTAGGTCAAGCAGTCAGCTCTGGACTCTGGGTGGCAGCGTCAGGTGGCACAGGGGCTCACAGGGGCACAAGGGCGCCACAGTTGGGGCTAGCCTGTAGGCAGCCCCCGCACTGTAGAGCCCTTGTGCCCCAGCCAGCCCCAGTCACTGTCTACACATGCACTGTGGCAGTGTAAATTACTCTGCCATAGGCTAGTACCTATTCTGGATGCTAATATGGGTGCCCATGTAGACAGTGATATGTTACTGTGGAACTAATTAGTCAAGTTTGCAGTAAAGCACACATACAGATGCACCTATGAGAATCAAAGAAAACTAGAAGTTTCAATTCAAAACATTAAAAATGTTCCACCTCAACCCATCTCACAATATCCTTAACTGCACTGCACTATTAAAGTGATAGTGGAAATTTGTGGGCACTTGAAGTAAATAAGGGTCTATCATCTTCCAAGGCCTTTAAAAATGTAGGAACAAATCCACTGATAAATGTGCCTTGAAAACTCCAGTAGGTATGGTGAGGTCACCCTGCAATCAACTCTCTCAAAGTGTGCCGCTAGTTCTAACCAAATCCAATCAACACCTGATTTACCAGATCATCATCAACTAAGGATACTTGTAACAATGTGTATTCCAGAAATCATGCCAACACTTGTAACCAGGTAAGATTCAGGAAGATTCCAGATGAATTCAGAGGAAACCTTCCATGGCCTGAGCAAAGGAAAGGTACGATGTGGTATTAACTCTGTTATGATAGCTTCTTGGACAACAGCCATAGTTAAACTGATATCTTATCATCTGGGAGAAAATAACCACCACTGTTAATAATGGACCTGATACCTATTCACACCTCTCCCTAACTCTCTCTCATGGATAAGGGGCATAGCCTGTACCTCCTTCAGCCTACTCAGGGCTTGTATACATAAAAATAGCTGAAATACCGTCAAAGAAAGCGGCATAGCTTTTCTTAGTTTGTTACTGCTTCCAAGGAAACAGGCAAACTAGTCTGCATTCGATCAATCTAATCCACAAAGCAAGTAAAAAAGGCTTCACAACCAATCCCATGACAGTCTATTACCAAGTGCAAATTACTAGGACTCTTTTTGTTTGTTTGTTTTGATGTTACATTTAAAAAAATCAATGCTATCAATTTGATTAGTGCTAATTAAAAAAAAGAAAAAGAAAAGAAAACACATTAAAAAAACCTACCAATGCAGATCAGTCCAGTAGAATCCAGCTTGCTGCCAGGTGAACACTCACAGTTGAAAGAACCAAGATTGTTTCTGCAGGCGCCATTGACACATGGGCTGCTTTCACATTCATTTATATCTATAATCCAGAAGGGAGAGATGCTGTTAGAACTGTTGTATCTGGAAAATACTACTTTGTAGAAATGCTGCTGTGAACCATAATATACCAGCACGCATGCTTAACTTGGTTCATTTTTCCCTCCCCCCCTTTTTTTTTGCTTTTATAGAACATGAGGTACAGCACATACAAGGGATGGCCATATGCATGTATATGTACATATATTCAAAGTGCTAATTAAATGGCTCTTTCCTATAAAGACAAAAGACTTCTACGAACTTGGACTAAAAGGTTTTCCAGAATCAATTGTGATTGTCCTGTGAGAAATCAGAATCCTTTTTTTATGGAAAACAACACATTCCCAGTCACAATGTACTGTGCACAAACAAAGGTTTTATTGTTTCTGTCATTTATGGCTCCATTAGGCTTTGGAAGAATTAAGAAAACCCTCTCAGAAACAAAATATTACAATGCTGGCTAGGGTTCCATAGTCCTGGAAAGTGCTCAAGAAATAAGACTAAAACTGTAATGCTGCAAATGGTATTCCTCTTCACCCCTTACTCTTTCTTCCTTTCACCCTATGAGGTTTGTTTGTTTTTTTTAAGTCTGACTAAATGTAGAAATAGAGCCCCTGCTGATAATATTAGCATTTTTAGAAAAAAAAATAGTTAGAAAAAACCAAACCCTAGCAAATTCTTCTGAAGAACACTCATGGATACATACCCATGTCTTCCTGCAGTTCACCAATTTCATTTTTTATTTGGATCCTAAATCAAATCAGAAATCCTAATTCAACTAGATAGTTCCTGTTGTGGGTCAGTTATGAAAGTTTTAGTGTGTGCTTATGTTCTCAAGTAGTGACTAAGGCCAAGCTCATAAACATAAATAGTCTGGCATAAATTAATTAAAAATGAAATGCAGGATCTATTATAGCAGTAATAGCATCAATGGCTGCTTTTAAAGATAACACAAACTATTTAATTTATTTTGCAGAAGTAGTACCAAAGGTACCATTTCCTACTTCATGCATTATGTCATATTAAATCTTCAGTGCTCTTGCCTTGTATGGGCTTCTGAAGTTGTAAGAACAAATATACACATAAACCATTGACCAAATTGCATATGTATTATATTAAAATGATAGAAAATATCTAGAAAACAAACTTTCAGAGACTTTGACATCTCTCATCACCCTCAAAAGAAAGTGCAGATTTTAAGGGTCAAATCTCACAAATCTACAATGGGACTGTTCACCTAAACACACCGAGTAGGACTTGTTCCTTGTCAATTTTTAGGGAATAGCAGTATTCCTTCCTGCTACCATACAGAACTGTTGCTTCCGAGAATAAATGCAAGATTCCTGTTCCCTGTTGTGATACCACAGAATTCTTAAACATTAAATTAAATGCTAAACGATCCTCTGGGTACAACTGACTTGGGAAGAATCTGCATATCCAGTGCCTTCTGCCATCTTACATTACATTGCAAGGTATTATTTAAAAATGAGCAGATATCATATCTGAACCACATTAGGAAATGTACCACCTTCTTTTCAAAGGCATATGAATGATCAACAGAACTGGTATATAACAAACTCATATATAAAATTATATTAAAGGACATCTACATTGTAAAGTCAGCCACTGACAAGTTACGAAAAAAACATTATGGCTACCATTGCAACTTTAATTTGCATTATGATAAAATCTTTAATAATGTGATCAAAGGCAATATTTTTCCAAATATCATTCAGTGTACAAGATGGATGGATTCACTGGAAAAAAACCCCTGTATTTTTGTTTCTTTCTCAATGTGGCATCCTCAACCTTACATACTGCATTGCTCTGGAGACAGAATTATTAATTTTCTGAATGGATTTTGTGTTGTGTTCAACGTTATTTTAACTGAGCGTTTCATAAGCATTTTCCCCAGTGGGAAATAATTTCCTCCATTGTACAGAAAGAGAACTGATGTATAGAGAAAGAGAGGTTAACATAAAAAATTGGCTCTAATTGTTAATGCACACTGTGGTAAGATTACAGCTTAATTTTTCAGGATACAAAGAATTATATAAGCCCAAACATAAGCACAGTTTCTACTGATTTCAAGTGCAGCTGTGCATGCTTAGCAGGTCTACAAATACAACCACAGGGACTAAAGTCAAGTACCCAGGAAGGGAAGAACATACATTTAGGGCCATAACCTATTTCCCTTTCCCACACCTAATTGATACTTATGTAGCTATATAATTGCAGTTTTTGGCACTTAACATGGTTTTGGATTTGGCATAGCTCACTCAATGTTTCCTAACTTAGCATGCTCAACAGGTTTCATCATGGACTGCTAGATGCTTATAGGGGAAGAAAATCACCTAGGCATAAGTTCCAAAATGCTAGTTGCAGAAGAATTAAAATTATTGTGTGTCAGATACTTGAGGGAGGTTGGGGGCAGAGGGTGGGAAGAGGGAGTGGTTTCCCACTTACCCAAGAAGATTTGAGTTTTAGGCCCCCTTCACCCAGAGAACCCTGTGAGTCAGATTTTGGTTTTGTCATAGTTCGGTTGGAGTCCTGTTGTAACTGTGATGGTCCAGGAAATGTATGAGGGGAGGGTTGTTTGTTTGTTTTTTGGAGATACCTTTCATTGGACCAACTGTATATTTTGGAGAGAATTTTGACAAAAATGAAAGCTTGCCAAATGTCTCCTTCAGCTATATATTTGGTACAGTAAAAGATGTCACAAAAACCTTTGCCTCTTTATTATATTATTTCCAGTTTTAATATGTTCATATTTTTATAAAGTTAGATGCCTCAGTTTCTCTGACTAACTTGTACACAGCAACAAAGAACTGAATAGCCCCTGTTGACCCCTCAGGTGGGCTTATAGAGTCACAGAAAAGTAGGGCTAGAAGGGACCTCCAGAAATCTAGCCCTAATCCAGCCCTTTGCCTGAGGCAGGATCAGCCCCATCCAAACCATCCTATACAAAACATAATCTAAACTCTAAGACTACTGTCAACCCTAACTCAACACAGACCTAGCACCCTAGCCTACCACAGGTAAAGGAGCAAGTCATCATCCTGCTTCTATGCAATGTTGTCAATACATGTTTAAGACTCCCAAGTAAAGGGCCCCAGCTACAGAAGAAGGCAAAAATCCCTTTAGTCCATACCAAGCCGACATGGGACAAAATTGCTTCCTGACCTTAAATATGGTGATCAGTCTGACCCTGAGTGGAAGGGCAAGGCCCTCTAGCAAGGAATCTTTGGCTTCGGTCCCAGCAGAAGCATTGTCACATCCCAGTCAAAGACTCCAGCCTTGGCTGCAGCTAATACTGAATGCCTCTGAGGGAGGCTTAAGAACACCCTGATACATGCAGCAGAAAGGTGGGGGGAGAAACCAATAAAGCACAGAGGCATGGGAAATACCAGTAGCAGAACATAGATATGTCTAGATCATCCCCAATCAGTGGCCGTCCAACCTCTTCTTGAACACCTCCAGTGATGGAGAGTCTACAACATCCCTAGACAATGTTTTATATTACCTCACTGTTCTAACAGTGAATACATTTTTGTGGATATACAATCTAAACGTACTTTGCTGCAACTTCAGGAAAATTGTCCGTGTCCTCCTCTTCTTTATGGCAGCCCTTCAAGTATTTGAAGATTGCTATCATGTCTCCTCTCCTCATATTACTTCCTTTCCATGTCCTTGATCATCTTTGTTGCCCACCTCTGAACCCTCTCTAACTTCTCCATAGGCAACTGGTAGGGGGTGCACAAGGCCACTGCCCCCCCAACTGCTAAAATTGATGCTGTCAGCAGGACTAGTGCCCCCCCTGACAGGGTTGACACCATCGGCGGCTTCTGTGGGTGCCCCCACCCCCCCCAGATTCAGCAGGCACCAGTCTCTCAGGAGCTTCTTCATGTCCTTTTTAACATGTGAAGTCCAGAACTGCACACAAATGAGATCTAACCAGTGCTGAATAGAGGCACTATTACCCCCTGCATCTGGCACCTAATGCTTCTATTGATGCATTTCAAAATTACTTTTGTGCAGCTGCATTACACTGCAGACTCATACTGAGTCTGTGATCTACCAAGATTCCCAAGTTCTCTTCCATACTGCTGCCATCCAGTCAGCTGTCACCCATTTTATATTTGTTTTTTTTTATTATTCCTCCTGAGGTGTGGCACCTTGCATTTGTCTGCATTGAACTTCATCCTATTAGCTCTAGCCCAACTTTACAATCTGTCGAAAACTTTCTGCATTGCACTCCCATTTTCCAGTGTGTTCACAATCTTCCCCCGTTTTGTGTTGTCTACAAACTTGCTCAGGAATCTTTTATGCCACCAAGCACATCAGTAATAAACACACTGAACAGCACTGAATCCTGTCAGATCTCTGTGGAACTCCACTCGAAACCTCCTGCTACTCTGATATGGATCCAATAATAATTAACCTTTGCTTGTGGCTATTGAGCCAATTATTTATCCACCTTGTAGTAGTTTTACCTACCCCACATTTCTTCAATTTGTTTGAGAAGGACGTATGAGACCTTGTCAAAAGTCTTGCTGAAGTCCAGATACATCATATCCACAGCATTCCTCTCATCCACCCAAGATGTTACTTTGTCAAAGGAGGAAATCAATTTTGTTTGACATGATTTTGCTTGTGATCAGTCCTTCCTCCTCCAGATGCTTGCAAATGGCCATCCTTAAGATATGCCCCAGTAATTTCCCAGGTACTGAGGTGAGGCTAACCAGTCTGTAGTTTCCCAGGTCCTCCTTCTTGCCTTTCTTAAAGAGGGGCACTACACTGGCACTTTTCCAGTCCTCTAGTACCTGACCTATCTCCTACAACTTCATGAAGATGATTGCCAAGGACTCCAAGATCTCCTCTACCAGTTCCTTTAGTATCCTGGGATGAAATACATTCAGCCCTGCAGATATGAATGACAAATATTTCTTGATAGAGGGCACCCAAAGGTCTCAAGTGAAAGAGAGAGATTAGTATGAAACAATGAAGCTATGGAGGGGAAGATTTGAAAATAACGGTGTTAGCGTGAGAGCAGCAAGACTAGGAAGCGAACAGCTGAGCTAACTTTGTGGTGCATGTGGCTTTGCAGGCTGAATAGGGAACACAGGAAATGTTCAAATTTGAGGGAGGTAAGGATTTTGTCTTGTTCTAATGCTATTGCCCAACAACAGTTTTTTGTTGAAGAGGAGCTGTATGCTTTACTGAATGGAGCTTTCAGGTGCATCCCTTTCCTCTTTAAAAAGGTTAATTCTCTATCCCAGATCAGGGACTGAATGGTAAGGTTTCACAGGCAGAAAGACCCAGGGGCTCAACTCAATCTAGAATCCATGCCTTGGCTGGTTCAATGGTTACTTGGCAAGTCCCAACCAAGCACTTCCTTGGGGAAATTGGTTATATCCTGTGGCTCCTACTGTCCAGGAACCACAGGATGCAAGTAAACTACATCCACTTCCACAAGCCACATGCTCTGTATTTCCTAGAACACCTTCCAGTTGAAGCTAGCCAACATACAGCCAGGAGGAAAGTAAGCTCAGTGATATGGATACTGCCTTGGAAGCAAAGGGGCATCTCTGAGCTCTAGCCTGGACTCCCGTTCCCACCACGTCAAAAAAACATCCCAACAAATATAAAATGCAAGGTGCAGCAAACCAGCTTCAAGAAGGAGGCTGTAGAGAGGTTTGAGAAATGCTAAGAATATGGTCTGATGTTTAAGAGCATTTTGTTACGATACAGGTTCAAACACCCTTTGGATAAGAGGGATTAGAACTTGGGTCTCCTGGGTCTCTCTTCCAACTTCTGCAACAAATGAAGTAGGGCCCAGTACATGTCAATCTCCTTTATTATGCAGTCTTGATTCATCCCTGTAGAAGGTTTAACCTAGGCCCTACACAAAGCAGAGGTACTGTGAAATATGGTATGGGATATGTATGTCATGGAATTGTATCACAATATGTGTAAGGAGGCTAAATTAAGTTAGAAAAGCAATGAGCTCTGGCACTAGCCAAGGTCTGACTGCTTAACTTTGCAGTCTTAATGTCTGTTAATGTAGCAGGGAATGAGGGGAGAGGGGGAGGCAGGACTGTGTATAATTTCCTAAATGTATTTAAAAACAAAATGAAAAAAAAACCAAAACAAAACCCAAACCTAGGAATTCCATCAGGTGGTATCACAATGATATCCACATAGCTCATCAATAGAACAGCCTATAGATCTATTGTACAGACCTCTAGTACTGTAGCCAACTGAATAACTGATAGCAGTAAAAGGTTCACTCAGTCTCTTTACCTAGCAAGTCCTAGTCTCGGCCTCTCCAAACTATCAGTCCCAGTTTCCTCACCTCTGATACTAGCAATAATTTGTCACTCTCCCCAACACTACCTTCCATTTGCTCATGTTCCCTGCCCCTTCTGGCTCCCAGTCACAATCATCCTCCCTGCATACCTCAGGAAACCTCAATGTAGTCAGCTCCACATTCACATATCCTTCTTGAGCCTAGTTCTATCCACTATGTGGTACTACACCAGATGTCACATCCTCTACCTTACTTCTTTCATCCCACCCCTCAGCTTAGCTAACCAGTCCCAATTTCCTCCACTGTCCCAGGTCCTTCCTTCTCTTTCCTGGTTTCTGCTGCCCCTCCAACTTCTTTTCCTAATCTACTTCTACTTTTTTTGCCCTTTCTCTGCACATCTAATCCTTCTGCATTGGAATCAGGAGCCACATTCTTCCTCCATGCTGTCAGAGTACACAAGTGGGGTCCCTGAGTGCACAAGAGAAATAGGCTTTCTGCTATCAGTTCAGGCATCCAGCCTCAACCAAACTCCTGAGCTGCTATTCCAGGGAAATCCCTGCTTGGGTCCCAGGCTGAAGCATATTCAATGCCATCAGAATCTTTGAGGAATTTAGGTGTGAAAATCTAAGAAGCTGCTACTGTGAACTGTGATTTTCTAAGGATTTATAATTTAGCAGATTTTCAAAGGGGAAGAAAAGGCACATTCTTGACCCAGAAACTATTCTGTAAGGAAGTTCAAATGCCAGCATTAAAGCCCGGGGTGCTACTAAAAAAAAGGGTCATAAGAATTTTTTTTAATGGGCAAACCAATATTTTTCACTAGCTTTAATCCTGCAAACCAAAAAAACCCCAAAAACGGTTTTGGCTGATTTCTGTAATAAATAAGTAAATAAATAAAAAAGGAAGGTGGGGGAGGGAGGAGTGGGGAGGTCACCTAGAGGCAGGTAGCCAGCAAAGAAATTTGGTTTAAATGTTCAAAGTTTGGAAAAGTTATAACCAAATGAAATAAGTTGTTTAATAGGAAGTGTCAAGCAACCATAACAGATAGTGCTCTCCACCCCAAATACACATACAGAATTTGAATGCAACTCAGTAACTATGTACTGATAAAATTTAAAACAACCCTTATTTTGTATTTAAAGAGACACAATCAACTTGTAGTGTAATATTTCCACCCCGTAAAGTCCATTAAAAGTATCCTATGGTCCAGAGACAACACATGGGGAGAGCACAGGGGTGGGGAACATGCTCCCCCCCACAATTTCTGCATCAAAGGCAGGTTGTGGGGTGTGGGGCTGCAACCTGGCAGGAGCCAGAGCCTGGCAGCAGCAGAGGAGGTAATGGCAGTGCAGATTTGTGTGTCCCTCACTGTCAACACTTACACATCATATATGTTATGGTCCTCAGCCTATGTCTAATTCTCTTTGCCACCTTCGGTAGTTTTTTCCAATGTGATTGTTTGGTTTTTAAAAATATTTCCCCTTCAGTCTGCAGTGTTAAGAAGCCACACAAACACACTGGAACCTGATCCTACAAAGTTTTCTCTTTTTCTTTTGTTCATTCTTTTTGTGCATTCGATAGATTTTTGGCTCCAATTCAGAAAAACACTTAAGCATAGGCTTAAATCCCACTGAATTCAATGAAAGCAGTGATATGCCAGAATTTAAGCACAGGCACAAATATTTGCAGGATTGGGTCCTTAGTGATCATAAATGCTGATACTGACAATTCACAAAAGCCCCCATTCAGGAAAGAATAAGTGCAACTCCACATTCACTGCTTTGCTGAATCAGGGCCAAAAAGTATCATGTGTACAAAGCAAACAAAATGGAAAAATAAATGATTTTTCTATTCTTCATTAAAATAGTCTTGGGTATTAATTGCAACAATAGTGGGCAAGATAGTCTTAGCTAGAAATGTGATTTTAAGTAGAAAAAATTGCTAGAGATATTTTTTCCTTATGAATATGTTCCTTTAAGTGTGGTAAATATATGTTATAAATGTCATAGAACCAAGAACTGAAACAGTTCACTGTACATTCCTGGAAATAAACTTCAAAGCACATCTGGTTTACATTTAACTAGTTATGTCACTGGAAACACAATCTAAACCACAGAGCTTGTTGTAAAAATTTCAACTTTCACAGACTCTCAAGGCTTAAAAAGTAAAATAAAAACCTGAAAATGGGTTTTCTTGCATCTTCATTTTGAGTAAACAACAATACAGGAGTCTATGATGAATGTTGACACTTACTTTCAATTAAAAATACATTTTTGAATAGCAATCATCTAATGTCAATGCATTACAGAAAGTTACTAGCTAAAGCAAAATTTTACAGCTAGTGTGTTAGAGCTCCAAACTGAATTGCTAAGTATTTCTTTGAAAACAGAATTGGAAAGCAAAAAAAAAGAGAAACGGGAAATTTATTCTTCAAATAGGCAAGCTATTCAATGTTAGAAAATACGTAGGATTTTATAATTGTATAGACAGCTTTATACCAAACCATTTCTGGATCATTTTTGCCTGATCAGCTAAATCTAAACTTTAGGCTAACTCCTGGATTCTAGATGTATACAACAGATATTTCAGATACTATGTGTGTATGTTACATATACAAAACAATATTAACAATAGCTGACAGGCTTCTGCTCCCAACACTGTAAAGAGAATCCATGGTTGAAATGTCTTTTATGAAACATCTTTTAAAATAATTATGGTCAGAATAACTTAGACAATCTTAAGTTTTGGATAACAATGTACTAAACCAATTTCATTAAGGTAGAAAATGGGCAGGATTTTATTTATAAAAATTAACCGAGGAACTGCTTTACTATTTATGATTGATCCATTTCTAAAGATATATCTTTTATTCTATTCTTTAAAAATAGCACTGCTGTTATAGTAGTAGTAAATACTGTGCCACAGGTTATGCAAATACTCTTTGTTTACAATTAAGGCCAGTACAGCACACGAATGGGAGTGAATGAACCCCAGTAAGATGCAGCGAGGCAGCACAGTCACTGCTACTCTCCATAAGAGGTATGGGGAGGGTACGATGTTTTTCCTTTAGCAGTTAGTCAGCCCTTGTAGCTGCTATGAACAGAGAAGACGTTTCGCTTGCTCTAGCTGCTTCTGGGATACCATATATCATTAACATTATTCAGTGTTTCACTTAAGGAGGTGGAAAAATGACAATTATTGTCAGCCCGATGATATACTGTGCTCAAATATACAAAAAAGTTTTCTTAGGAATGTGCAAAGTCACAGTAAGGTAAACAATGAATTTAATTTATTCATTAGAATCCTCAAAACAAATTTAAAAAACTCCCTACCCTTAATCTGTGATACCATCAAAGAATCCTAGATAATCATTTAAATAAATTTTCTTTTACTGGCAGTGTGTAGTGTAATTTTTCTTTTACTGGCAGTTTACATAATACCTAACTATGTGGGCTTCCATTTGATCCATTTTTTTCTCCTGGCCCTTGTCAACTCTAATTATCAACTAGCTCTGTAGATCCTAGGCACCTATTATATTGAGAAGTCACTCCAAGAAAGTCAAGAAAAAATGGTTAGAGGCATTGCTGTCTAAAAATAATTATATTTCCTTTTAAACTTCTAAGGCATGAATTCTTGAAAATGTAACCCAAATTTTATTTTGACAACAAAGAGCCTAAGCTAAGGTTTTGTTTTGAACCCTGTTAATGATACATTATATTGTTCAATTATGTTCTTAGAGTCAATATCAATATAGGAAGGAGATGTCCTTTATAATTATACTATAATTTTCTATGATTCAAGCTCAGTTGTTTGTGTTCTGGCATCTTGTTCAACAGTGTTAACATATTTATGGTCAAAGTTATGCTTTGAAGTTAAGTATCAAAATGAACAGCAAACGTAACATCTCTGTGAGTAATATTATTTCAGATTGTTGGTTTGCAGCAGTCTCCCCAACATACTATGACATTAAAATACAAATTGAGGAAACCATTTTCCCAGCTAAAAACTAACACACACACACACACACACATGGATAGCTAAAATTCATGAATAAAGGTTAGGAGTACACAAATAAAGGTTAGGAGTACACAATGCGTAGACAATGGGGCAAACTTTTTTGACAAGAAACAGATTAGTAGACCTGGTCCATAAACTTAGCTACATAGGAACAGATCCCAAGTTCTTTTAATTTCACTTCAAACTGTTTTCTTAACAAAACTTACTGTCACATACAAAATGAACCGGCTTTATTGGTTGAAATCCAGTGTCATAGTCCATTATACTAATGTACCATAAAACATATGATATATCATATAACCTATGCTACAATTTAGTCCTTTCCTACTGGGTAACTTTTGGCGCTGTTTTTGAGTCTTTTCTGACTATCTAACAAACTCCAACTGTGATAAGCCCAACACAATCTGAATGCTTGCATTGGAAGTTTTCTTACCTTCACATGTGTCAGTCTCAGTGCTGAATACATAACCCTTTGGACAAGTGCAGCTGTAGCTTCCAGGTGTGTTTCGACACAGCCCATTGTCACACAACAGTCTGTTCACTGAACATTCATCAATGTCTAAAAAATGTCAGAGAGAGATATTAATGAAAACAAAGGTCATAGAACAATTGTCCACAATATTTTATCCACATAGTCCTTCACCTGTACCTTCACAAGAAGCAATCAGGTCTGCCTGATACTTAAGCTTTCTGCATCTGAACATGGAAAAGTGCCAATTCTTGGCTTCAAGAGGTTAATCTCTTACCCTAAATCCTATTTTATATTTATCACATCAGTTTTCAATAAAATAGTATATTCTAAAAACAGTTATCATTAGAACATAACAGCTTTGGGATCTCTATGAAAAATGTCACGACTATTTCAATGATATCTGCCTGACTAGCCAGAAGCAGTGATATTAACTATGTGCACAGCATTTACCTTATCGTCTGCATGCATATTTGCTATCAGCAAAGGTACGGGAGGGAACATCTACACCGGGGTGGGCAATATGAGGTAGGGATACCATAAGTGGCATGAGTAGCCTGCATGTGTACTATATGGCAGGTTGGGGATAGGAAAGGCAACACAGCAGCAGACAGGACAGGAAGTAGAAAGCAAAGTAGCATATGAGGCAGAGAGCACATGGAAGTAAGCAGAATATCAAGCAGGGAACTACTGAACTTTAATTAATTTAGACATAATAAAAAACTTCTGCAGATCTACATTAACAAAAAGTAATGCTCTAATGCTAAATTGCTTTTATTTAACAATATAAAGTCTTCTCCCTCCCCCTTCCTCCCCCCGGCCCCTCCAGGTTCCAAGTTTTTCTTCCCAAAAACTTCATTCTCACAAGATCCTTGTGAGGAATGAAAGGACTATCCTCTCCATTTTAAAGATGAGGCTAAAAATAAAAGAGAAATCAAGCTTTTAATTTAGATTTCAGAAATATTAATGAACAGATCACTGGAAATGTCAAGTGGCTTTGGAGCAGGTGCTAAATAAGCTACCAGGGCTCATGGGGGAACTTTATATCAGAAGTATACTAAAAATTAAGCTTTTCTGCACTGTAGTCTAATGCCTGAACAAGACCATCCGTCCACTTATACAGTATATGTGCACATACACACATATAACCCCTCCCCGCCTCACTACAAACACACAGAGAACTTACATAAAATGTGACTGGATTAATATAGCATATCACTATACAATCCATTTGGAAAAGGAAAATTATGTGTAGAATGTGAAAAAATGCCATTTGACATTGTTTTGTATTAATGTAAGTCCTGCCAAGGAATCAGAGATGCAAAGAAAATCTCCAGTTAGTGCAATCTGACTTCACATCACTCTGTAGGAATGTTTGGAATTAAAATTATACTACACTTAAAAGTCCAGGTTTCCCACTACCAAAAATGCTGAGGTTTTGTTAAACACAAAGACCAATGACAGGTCAGTGAAACTTGAGGTATCAAGAGCAATTTTTAACAATACTAAACAGGTCACGTGGTAGGATGATACTTAATCATTTTCTGAAGCATTCTGACAACCTCATTGGTTATTTACACAAAGAGTTTTCTGTTCTTTTTGCTATTTTTGTATTTAAACTAAATACTCTACAAACTATATTATTTATGCATTTCTGTTTTTTTATATAAAAATAACCAAAGCAAATGACTGAATTCTGTATACTGACATGGATGATAAAAATAACTAAGAGAACTGTATAATAATAGGCCTTCGGTATATAGCATATTTATAAAAATATTTTAAAATAGTACAGTCTGGTAACAGCACAAATCATGCAAATAGTTTGACAGAAACCATTTAATAATGCCTCTTAAATGAAATATTAGTGAAATGAAAGATTTGGATATGCCAACAAGCTGGGAGATGATGTGAACAAAAGATAATTGAACTTGACCTTTCTGTCCAACTGCAGACATATCTACATATGCTAATAATGCAATTTAGGCTTACTGTTCAGTAAAAAGGTGCAGTAAACTTGCCCTGGGTACACATCTACACGTGCACCCTGTGGAAAATTCTACATGCGCAATAATGTGTCCTAAGTACAGTGCATTAAGTGTAGTACCTGTAATAATAATGTGAGGGAAACAGAATGGGGCAGGAGAAAAGTCCTGAGAAACTTGACCAAGAAGTACTTACCTCTGTTACTGAGAGAAGTCAACTGGAGCAGTGAATACGCTGCTGCGTTTTCATTGCATGTGCTCCCTCTGTATTGGCAGAGGGAGCACAAGGACTGGTATTGCTCACCCTGGAGAGAGGCAGCCAGGAGAGGACTGCAGCTCACAGAGCAGAGGGACATGAGGTATTCTCTATTTACAGCATCCTGCAGACAACCATGGAGGAAGCAAGCCAGCCCACTGGCCAAGGTGGTCAGAGGACCACCAAAAGAACCCAGGATGCGCTGCAATGAAGAGCTGCTCCAAGACAGCTAGGCAGAGACTAAAGTGGCAGATACAGGAATCAGAACTGAGGGAGAATGGGAGAGCAGCTGGCACATGTGGGTCTGTGAATTTAAAGGGGAAACGATCCTTTGATTTTCTCTTTCTTCCTTTGTTTCTTTTTGTTTTGGGAGGAGTTGTATTCCCTTCTCAAAGTGCTGGGAAGGTGGCAGGACGGAAAGATCCTTTCCCTCTGAAAGCACTGATCCAGACCCTGAGGACCTAAGGCAGGGGAGGAATCCCAGTAAAACTGATTTCAAGCTGACTGACCCCAAAACAGGGGAAGTATTAATTTTGTTTGATTGCCCCATGAGCACTTGAAGGACTGAGGTGATTTCATTGACACAGGAACCAGCAAGAAATTGATTTAATACTTTTTTCAGATTTATTGATGGTCTTCTTGTGGGCTGATTTAATTTGATTGACCCAGGAGCCTGAGATGAACTGATTCTGATGGATTGTCCAATAACCTTTAATACACCGATTGGGATTAATTAGCCTAGGAAATGAGGATGAATTTGGTGAGGTAGATGTCTCTCAAACTCTAAACAGGCTTATTAATTTAGGGGCCCTGGAGCCTGTAATGAATTTATTTAGGGATGGACTCAGAAATCTCAAATGAAGGAGCTTAACACATAAACCTTATTTAGTGAACAGCAAGTAACAGCCAGCAGCATCTTCAGCCGTTTGGTGGCTCAGGACTGCAGCCCAACCTGCTACCCAACCCCCAAAACCTCAATGCCCATTCTGATCGGGTCCAGAAGGGGCCTGGATCAGGAGGTGCTCAACACTTACTGGAACAGGAACCTGTATTGGAACTGCATGTGGCACAGCCACATGGGCTTGTATGGACAGTGCACAGCTTGTATGGACAGTGCACAGCTGATGACATCAGCCAAATGCGCCACTACAAGAGATTTAAATGGCACCAGGAGTGCCGGAGAGGAAGTCGGGAGGGAAGCTGGCTCCGGGCAGCTAAGGTCCAGGAGCAGAAGCCAGGAGTGTCGGGGAGGGCAGACCCCAATGGGAGTCTATTTTGATGAAATAAGAAAGAAAAGGGCTCGGAAGAGCCAGGAGGCTCTAAAGAATAGGGAAAGTTAGGGGACACCAGAGTCAGAGAGCACCACGACAAGAGAATTTTGTTTTGAGTTTCAATATTTTTCTTTATTTATTATACAATTGAAAAAGAAGAGAAACAACAGCCAAGGATTAGGCTAGCTAAAGGGACACGGTGATCCTAACAGGTCTGCTGGGGGAAGAAGTGCCATCCTGATTAGTGGGATTAATCCTGAGAACACCACAGGGACTAGGACGAAGTATCTAGCAGTTTGTGTCAGTGGCTGGAGATCAAAAAACACCATCAGCAGTGGTTGGTGAGCAGCTGGGGTGTAGGGGAGGTGGAACCCCATGTCAGCTTTGGTGGTACTGTGAGTAAAATCCGGACAGGCACCTATATGATTTCACACTGAACCTCTACTTTATATCTTACAGCAAGACATGGCAGGAGAGACAGGGAGAGCGCCTCACTTGGGAGGTTTTCTTTCTTTAAATCCTGGTGAGGTTTGAAGTGTGACAAGCCGACAAGATCCAGGCCCAGACATGCGTCATCCTGGACATAGTTAGGTTGGGGTGTAAGGGAAGGAGGAGCCTTATGAAGAAAGCGCATCACAGAGACCTATCCCAGCCTCTATCCAATTCCCAAGGTTTCAGATAAACAAACCCATACATCAAGGCATGGTGGGAGAAAGAAGAACATTAGAGCTTTATAGTGACAGGACCATCTGGTTCTCCCCATGGCTTACTCCAGTAAAGCATCAGGCAAACAGGGACGCCAGCCTTATAGCACACACACCTGATAAACAGGTAGTAACTTAAACATACCATAGTCAGTGCTACTACACACTAGAGCCAGCGCACATCTTTTAAGTGACACTAAAGTGCAGTAGACTAATTCTATTGTGCATTAGCACATTAGTACAGTTCTGCCATGATGCACTAATGTGCAGTAGAATTAGTCTACTGCGCTTTTAGCATCTTCCATAGATGTGGCCTACTGAAGGCAGATTTACTCCTTAAGAGAGTAGGCAGATCCAGGCTTGCTTCTGCCCCGCTACGCCTCCCTGCAGGAGCCAAGGGGAGCGGCAGGCTCTGACCACAACTGCCTGGGTGCCAGGGGGCAGGCTCAGCCTAGCAGAAAGCTCGGGGGCTGGGGGGGCACAGCGCAGCCTGGCAGAGGACTCTGGAGCTGGAAGCAGGCTTAGGTTGCTAAAGGGCTCCAGGTAAGCGAGCTCCGCCTGGCAGGGGATTCTGGGCAGGGGGCAGCCTCAAGCTGGCAGGCAGGCTCAGGCTGGTAGGGGATTCCAGGGGGTAGGGGACTCTGAGTGTAGGCTGGCAAGGGCCCCATCCTGGGATCCTGTGGCCAGCACACCATAGATGCTTCTCTCCCTCTCCCCCCAGGCAGCGGGAGACAGGGCACTGTGTCCACAAGGTGCTTCCCCTCCAACCTCCACAGTAGGGCGTCTGGGCACCCCAGGCCCACCCCAAGAACACACATACTACAGGCAGTCTGCAACAAACACCAAACTTTATTTTCCTTCACCACACAACAGCAGACTTCCCTTGCTCCTCAACAAAAGACTCCCTCTTTCCCTCCTTCCCCAGCAATACGCCCCTCCATAACTCCAGTGTGCACCAACTATAAAGGGCCTGTTCCCAATGCAACTATGTACAATGTGCTTTCTGAACTGTAAGAGGGGGAACAGTGGGGTGGAGATACCCATGGCATGGATCTCATGTAGAGGTGCCCGGCACCTCAGTCTTTAGCAGCACCACCGCAGGTGCAGATGCTGTAGTGAGGTTGGCAGGCTTGGGGCTTACCCAGGGGTGAGGGCAGGCATTGTCCATTACAGGCCTGGGGTCAGTAGAGCCCAGCTGCAGCCAGCTCTTCCTCAGGGCCAGGCAAGTGATGGCTGGGAGTCCAGGTGAAAGACAAGGCTGCTTGGAGACCCAGCTCAGGAGCAGGGACCAGGAGCCCTGGCTGCTGCAGCCAGCACTGAACCTCATCCCAAGCTTACTGTGGGGTGTGGCGCTGGGCTGCGGGCAGCTGTCAAGGAACAGGCACAGCTGGGCCCAGGCTGCAAGTGGCTGCCAGGGACCAGGTGGTACAAAAGATGCCTGCCAGGGCCAGGATGGTGTCCAGCACCCAGTGGTCCTTCTCCATTGCCTTCACTGCCTGAGCCACCATAATGGCCTGCTGCTCCTTGGCCTTGAGCATTCTCTCAAGGAAGGAGATGTACCTTGCCTCGAAGATGAGGAGCCTCTCCTGGAAGACACGGTCCTCCTGGTCCCTCTTCCACTCCTGCTTCATGCCAGGTCCCGGGCTCAACAGAACTACAAATCCGCAAGCTGCTCCTCTGCCACTGTGACCAGATGGTCCAGCAAGAGGATGCAGTCCTGTGTGCACCACTGGAGGAGGTGGTACCTATGAAGGGCACCAGCTGATGGTGGCAGTGTCCCCACAGGCACATCCCTGCCAGTGGCTGATGCTCCTTGCCCATGTGCAGCTGCTGGACCTGCAGAGCAAGGACAACGATGCTCTTTCTGAGAGTTTGCAACATTTCAGAGATAATAAGCACTATACCAAAAGGCTGTGTGCCATCCAGACTCAGATCAAGGGTTACGTGCACACAGATGCTCAAGTACTATGGAAAATTGGCCAGGTGGGTGCTGCCATAGGCTGTCGCTGGCTGAGCCCTCCCTGTTTCCTCCATGGGGGCATGAAAGATGCTTGCTGCCTGCAGCAGGCAGCCTACCTTCCCCAACCCCTACCCAGGCTAGGACAGGGCTGGCTCCTGCTGGCAGCTGCCATAGCAGCTCTGGACCAGCTCCCCATTTTCTTCTCCCTATAGACCAGGCAATTTTCTCCCATGCTGCCAGGCCTGCAGTGCCCAATGTCAGGGGATGATGGGCTCCTGCCTGTCTGGGACAGGGAGCTGGTGACACCCCCTCTCTCTCCCTGGCAGCTCTCTGGATATGCATCCTAAGCCAGGGCTCATGCCACACGTGGCCTGCACCCCAAGCATGCCCTTTCTGAGACTCCGCCAGGCATGCCACAAAGAGCTGTGCGAGTGCACCAAAAGATGCCCAACCCACTATGCCCTTCTGTTGCTAATTGCCATGGTGCCCTGGGCTCATCTGAGAACCTGGCGCAGGGCCCTCAGTTTTGATGGCATCCCAGGAAAGCCTGTGCTTCCCTGAAATGTGCACCACCACTTGGAGGGTATCTCTGCCTATGCTACCTGACCTCCATGGATGAGGAGATCACCACTGCTATCGATTACAGGCTCCTGGCTGCCTAGCTGGGAGGCTATTGGCCACTCAAAGTTCTGAACTGCCTCCTGCCTCCCTATATGTTGGAGTGGGAAAGTCAGGACGGCAGGAGGGAGCTCAGCCAGGCAGGGTTAGGAGGAGAAGAAGCAGGGAGGAGAGGGGAAAGGGGGACATGATCCCCCGCTGAAGGGCCCCTGGCTCCAGGCTTGGGGACAGGCAGGTGAGCTGTCATGGATACAAGTGGCTACAGCACCCTCTTACCCCCCCACCCTCCTCCTTACATGGGGCTTACCAGATAGGTGTGGAAGGTTGTCCTGGTGTTCTGACTCTGCCCCTGGTGGCAACAAGATGGTCTGGCTGCCTGCAGTGTCCTGGGGAGTGGCAGCACAGCGCCTGGCCTCCTGGGCAGTGGCCCCCTACAGGGAGGAGCTGGAGCTGCTCGTCATAAGGGCAATCCCCAGCTTGGTCTCCCCAGTTGGGATGCATAACCAGAGTTGGTGGGGCAGGTGTCAGCTCAGGCTGCCTGCACTGCCAGCTGAGGGTGAAGGCTGGGTCCTGCCACTGGTTCCCTGAGAGACCCTACGTCAGAAAATCCTTGTCAGCACTGTCCCACAGTGCTGGTTTTGGCCCCCCATTTGAGCTGGAATCTACATGGTGGCTCTCAAAGCTAGGATGCGGTCCAGCTGCCCCATGAAGGCCATGGTCCTGCAGGCAGCCCTGGACAGCCAGTTCTGGTTCATGACATGGACCCACTAGGCCTGCAGGGCCTTGATCTTGAAGCAGCGCAACCAAACCACCCAGACTGCTCACAGTTGTGCCCCCACATGCAGACCGCCATGGCCTCATAGAAGTGGGTGTTTGCCCAGATGACCCAGCCAAGCTACCACTGCATGCTTGCCTCACCCCGGACCACTATGAGGTTGCCAGTCTCTTTCTCTGTCCAGCTGGGGACTCGGGCTGATACCTCTGGCATCAGGGATACTTGCTATCCCAGGTGCTGTCTGGGGACTCAGGCAGAAATTCTGGGTTTTGTTAGGGCTTGCCACATCCCGGCAGCAGAGGGGTATCGTGCCTAGGGGCCAGGCAGCTAAAAGCACAAGCCCCAGGGGTCAGGCCAGGGCTCTGGAAGCCATTCTGTGCCAACTACAGAGAAGTATCCTAGCCACATCTGCCCCAGGCAGGAGATTGTACTCCTTCCTGGTGTGGCTGACCAGGAGTGAATTTGGTCAGCATCTATATGAGTTCTACTGCATAGTAGCTACTGAAAGGTTAATCTAGTACCTTGCATCCACAGGTACTAGCTAACCACACAGTAGACTAATTTACTGCACAGTAAATGTTGTGCACATGTAGACAGGGATACTTTACTGTACAGTACATTAGTCTACTACACAGCAAAGTGTCTTCATGCAGATATGTCCTCTGACTAGTATCATTAGGTCACGTCACTCACAGCCACTTCCATTTTCATTAATGATTGCAGCCTCTGGAGACACAATGCCTTAGATGCAGTGTTTCCAACTGTTACAAACTGGGTGCATCTACACAAGACACTGACTACACTAGCATGATACTACTGAGCAGTAGCATTGTGTCGCAAAGCTGTGATGCAATGCTATTGCACAATAGTGGTAGGCTGCTGTGCAACAGCTTCTCAAAAAAAGGTGCTAGCTAGTGATATTTTGCAGTAACTCAGGATACTGAACATTTATTTAGTACTTGTTTATACAAGGACAAAATGAATATGTAGTACACTGTGCAGTAACATCTCATGTAGACGCAGCCACTGTGAACTACTTAAGCCAAAATGAAGCACTGCATACTGCAATGGAGGGTCTCAGTGGGCCATAGGTCTACATTAATTATGAGAGCGGCTGTCATCTGCTCCATTTTATTATTTGAAAATGTTGGCCTTTGGCAAATTACCTTCTGGTGAATTACTATACAGTCCTCAGACGAACATGGTCTGGGGACCCTTGACACAGAGTGTGCAGCAGTATGACTGCACAGATTCTGGTATATGGAAACATTTATTCTAATTCCTGTGAAACTGCAGTGATCTCTCTTCCCATTACTTCCTAGATAGCTAGACCAACAGGAATTTTAAAAAGAAGCAGAAAAACCTTCAAAAACAAACAAAATTACAAACAAAAACAATACTAGCAACTGTAGGAGTAGTGGCCATGCAAGGGCTAAAGAGGAAAATTTTCTCAAAAAGAAGTTGTACTTTTTCTTTGGAGCCAAAGGTCATAGCCATTCTTCTCACTCTAGTCCTGCTTCTATGGAAATTATTGAGAATTCAATACATGAAGCAACTTACCAATACAGTTCCTTCCAGAAGGATCAGGTTCATAGCCAATGTTACAATTACAACGATAGCTACCACGTAGGTTTTCACAAATTCCATTGGAGCAAATATCAGGATCCAATGCACATTCATTAATATCTATATTAATACAAAACAGAATATTGTAGCTATTCCACATATTCAGAGCTATGACAAGTCTAAGGAGTGGGTGGACACATAAAAATACCATTAACCCAAAACACAAAATTTGTCAGTAGGTTTAGGGCCTATGTAAGAAGTTACGATTTTGGGTGAAATACTTTAAAAATACAGATTCATTACTGACATATATACTAATATGTTGATCCTAAAGCATTTAAGAGGGTTACAACAGATTTAATCCAAGGCTTTAGAATTACAGCAATCAACTGAAATCCTAGCATCTCAAACACATAAGACATGATAAAAAGGATTGTGTTATAATTCTATTGGAAAATTCCAGTCTTCTGTCTTGTATCTCATGTGAAGATGTAAGAATTTTCTAACATCTTCACGAGAGATTGGAATATCTGAGAAAATGTCATGCTATACCTTCTATATCCTACCTCCCTCTAGTACACATTCTTTCTAAAGCAGAAGGCATCCTAAGCCCTCTTAAGGGCTTTTTTTCTTTTTTTTGTGGTAAAGAGAGTAAGCTCAGCTACTTCTCAACTCTGCTAATATCCTCAGGGAGCAAGCTCCCTGGGCTAAACTCGTTGCTCAAAAACTGAATGACAGGAATGGGGTTTGGTGACTGTCACTGCAGTGAAATTAAGATACCGTGATTAAGACAAAGAATTAAACATGACTTTGCATGGAGATTATCTAGAAGGAGATTGGTGTGTTTGTGTGAAGAGTGAATGAGGAGAATAACATAGTAGTGGGCCATTTTATGTTCCAACGTAAGGATCAGTTTTCTTCTGCTTTAAGGAATGGTTAAGTAAATGAGCAGAATTTCTCAGTATAAGCAGTAGCAGGATTCCCTGGCAGCAGGATCCTGTTGTGTGAGACACATAGCAAATGCTAACATTTCCTTAAGGTACCCAAAGAGAATTTTCATTTATATTTGATCTTTGGGTAACTTAAAATGTTAGTCAAATACCTGGTGAAGACTGGAGAATACAATTTGCTTCCCTAGTAAGTGGTTAAGTTTCTATATATCGAGCAGAGACCATAACCTCCAAACAGAACTTCATGCAAACTCCCATTGTCTGGAACTGTCAGCATTGTAGACCACCATTATTTCTCTTGTGAGAGTAACAGCTTCTCCAAAAGAACCCAGTAGATCTTGTATATTCAATGAACTGACAGCTCAGAGTTTACAAACTTGGCTTGTACATTATCTATAGATTTTGCAAGGCACTAAAATGAGCCCATAAAAAGATAAAGAGTAGGATCAGGCACTTACAGTGCTGTAAAGCAATGACCTTTTACTTTATAGTTCAATGTTGCTTTTAAATGCTTACTATGTTATGGCTGAAAGTACTTTCCTAAGTTCTCATCCTGTTCCCACTGAAATAAATAGGAGTTTTGCATTGCTTTGGATTGGAACAATTGCACTGACCACACAGGAAGAAAGACAAAATGAAAGGGATGTGGTTTAATTGGGCTGCAGCTTTATTAACTCATCTGGGAACGCTCTGGCAGTAAATCATAACAGCGTGTGTTGTCATTCCTTCTTCAGTTGCTTCTACTTACTTAAGGGCTGCCACGAGCCCTCCCAGCTCTCCAAACCTGGTCCAACCTCTTAAATGAAGGCAATGTAGGCCAAAGGAGTTTTTACTTCACTATACCAAATATTCAGGGCTTCGAACTTCTGTTGCTCAGCTTCTATATGGGAATCCCTTCCGTCAACTTCACTTCCAGCTTTGATTTATCAGGGGAGATAGCCTGCCCACCCCAACTTGTGGAAGGATTACTAGCACTGGACTCATCACTGCACATGACAAATCAATGCTCTCTCAAAAAGGAGGAGAAAGATCTGTTTTGGAGGGATCCGATTGTATTCATCCTTCCCACTATAGGATGAATGAACCTTTGAAGGCCAGGCAAAACCCTCTTACTTTCAAAGTTTCATGGAGAACATTCTGGATCTTCTTGGGAACCCATTTTATTTAAGTCATATACTTAAAAAAGAAAATCTGAAATCTCACCTCGCCCATCCACAGTAATGCCTACTCCACTGCTACACAGACCATGGAATTCAGCTGTTTGAAGGAAAGAAAAGATGTTCCAAAATAAAGAATGTTAGGTCTCTTATTATTCTATCCCCTTTGTCCTAAAACAAATGAACTGAAATCTTCAAAAAGAAAGTTCCCAGGATCTTATCTAATAAAAGTAAATATCTATACATGAATGAAATAACAAGTAAAATGAAATAAATAATTAGTGAATAATAATCCCTGCGTACAGTGTTGCCATGTTATCAAGTATTTTTATGAGATTCTATTTTCAGAGACAACCTGTACAATTTCTAGTCCTCTTCACATTATAATTATAAAATAATTTATTAATCTACTTTGAATAACACTTTTCTGTTTGTGCAAGCCATGAGATCAGAGGAAACATGCAACTTTACCTGAGTTCTTGGCAGGACATGGGTGACAAGGTTCTCCAAAGCCATAGTCTGGATTGGCACAGCAACATTCAGATTTTGTTACAGCCCCAGGGAAAGGACGGACACATATCCCCTTTTTAATTCCTCCATAGCATGTGCTACGCATATGAGTGTCTAAAAGGTAAAACAGAGAAGCAACTGTGACTGCATGCAACACAAATCAGTACCCTCTCAAAAAGGAGTAAAGCCTATAATCTTACTTAGTAAAAGGGATATATCACTGTGTCCTGGAACGGGATGACTCCTTCTCAGAAGCTTTTGAGAGCCAAGGGCATGTAGAGCAAACCTTGGGTCTAAAAACTTGTCTGTATTATATTTTCAACTGTTTATTCTATCCAAACCTGTTACTTTGGAGCTAACTGCATGCTTATTTATGTTTAATACAGTAATTTATTCTGTGAATAGTCCCACAAGAGTCAGTGACAGTGCTCATGAAGGAAACATATATATATTCAATGTACAGGTTATGGGTGGCAGAATGTGGTCATCTGACTGTAAGTTCTTTAATTTTATTTTCCTGGGAAGTGCCTAACCCACCTATAAGCATGATTAAAAATGGACAGTCCTATGTAATGTGTTAGGTTTCAGATTAAGAATATTTTCCTGGGGCCCAGATTGTCTGAATATTATCCAGATCATTCATCAGAATAAGCTGAAGAGAAGTCTTATTCAGATGGTTATTTATAAAGGAAATTTGTGTTGTGCCATATTTGAAATTACCTACATTATTGCATGTCTGGAATAATTACAACATCTTTTCTGTAAAACTGAATTTCCCAAATGAATCATGATTCTGCCTCATAATTTCGTGTCATCTCAAGGGACTTTCCTGCTGAAATAGCAATGTTTTATGGTAGTTCTTAAAGCTGTATGACATGCTCATACATAAAATAGCAGAGGCATAGAAGGGTACGTGGAAGTGTCGGCTGCCACTGTGCTGATCTGGGTGCCACAAACAGCCACCACTGCAGCGGCAGCTATTTTTGCATCCTCCCAGCAAAGGCAGCACCAAGGGCTGCTGCCCTGATCAACCTTCCCTTCAACCTGCCATCAGTACACTACTGTAAAATACTACGTAGAGTTGTCCTTACAACCTGTAAAGCCCTAAGCTGTTGGAACTGTGGAAACAGAAGATAAAGAAAACACAGAAAACCAAGCACCAAACTGCTTCCTACTGCTGTCTCCTAGACAGAGGGTACAATCAGCTCCACTCAGCCACAAAAAGCTACTGGATGATTCAGTGGTTCTGCTGCTGTGCCATAATACTGTGAAATAACTAACTACATTACACTTAGACCACGCCAAATCTATGGGATATTAAACAGTTATGAGCAGTTGCACACAAATGGTTAACACCGTTCCTTGCCTGCACAGCTCTTACTGGTGAGTAGGAACGTGTCTACGAGCTCTGGCACCTGGACTCTATCCCTGCTTTGGGTGGGGGATTGGGAGCATCCTAGGTATGGTGACCATCTGTCCTATTTTTCCCACAACAGTTACTGATTTTGGAGGCCAGTACAAGGGCACAGATTAAAATGAGCACCCCAAATGTGGGAAGCAGTCTAGTGGGGAAAGGAAAAAGCACAATGCTCCAGGAAGGCAGCTGGGCAGGTTTCCTGTCACAACAGATTAGGGAAGGTTGAGCCTTTGTTATGTTCCTTAGTTGATTATTCTTTTAAGACTCCAGAGATTCCTAAGAAAAAAAGTTAGTTTAATATCATTAACTAACAAATCATTTTCACTGTCTGGAACTATCCAGAACTGCACATGCCTTTTCACAGCTTTTTCTCTTCTAATTTTTATGACAACATGATTTTCAGACTTTTCTGAAGTAAAAATACTGAATTTAAGTTCACCTTTCTCAGAGGTTGTTCATAAGCCCAGTGTTTTTCATTATGTGAAGCTAAAATTTATATATGCTAATGTTAACTTAGTAAGAGTTCAGTTTTTGCCTAAGCGTTTATCATCTAACTTCGAGTTTACTGTGCAGCACAATTGCATGTTACATAATACAGTGAGTTCAATTTTGAGTCCACATAAAATAATTATTCTTTAGGTTGCATTTGTTGTGTATCTCCTGATGGGAGTTTTTTCTATTTCACCTGGCCTTCATAGCACAAAAGGAATGTGCAATGAGAGCAGGGAAAAGAGTAAGAGACAAAAGAATATCAAAAAGAAAACATCCTCTTGACTAAAGTGATTTTCTTGACTAGTGATTTGAGATGGGTAATTAGCAGTGGGAAGGGGACTAAAATGTATAAGTGAAGCCATCCACCCTGAACAGATGCATACAAGTAAAGCAATGGAAGATCATATGACTAAAGGACCCCAACACAGCTCCCACATCAGTGGTGTGGGAGAAAAAATCCACTAAAAAACATTTTAATTCTACAGCAAATTCTGACATTAACTGTTAAATTCTCATTGCTTCCCATTAAGAAAGTTTCACTTACCTACACAAACACGACCATCAACTCCAACAGCCAGACCAGGTGGACATTCACACCGAAATGATCCTTCAGTATTGATACAATGACCATTCATGCAAATCCCTGATGTCTGGCATTCATCAATATCTGATCAGAGGAAGACATAACTCAGTAACTCATTATCATTTTCGAGTAGATTAACGTAATTAATCTAGATTAAGTAGATTTCAATTTAATTTACACATTGCTCCTTGGCATTATGATAGCACAGGAATTATTAGTATTGCCTTGTTTTGTTTCCACATTGGGACTAAACTACAGTTTTCCACACTGGGTACATCTACATGTACAATTAGGGTCAAGAAATAAACTTAAACTGCTCCACCCTGGCTCCATATGCTGCAGAGGGGCTGGCTGGGGCAGGAGGGTGATACAGTGTGGGGCACATGCCTAAAACAAATTTTCAGGAATATAAACAAATTTGCCTAAAACAAATTTTCAGGAATATAAACCGAGTCTAGAGGCAACTCAGGACTATATATTTAGAACATTAATGGCAGATTTCCCCTTTTTTTTCTGTCAACTATTTCACAGTAATACAGCAGTCTAAAAAATGAAGTTAGGTGCAGGACAGATGTGCAAATTGGTGTACTACAGCAGCAGCATAGTAGCAGATACCCAGAGCACAACATCTTCTAATTGCCACTGCTATTATAATTGTGATCACTACCACGTAGCTGCCAGCAACAGCCACCTTTTTTCACTCCCCACCAGAAAGCTGGGGCCTGTGGCAATTGCTCCATTCCCCCCACCCTAGTTACACCACTGCACTTCAGCACCACGCAACTCCCCCTGGAGTGTTTCAAAAGGGCTATGAAAGCATGAAGTGGCCTTCTGGCATGCCTCAGCTTCCACAAGTTCCCAAGGCCAGCCAAGTGCTTAGGAGAGCTGTCTGCACTGTGCCCCAGTTCTGCACATACCGTGGGAATCTCAAAAAGTGGTGAGACTTTTGATCTGCTGCTCTCTGAAATCTGACAGTTTATTCATGATACTTAAGAAGTAGTGAAAGGGAGTCTGCTCCCCTAATGAACTAGCACTTTGTAATTTATCTTACGTGACACATGAGTTAAATCAAAGCTAGGTAGCCTCTGCTCATTAATCCCATATATTAGTTCATGCAGCGGAGCTCTAGTATTTTTCTTTTCCCTTCTTTTCCTCATGCTCAGCAAGTTCACTAGTAATTTGTATATCAGAAACATAAGAAAGAGTTGGAATTTCTCTTCTTCCTCATTCCAGAATTTGATTTAAATTCCACGATTTCTTTTGGATTTTTTTCTTTAATTTGCAGACACTGTATGTCTGTACAACTGGGGAGAAAAGCAGGTTTAATTTATTCATTTTCATCTATGTGAACAGCTCCAAAATAACATTTAAATATAGACAACAAATCGTATGCTTATTAAAGGGAAGGAGATTCACAGACGAGGTCCAATATTAATACAGAAAAAATGTTTTTAAATAAACTTGACCCATGAAATCATTTTGTATTGGAAAACACTTGCACCCAATCCAGCACCCAGTGAAGTCAACAGAAACCTTTTGTTGGTTTCAGTGGGAAACAAATTGGGCTTCATTATTAAACTATTTAATGTTATCTTTTAAATAACTTCACCGAAGAGGTTTGTAATTAGCCCAATGTAGTAGAGCTGATATTTTAAGAAACGTTATGTAATTAAGAAAAAAAAATGAAAAATTTACATTTGAATGTTTTGTAAATTATCAATATTTGAAGCACTGCTCCCCCATAACTATTCTTGCAGTGTGCACAGATCATATTACAGCTACAATGATTTTCCAAATCTAACTTGTCATCTAGCACTAGCTTTCAAAATCTAATTTGTCATCTAGCTACTGTAACTGTAAGTGGTTCAATAAATTTCCTTCTAGAATTCCAATGAGTATTTTTAGGCAGCTTCATCATCTATTGTATCAAATTAGTAAAATACTGAAGATTATTAATTCCATGAGATAAAAAGATTTGTCATTCTTACATGGTTCACTAGATAGGAAAAGATGGTTTCAATAAGATTGTCTTAATGTGTTCTCAGTCATACATACCAGTACAATAACGCCCATTTGGAGCTAAAACAAACCCTGGTTTGCAGATGCATTTGAAGCTACCATCCTCATTTATACACATTCCATTTAAACACATGTTTGTAGTAGTGCATTCATCATGGTCTGCAGAAACAGAACAGAGAAAATTACTTACGTTCCTACATCCTTGAGGAATTAACTTCTGATCTCACTAGGTAAGTGTTGCTTAGTGTAAATAAAGTAAACTCTCTGCGACTATGTGGCAGAGAATTTCTTCCTCCCCAGTTTAAACTCTACAAGTAAAATTTGCAAAAATTGTCTGAAAAGTCTGCAGACTACACACAGAAGCAGCAATCACTTTCAGCAGAGTGAAAAATGTAATTTCCCTATGGGTTTTCAATCTTTTTTAACAAGTGTACCCCTTCTCTCAAAGTTTCAGCTCATGTACCCCTTTATATTTTTTTCTTGTTTTTAAGAAGCAGGAGGGCAGATCAAGGCCCCTGCAGTGAGGGAGGGAACAGGTGTAGGGCTGGGGTTGCCCGGCCAGGGTAGTTTGAGGGACTGAGCTGCATGGGGGGCAGCTCCTGCTGTTACATGCACGCCCAGGAGTGCATGGGGGGGCGTGTGCCCCGGATCTGCACGTGGGGTGAGGGCAGGCTTCTGCTGTGAGCTGGGGCCTGCACTGGGTTCTTCCCAGCTGGGTGCTGGGCCAAGCTGTGCTTGGGGCGGGTGGCAGTGGCGGTGCTGAGAGTGTTGGGCAAACTACAGCAAATTCTGGAGTGGCTGCAACCCCTCCTGTAGTCCCCTCTCAGTGCCACCACTGCCCGCCCCAAGCGCAGCCTCCCTGGCCCTGCCCCTGCTGGGAAGAGTACAGTGCAGCCCTGGCCCCCAGCATCAGCCCACTCTGCCCCACACATACACCCCCCTTGTCCCCAGCTATCTCAGGGTGTGTACAGCAGCAGAAGCCACCCCTCATGTAGCTCAGTCCAGTGCCCTGGCCTGTCTGGGATACCCCTGTCACAGCCCCACTCCCTTCCCCACCGCTGGGGCCTCAATCTTCCCCCCCCACAGGACCCTTCCCTCACCACACACTTATCAGCTGGACCCAGCTGCTCTCCTGGCTGCCTGTGTGCTGCATTGCAGCTGTGTGCATGCACGTGGCATTTATCAGCCACATTAGTTCTGCGTACCTCCTAGGACCTTTTTAAGTACCCCTAAGGGTACACGTACCCCTGGTTGACAACCACTAGCCCAGAATATTTCAGCAGAGTATATCCTCAGGTAAATGGTGCCTCCTCCTCTTTTAGGAGGAGGCAGGATGAAAATTAGCCATCCTAAGGAATTCAAAGTGTGGTGCAGCCACACTTCTAAGATATTTTTCTTAGAAGTTTCTCATGACACTTCATAATCAAAATTAAAATTCTTATCTTTAACACCACAGAGGGAGAAGACATTCTATGGAGACTAGATGGGACATGCCATTTCCCTGAAACAATTAACCACCTGTGAACTGCATTATTGGTAAATGTTCTGTTTTGTACTATCAAAGGAGAGGGCACATCATATACTATATAATAGTGCATCAATATAAAGACATATCAAAACAGCAAAACCTTACCTAACGCATTTAAGCAGGAAGGTAGTGTAAGGGTGATGCTGAAGTCATGATGCTCCAGAAATTATGTGAGGGGCAAAGATTTCTTAGGGTTATATCTTTTATTGGACCAACTATGTAGTTGGGATAAAGTTTATTACTCTAATGAAATCCTTGCCTTTAAGCAGGAAGAATAAATATGTTTAATGTTTTCTTAAGTCATTAAAAATATAAATAAATATAACATTTTTTCATTTAAGGACATTTAATATTAAATCTGTTTTATTATTTATACTAAAACAATAGCTAATACAAACACATGTCAACCCACAGCCCTTGCAGCAAAGCTTTTACAGCCTAAATGGATAAAACTAACACCTACAAAGACAGACTTTTCAGGGGCCAAAACCTGACAAAAGGGTAGCATCTACACAAGGCGCTTAATGCACAGGAGACTAATTCTACTGCACATTGTGGCCTGCAAAAACCATGCTAATGTGCAGCAGACTTAATTTAATGCACATTAATGCTACAAAAAAATGTTGTTTGTGCTAAAGTGCAGTAGCATTGATTATAGCACACTAAGTTTAGAACCTGTTATTATAAGTATTAAATTTAATGTGGGCACATTCATGAATGGGTAAGCATGCTCAAGTAGGTGCAATGTAGAGAGTAGAGCAAGAATGAGAACCACTTTAACTTTGTTTAAACCTCACAAATGACAGCAGTCACAATAGGGTAGGGGGGTTGTTGTAGACATGATCATTCAGAAAATATATGAAGCAACTTTTTTGTGATATCTTTTATTAAACATTTATTGTTACTTATTGTCACAATTGCAATAGGTTTACTCATGAAACTACATGGGTTAGTCTCATTACACTCTTCCAAAGGTAAACTCCAAACCATTTTAAAAGGCACTTGAATAATGTGGGATTGTGGTTTTGACTATCTCGCCATCTTCTACATCAGCCACACTAATGACAGCAGGCTATGGGTGGTGAACTGCAGCTGTGCACTGGCTAACTCAAGGAGAGAATTCAGTTTTTGAAGCACCATTCTGCAGTGTCTTGGGATATGGGGAAGCTTTATTATGTACTGTCTACTTGACCCCAGTGAGGCTATCCCTCACATCAGAAGTTACTTTGTGAAACCTGAACTTGAAACATCAGGAATATTGTGCTAAGGGCAATTTCTAGAAATGTGAAAGCAGATTCTGATCAAAAACAAAGAAGAGTTTTCCTTACCGACACAGTTTTTTCCATCTGTAGTTAGTTCAAAGCCAGCATTGCAAATACACTGGAAGCTGCCATCAGTATTGACACACCGGCCATTTTTACAAAGAACACCATTTTGGATGCATTCATCAATATCTAAGTAAGAAATGCAATGAGATGATTTACTAGTCAATGAATTAAGAGTGGCAAAGTAATAAATATGGTTTTAAAAGACCCTGTCAGAAAACATTTCCTAGAAACTTTTTGAAGGTGGTAAAAATTCATTCTCTTGAACTAATTATCATACTCTCAGCTTCTTATTGTCATAAACTTTTATTGTGTTAATATAAGACAATGAATAATATCATTTCATAATTTCATAATTAGAGTCAATAATTTCCCTACACTTAAATAATCTATTGTCTAAATACAGCCTTTCTTTCTGTGGATTCTTCAATGTGAACCAGCTAGACAAATAACTAAGATATTGGAAGGAAGTGATAAATGACAAAGGGGAAAAATAAATCATTATATTTTTTTCTACAGAAAAAATGCAAGAATAACCCAGGCTTAAAACTTTAATTAAAGGCAATTACATCAGTGTCATAATTTACTGAAAAGACTTACTAGTAATTGCTTGCTAAACTCCAAGAGAATCTGACATAGCAGGTCAGGCATAACATCCTACGCCATGTGCAAGTAAATTTTCTTACCAATGCAAGCTTGCTTGGTAGGAGTTCTTTGGAAACCTGCATGACATTTGCAATAATAGGATCCAGGTGTGTTGACACAATCACCATTAGTACATGGATTTGATGTGCACTCATCAACATCTGTTGGCAGCAGAAAAGATGTCCATTAGAGACTTCACACTATTATATAGTCAGAAATTCTTCTTTCAGGTATACCATTTCATGATTTAAGAAATAAGGTAATTAACAGTCAAATGCTTAAGCTTGAAACCTATGTTCATTACAAAATTATTTCCCCAAACACACAAACCTATACTAATTGTCATTATGAAACTGCATTTTCAAAAAACAAAAGAATACAGATAACATGTTTTTTGAAAGAGAAGGGAAAAAAAAGCTGAGGAATTTGAGACAAGGGATCTGACCACTAGTTAACAGAAGTGAAAAATCCTTTGTTTAGTTTTGTATTCACTTATTAAACAGAACAATCACGTGTTACCTTTCTTCAGAATAATCAGAATCTACAAAATGAATCTACATGGCAACAAGCAAGTTTTAAACACTTAAAAGCAGAGCTTACCACAGTGCCTATAAAACGAGATTCAAATTATAGCTTTAAAACAATGACTGTATTGTGAAAGTGTCAGGCACGGGTTTGCAGGGGGTGTCACACAGCAAGAGGAATTACTTGAAATTCCTCTAAGGAGACTGCAGTGCCTTACAGACTTCACAGATTTAACAGACATTAGGGGCTGGAAGACCTTGGACCTTGCAAGATCGAGTCCAGCCCCCCCTGCCATAGGTAGGAAGTCGGCTGGGGTCAAGTGATCTCAGCAAGATAAACATTCAAACGCCTTTCGAATGAATCCAGAATAGGTGCTTGTACCACCTATGAGGGAGCCTATTCCAGACCCTGGACACTCAGACTGTAAAAAAGTTTTTCTACATATGATGAAGTGAACTTGGGTTAACAAAATCTTGTGCTCTCTATGTAATTTATTTAGTCTATAAAGGTGCATATCTACCCTGCCTTATGTATACCATACTCCAGTTATTTATCATGGAATCATAGAAAAATAGGGTTAGAAGGGACCTCAGGAAGTCATATAGTTCAACCCCCTGCTCAATGCAGGACCATCCCTAATTATATCATCTCAGAGAAGGCTTTGTCTAGCCAGGTCTTAAAAACCTCCAAAGATGGAAGTTGCACAACCTCACTGGGTAACCTGTTCCAGTGCTTTACTACTCTCCTAGTGACAAAGTTTTTTTCCTAATATCTATCCTAAACATCCCCTGCTGCAACTTAAGACCACCATTCCCTGTTCTGTGCTTGGCCACCACTGAGAACAGTCTAGTTCCATCTGCTTTGGATCCCCACTTTAGGGTACTGAGTATTAAATCCCTCAGAGACTGAGTATTAAATCCCCACTCAGTCTTCTCTTCTCCAAACTAAATAAACCCAGTTCCTTCAGCTTTTCCTCAGAAGTCATGTGCACCAGCTCCCTCCCCATTTCTGTTGCCCTCCACTACTGGTTCACATCATTTCTGTAGTGGGGAGCCCAAAACTGAACACAATACTTCAGATGTGGCGTCACCAGTGCTGAATAGAGGGAAAGAATCATTTCCCTCGATCTCCTGGCAATACACCTACTAATGCAGCCCAGTATCCCATTAGCCTTCTACAACAAGGGCACACTGTTGGCTCATATTCAGCTTACAGTCCACTGTAACTCTCAGGTCCTTTGCTGTAGAACTGCTGCTTAGCTAGTCAGTCTGTCAGTCAACCTGTAGCAGTGCATGGGATTGTTCTGTCCTAAATTCAGGACTTTGCACTTGTCCTCATTGAACTTCATGAGATTTCTTTTGATCCATACGCCAATTTATCTAGGTCTCTCTGAATCCTAGACTTAACCTCCAGTACATCTACTTAACCCCCAGATTGGTGTCATCTACAAACTTGCTGAGGGTTCACTCCATCTCATCTTCCAGGTTACTGATGAAGATATTGAACAAAACCGGCCCCAGGCCCAACTCCTAGGGCTGCCAACTAGACGTCAACTCATTATTTTCTACCCTTTGAGTGCGACGATCCAGTCACTTTTCTATCCACCTTATAGTTCATTCATCCGATCTATGCTTCCTTAGCTTGCTTGGAAAAATGTTGTTGGAGATCATATCAAAGTCAAGTATCCAGATTGTAGTCATATTGGTTTAGAGACAAAAGCAATCAGGACTTGTGGAAGAGGTGATATTTGCAATTAAAGCAATTTTTTTTGCAAAAAACTAGTTGGTCTAATAAAAAAAATATTACCTCTACCAGAAGTCCTGACTGATTTTGCTATAGTCAAGGCATATCATGTCCCCTGGTCTCCCTGCATCCACAGAGCCTGTCTATTTGCCAAAAAGACGATCAGTTTGGTCAGAAATTACTTGCCTTTGGTGAATCCATGCTGACTGTTCCTAATCACCTTCTTCTCCTCCAAGTGCTTAGAAATTAATTCCTTGAAGACTTGCTCCATGATCTTTCCAAGGACTGAAGTGAAGCTGACCAGTCTGTAGTTCCCTGGAAACTCCTTCTTCCCTTTCTTAAAGATGGCACTATATTTGCCCTTTTCCAGTTGTTGAGGACCTCTCCCAATCACCATGTGTTTTCAAAGATAACGGCCAGTGGAACTGCATTCACATCAGCCAACCCTCTCAGCACCCTTGGGTGTATCGAGTCCAGCACCACAGACTTATACATGGCCAGTTTTTCTAAATAGCACCTAATCTGTTCTTTTGCCACTGTCAGCTGCTCACGTTCTCCCAAAACCATGCTACCAGGTGCAGTAGTCTGAGATCTGACCTTGCCTGTGAAGACTGAGGCAAAAATGGCATCAAGTACTTCAGCCTTTTACGCATCATCTGTCACTAGGCTGCCTTCCGCATTCAGTAAGGAACCCACACTTTTCCTGATCTTCCTCTTGTTGCTGTCATACTTATAGAAAGCCTTCTTGAAACCCTTCAGCTCCCTTGCTAGCTGCAACTCCAACTGCACTCTGGCCTTCCTGATTTCAACCTTGCATGCCTGAGCAATATTCTTATACTCCTCACTAGTCATATGTCCAATTTTCCACTTCGTGTAAGCTTCCTTTTTGTGTTTAAGCTTACTGAATAGTTACCTGCTAAGCCCAGCTGGTCTTCTGTCATACTAGCTAGTCATCCCGTGTGTCAGAGTTGTTTGTTCCTTCACCTTCAGTTAAGGTTTCTTTAAAATATGACTCCCTTCCACCTCAGACTGGTCTTGGTGCATCTTTTACACCCACTTTCACATCTTTATGGCTAAGTACAGACATTCAAAACCCAAGGCAGAACTGATCTAAGTTACACAGTTTTCTATAAGCAGTGTAGTTTAGAGTCATAGAACATGTATTTGCCCTCTGGTGGGGTGGGGGGGCAAATCTTAGACCAGGTTCCATCATTTTTAAACCAGTCTCTGGGCACATTTACACATGCATCTTGACTGTGCAGTAAGCGAAAGTACTATACAATTCAGGCATTCATATACACATGTACACCGATACTGTACTGTACAGTAAAAATGGTGACATGCCAACTTTAGGGTAAATTTGATACCTGCATTATGGTATCAAATTTATGACTGATCAGTTACTGCACAGTAATGCACTTGTAGATGCCTTACTGTGCAGTAACACTGTATGTGTGGGCTAACTTGGGACTAACTTTAGTCCCAAGTCAGTCCACATACAGAGTTAATGCTCTTTAACACCTGTTTGTGTAGATGCCAGCCTATTCCCGCTTACAGGACAGTAGCTTACTGTGCAGTAAATTTAAGTGGGTATAAATACACAAACAGACATGCCCTATGTGTGCTGAACTTCTATTTTGTTATGGGCATAGACCAGTTTCCAATTACTTACACCAGTAAAAGTGTAATGTCTGTACCTGTCCTATGTGCCAGTTGGTCTCTGGCCACTTTTATGGGGCCAGAAGCAACCTGAAATGTAGTTTTCTTTCCAAAGATTTTCAAACTTTTTTTCATTTAAGGTCTGATTTAAAAGTTCAGTTCAATTCAGTTCTTTATACTTTGGAAGTAACTGGCTGGCCTGAGAAATGCAGTCCACAATCATGTTTCTTCAAGTCCATTTTGTGGCTGCATACTCTTCCACAATATGAAAATACAAATGGCCTGAGGCTGGAAAATGGCAAACACTGGTTTTGCTATGAGATATATTACAAGTAAGATCCCTCATATAATGAGATATACAGGTGAATGTAGTCATTGTTAAAAACAATACAAATAAAGTTTAAATACATTTCTTACAGATTTTGAGATATTCAGTATGACACTGTAGCAAGCTGATCTGTAAGAGAACTAGGAGCTAGATTCAGTGATGGTTCTCTGGTAAAGAGTGAAGTAAATAAAAAGAAAAAAATGGAAGAATCAAACAGCTCTTCTCATGCAAAAGCTATTTAGTTCTTTAAGAAACACTCACAGTTGAATGTGCAGTTCATAGCATCACTTCAATAAAGCCAAAAGAATGAAGCAAAAATGAAGAAAAGAGAAATTGAAAGAGTTAAAAAGAATGCAGAAATAGTATTTATTTTTTAGCGTGGCTATTTGTTCATAAAGCCATTTGTTATCCTTTAACAGAATTTTATGCATTTATATTAGCTCTATACTCCCAAGCAGCTTGACAATTCTTGGCCATAGAGAATATTTTATTCTCATGAACAGCAGATCAATCCTCCAGATATTTTGGCTGCATGCTTAGTCAGTATGGCGTGCCCAAAAGGGCTGTACATAATTTCTTCAGAACAAAGCCCATCAAGTAGATCTACTGATAGTGTATCAAACTCTAAATCATATTTTCTCAAGAATTCTTTGTGTAACATCCTAATCCCAAAGACTTCTATTATATATTTTTCTTGCCTAAGCATTAGAGAACAGAAGGAATTTGTAAAAAATAGGCCCTATACTTCTTTAACTTGTTAAGGTTTCCAGTAGAGCAAAGTGATAATTATGCTCTAGAATATACTTCTAGGTAAATTCATAGCTGCTTAACCATGAAGGAAATAAGTCTATTCTGCTAGGAGCTCTCATTGGAAATGAATTTATGAACTCTAAAGAGGAATGCGATGTCCCTCTATATCAAATAACTGATATAGGACTTCGAAAATGTGTTATAATCCAGGTCTGCCAGAAGATTCCCTGTATTTGCATGTGAATCTTGGCTTCCACCACATTAGTATAGGTTGGTGATAAAAGAGAATAAAGATAAACATATTCCAAAAAAAATAGTTGTTAACCTTGACTTTAGATTGCTGGGGTGCATGTCCCATCCAAAGAAAGAGAAGCACTTAATCTATCCATTCCCTTTTTCAGGCTCAACTATCTCCATTTTTCAGTGTTTTACTTAGCATAAACTTGACGAAACTTGGCATGGAAAGTTCAACTGTTCTATTAAGACTTACTATGTTAAGTCTGAAAACAAAATTCAAAAGGTTAGAGGACACTTACACCCCTTTTAAATACAAATGTTGATACAATCACAATATCACACTGCTGCTGATCCTCCTTAGTATTACATTTTTTTTCTACCTTTTATCCAAAATCTTTTTTCACAAAAACAGTGGTAATAAGGAAAGGTAGATAGTATACAGGCCTCTTATCACTTCAGGAAGAGGAACTGACGACTTACAAAACAGCTCAGTATTAAAACCCTTAGGACAGCAGTGATTTATATCTGTTTATCATCAGGAAGTGTTTATGGGAAACAGTGTATAATCCTACCCTTTTGGTCTGAAAAGACCATTTTGGAATAAGTCACTTTCTTTTTTTGCCCTACCCATAAAAATTCTTTAATTATTTCTGAATTCTTAAAATATCCTTTGGGGTTTTCTCTCAGTATGGAGCCAAAGAGATACAACAGTCTGCATTGTTCATTTATATGTTATTAACCCTGCCCCATATGTGATATGTAACTGCTCCCAATGCCGCAAGCCTGTTCTTTCACTAACCAAAACAGAATCCAAATTGGATTGAAATGAGTCCTTTAGCTTAATTTAATGTAATATATCATATACAGATATTTTATACAGTTAAGTTTTCCAAGGTCAGATTCTGTTCTGATCTATGTTACTGATGTTCAACCTTCAAGCCCTAAAGGCCAGGTAAGTGGAGTCTGTTGGCTATAAAGCAGCCTCATTCATGCCACATCTGATCCCACACACTGCAGTGACTGGGCACCCACCAGAGCCAGTCCCACACACTGGCACAACCCTGAGCACAGCAACATATCATCTGACCTGTGGGGCTCCCCATGGGTCCAGAAATTTAACAGCAGGGTAGCATTAATTGCCATGGCTTCCAGAGCTGCCAAATTTACAGACCTATGGGGAGGCTCCACAGTTCCACAGGTTGAATCTGGTCTGTGGGCCAGAGATTGTGCATCACTGATCTACAAAAATTGCCATTCACAGCACACACACTAATATGGCACTTAAGATACTGTGATTATTTCTCTATACTTCAAAGAGAAAATTATAGTGAGATCTCAGAACTCGCCTTGCTAAGTGCTAAGTTTTTATAGCAATTGCAATACATGCTGTAAAACAGGGTGGTTCAAAGTACAAATCAGAGGACATGTCTACACAAGACATTTGCTGCGCGGTAAATTAATTAGCTGCCCAGTAAAAATGTCACATGTCTATACCTGCAGTGCTATTAGGCACCAGTAAACTGCACAGGAGGACAGTACTTGTAAACACAAGTGTTATCCTGCTATGGAGTTGTTTTATTTTTTTTTTTTACTTTGCAGCAGCATACATGTAGACACTGCCCTGGCTGGCTGAGGCACAAGGGTAACTTCACACTGAAGTATCCTAATGCCCTAGCCAGTACCTTCACAGCATGCTGAGCTGAGCTGGAGCAGTCCTGGGATGGCAGGCTGATTTCCCAGGCCCCTGCCAGCTGGGGCTGCTCTGTCCCAGCTCAACTAGCTATGGTCCTGAGTCAATATGTAGAAGGCATGCCTAGGAGCAATAAACTCATGCACATTAATATGCACATGTAGATGAACCCAGTAGATATGAAGCCTCATTTAGTAATGGTAGATATTCAACACCCACAAGAGAGAGGACTGATCCCACAGAAGTTCCTTTTAGCAACCTAATCTTTCTTAATCTTTCACTTTCTGATTGCGAGAGGGATTCTGATTATGTACAGACATTATATTTCCACCAGGAGAATCAACATTCTCCTAGATAGAAACTAGAAGCATATAGACATTCATCAAGTCTGTTCCACAGGAAAAATGCCTCCTGAAGGAGAAAGTTCTTCCCCTTTCAAAGAGGAAGATTTCTCCAACAGGAAAGAATACCTATCATTTGCTTCCTCCTGGGGACCAGGAGGAGTTGAGTAGTGGTCTTCCCTGTCTAGGGAAGGTGTGGCGGGCACTACCCCTCTGTCCCTGGAAGGGGAAGAGCAGCTGCCCACTGCTCCCTGCCTGATCCCCAGACTGAGATCCTGCATCTGAGTAGGGGATGAGGGGCTTCCCCACTGTTCTCTAGACCAGTGGTCCCCACTCTGAGGAATGGGCAGAGGGCTTTGCCCCACTGCTCTTCCTCCAAAACAGACCAGCCTGGGAGTTGAGCACAAAAATGTTCTCCCCGCATTTCTCAAGCCATGTGATCCCAAGGTTTGGGGAAAAGACAGGGAACAGCAATAGCTGTTTCCCTTACCTCTTGGATTGGTCATGCCATGCTGCTCCTTCTGCTCTGCTCCTGGAGACCAGGAGTAGAGCAGAGGAGGCTCCTCCCCTGCCTAGATCCTAGTCTGGGGAAGCACAAGGAATCTTTCCCCATTACGCCACTTCCTCCAGGATCAGAAAGAGTAAAGCGCTCACTGTTCCCCACACTTCCCCCAGATTGAGATCACACTGGTCTGGTGAAAGTATGGGTAGCAGGAAAGGAGGGGTGGCTGCAGGCCAAATGCCTGTAAAATCAATCTCCAGGAAAGATGTCTAGTGATGGAAATTTCTCAGAAACTAATTGTGTGATTAGTTTGTGTTGATGTATACTGCAGCCTAAATAAGCCCTTTAATTCTATTCAACTCTGAAATAGCTGTGATTTTAGATTTTTTGTAACTATGAAACTGTGTTTTACTTTTAAGAGTAAGCAAAACACATTTATCAATATAGAAATATATATAATATATCCTATATATAGGAAATATTTAGAAAGAACTGCATTATGTTTTCAACTGTGCAAGATCAAGTGCTAAATGACTCTCACCCCCCTGGATGATCCACAAGAGTGTGAGAACAAACATGTGTTTATATTGTTAGTTGCTACAAGTAGAGTCCTAAGATCCAAAGGCCTACAAATCATGCCTAGATTTAACTTCCACTGGAAGAAAATGTATTCTTACAAATTTCTCAGCCAAGTGTGGGAAGTGGGAAGTTCCATGAGCCTCCTACTATATATTTCCCTGGACCTTTATTTCTAAATCCTAAGGATACCATCAAGGTTGCTCTAAAAGCACCTTGCCAATCAGGACAATTGCTGCTGGGTACAAGCTTACTATTCAACAAGCACATGTATATATAACACACAACTTTAAAAATTAAAAGTTGTACTCTTAAGAGCAATTATGGATCAAAGCTTGTTTTAAATACTTCAATATTACAGCATCATAAAAAAAAAATCTGACTACAATTCCTGACCTAAAAATATTCTGTTGAAGAGAGGTAAAAAAAGATTGAAAATCTCATGTTTTAAGGACATATGTCTGAAAGTGAAAAATATAAAAACAATCAGAATGTGAATATGACAAGGTAGAAATATGCACTTACCTATACAATCTCCATTTGCATCCTGCTTATATCCCATGTTGCATTCACACCGATAACTAGAAATGGTTGGTATGCATCGCCCATTTAAGCAAAGGTTGGGGTGATGCTTACAGACATCTATTGTCTGATTGAGTATTGCTGAAAGAAATTATAGAACATGAGACAATTTTGACATACAAATGGAGTTGAGAGGTCATGTTATTTTATCAGTTCTATAATCAAATGTGCAAGTTCAGCTATTTTTTCAGCTAGTTTTAAAGAGAAAGTATTTCAAAGAACAATTGATTGATGTAGTTGTGAACATACTTAAAAACAACACAAATACATTAGACAAATGGTCTGCATTATGATTCAGCATTTATATAAAGATCTCATGAGAAAGAAACCACTGGGTTTGGATCTATGCCAAATGGGGTCAACATTTTGGCAGTCATGTCACTGATTATGCTGGCACCTTCTCCATGTGCCACTCCAATCCCCTTCCTTTGGCTGATCTGCTGCTTTGTTTTCTGCTCCCTGCCCAATTTGGTACTCCGCTCTCCGCTCTGTCTACTGCTGTTCTGTGTGTCCCCTTCCTGATCTGCCATATGCCACACACAGAGCCATGTTGTTAGGGTAGATTGTCATAGTTTATGCTTTAAAGTTGCACCTGTTTATAGAGTGGTGAATTATAGCATTGTTTAAAGTTTTCTTTTATATTGTTTAAGGTTCTGTATAGCCTCATTATCATCTGAACTTTTCATTTTGTTGATGTTCGCACTATCAACTGGCCTTGTTTCTTGCAAGCAGTTTATGTCCTTGAGTTTGCTCACATGATGTTTCTTTCCTTTTTCTAACACTGTGAGAAGGTTTTCTAACACAACATAGTAACAGTTTTGCTACTAGCCCATATTAACTGAACTTGGCGCTAATCAGCTGAATCAGAGGGATGAAATGATTATGATATGTTAATGAAAGGTGATAAAGGAGAACAATGGACAATGCTTAAAGAAAGACACCAGAAAAGGCCAAATTAAGATGTGTGATCGTAATGGGGATGTTGAACAAAGGAATATGCTGACAGGATAAAATACGCACAATATGCTGACTGCAGATAGACCAAATCTAAAAGCAAGAAGTCGCCAAAGGAGTCAAGCTAAAGAAAAGTATAAGAGGGGGAAGCAAGAAAGTTAGTTGTTGTCGTAATCATCATTTACATCATGAATCCAGCTTTCAACACCTGTCTGGATCATCCCAGCCGACAACGCACCCTTCACTTCAGGAACTGAGTGGCTGTCTTTTCTGTGACACAAAGTAACATCTGGGATTGGGTGAGATCATTGTACTGAGTGTTTTCTCTCTCTGAATATAGAAAATGCTTGATAAATGAGATAATACTTGTTGTATTAATAAAGTTAGACAGATCTTAGGACACTGAGTTGTCTGTGTTCATATTTCACATTCCATTTAAGGGTTAATTGTGCTTTAACGATCCATAAGCACTATATGCAGGCCAGTGGTGCAAACATGCCACTTGCCTCCTCCCCCCCCGCCGCAACCTAGGAAATTTACTCCCATTATTTTAATATTTAGGGTATAGCTATCCTAATATTTCATCTATTTAACTGAATATGGCATTCATCCTACAGACACTGACATGTCCTTAGTAACTTTACGCATCTACGTAGTCCTACTAAATATTGTTCATTTTGAGCAGTGAGCCAAGGTAATAATTTTAGGGGGAGTTCCACATTTAAAGTAAGGAAAATATATCTAGCAGTTTGTTTTAAAAACACTGGTGGTTGTCTGAAGTAGCTCAGAGGTTTATAATGCTAACTGAGATGGACTAGCAATAAGAGTGCAAGAAAGATGTTCAAAGGCACAAAGTAAGCCAATAGTACAAGCACGGATATTTTATCTATTTGATTATGTATGTAAAAGCAATATATGACAGGGAAACATAAAGGTTTTATCATTACAAATCTGTGATGACTGTAATGTTCACATGTGGCAAATATGAGCGTGATTACTATGACTAATATAAGCATAATCACTAACACTATTCTAAGGACAGAAGAGCCTTTCAAAAACATTTCCTGGAATGATATTGTGCATCATTCTGTAAAGTTTTAATCATCATAAATCCAATTTTGCAGGGCTGAGGGGGAGAGAAAAATTAAATCTAATAAATCGAAGACATATTTAAAATAATTTAAAATAGATTTCAATTATATAAAAAAGAGATAGTGGTTTTAAAATCTCCTATGTCTGATCTTTTAAGAGACTAGGAATTTTCTTTTCCTAATGAAGTGAAACTTTGAACCCTGCAGATTTATAAAATTACCTGAAAGCTATGAACAAAACAAAGACTTATTTATAGAAAACTGTAAAAGGCCCAGGAACAAAAATGACTTCAGCAGGTAGACTATTCAGTGGTGGTACTGGTAACCCACTTTTAGCAATATAAACATTTCTCTGGAGTGTTACTTTTTTGTGTGGTAGGTAGCAGAAGCTACTTAAATGTTTGGAATAAATCCTCTGGTACAGAATGGACAGATCCAGTAATGTGTGTTGCCAAATAAATCCTGCTTCCCAAAATTGTCAGAAATAAATATGTTCCACCCCTCTACCATCTGTTATAAGAATTTTACCTTAACTTACTTTTTTTTTTGCCAAATGCAGAGGGTTACTGGCTATAATAGTTCTCTGATGCTAAAGCCATCAAAGGTACATAACTTATGGAAATATCATTGAACAACAAACAAGTATTATAACTGACATTCCAAGGAATACATAGATAGTGAAAGTGGAAAAAGGACTCATGAGAACAGTTATCTGTAATCCAAAGCAAGAAAAAAAACCATACCTGTTCTGCAATCTGTTATACTTAAGTCAACTCTTTCATAATAGCATGCAAATTCCTTATATGCACTTGCATTAAGAAACACAGGAACACAGACTGGAAGAGGCCTGCTGGGCCATGGTCAGCTATATTTAGATAAGATTTTCCATGTTCAGACTAAAATGCAAGAATCACATGAACAAGCACCAAAGATATTTAATCCTTTATCAAAAACAGAGGGAAATATTAAAAAAAATTAAGAAACTTACTTAATCCAGTAATGATTGGGCCATTCCCTGTGGGACTCTGGCCACCAGCCCCTACTCCTGCTCCTCCTATGCCAGGTGAGAAGCCATTGCCACCAGGAATAGGGATGAATCCAGTTCCTCCTGCACCATAGCCATTCCCATTTCCACCAGGAAGGAATCCATTTCCTCCTATTCCACCAGTTCTGGAACCACCTCCAACTGGAATTCCATCTATGCAAAGTCTGCGGTATTCATCTACCAAAAACACACACAAAAGACGCAGAGTTAACCAAACTTTTACGAGAAATAACATGTAGAGAAATACAGATCTCTGTTTCCTCTGGAAAAAACAAAGTAACAATCCTTTACTTTTTTTAAAAATTACTGGGCATGTCTACATGTGCTGTTAATTTGAAGTGCACTCTATGGTGCAGTAAAAATACTATGCTATAAGCCTACTAAGGAGCACATCTATAATCCACTCCTAAGAGGGAGCATGTCTGCTCCCAATGGGAGTAGTCTGGTACAGGGCTGCTCCCGTGGGTGTTGGCCAGGAGAATGACAGGGAGCATGGGCCCAGAAGAGCTTTGCTTGCTGCTGTCTCCTGGCCCCACACACATTAGGAGGTGCCCTGTCTATTTGTAACATTAAAATACCATGGGTCCCAAGGCCCACCCGCCTAACTAGTTGCCCCTATTATATGGGGGCGAATGGGTGAGTGCTACAACAAAGGCAAAAAACAGGACAGGAGTGACAGTTACCAGCTAGCTCTGGGCTGTATGTGCAGATTTCACCACACAGCTCAGGACTGGCTGGGAACTATTCTGTTCTGGGGCAGGTCCCAGTCAGCTCCAGGCTGGATGGGGAACTCTCCTCATGCAGGGAGTTCCTAGCCCCAGTTCCATGATCAGAGTGGGGGCTGGGACATTACCCTCTGCTTGGGCCCAGGAGCTTCCTGCTGCCTAGGGCAGGCTCTGAGCATGAAGCCTGGCCTGGGACAATGTCCCCCTGTCCCAGCAGCAGGCAACTCCTAGCCCCAGCTCTGTGATCAGAGTTGGGGCTAGGACACTGCTCCCTGTCCCCAAGAGCTGGCTGCTGCTGAGGAAATGCCAAAGTTTAAAAAATATATTTTAACTCCTGTATCCTTCAGAGATCTTGGGATAGGTAAACTGAAAATATTTTTTTGCTATGGACAGGGAAAGTCACTATGTGAGTATAATATAGAGAGACTAAATGAACTACTGATGTGGTGTGTTTTGCTAGTTCGAAGTAACATGAAAAGCTATGGGAAGAAAAAGCAGCTGTTCCTTTAAACTGAAATGAACTATGGACCCTCAGAATCATTTCCTCTTTGAGCTGGACCACAAAATCTGCCCCAGTTCCCAAGAGCTACTTCCAATATCAATAACAAGAAGTTATAGAAACTGGTTTTAAATAATAATGGACCAGAAAAAATGGTTCACAGATGAAAGCATCCAGATTAAAAACATAAGAATGAATAATTATATAAAACTTGACTTTTCTCCCTCACCTGGATTATAAAACAATTTAAAACATGTCCAATGACCTCTTAGGTCATTCAGGATGGGCAGGAAAAAAACAAACAAACCACTTACCAGATCCTCTAACAGGACACATCTCTGGAACAGATCCAATGGCCCAGCATCGACCAGATTCACAGCAGCACTGCATTTTGGTAAACCTACCAGGAAGCTCTTGTGCACAGCGACCATTCACCAAGTTGGAGAAACATGTGCCTGCTCTCTGATCTGGACATCAATTTAAAAAAAAAAAAGACCAAAACCACTAATATAAACTGAAAGTCAGGAATAGTTCTCTTTATCATACAGATGTTAGGAATATTAGCAAAGAAACACCAAAAAGATTATTAAAAACAAATTGAAATGCAGTCAGCTCTACTACTGTTTCAAGCACACTAATCCTGCATTAATTTAAAATGTAATCATCAAACTCATCTTCTTTTCTCATAGCTTTGAAAATGATAAAACCCTTTATAGGTACTTGTATTTAACCTCTATTAGCCAAAACATAACAAAGACTGTGAGGCCAACACTGGAACATAAGGAAGAGTGAAAAACCTCCTACTCTCCCATGTATACACCTGCACAGCTTCCTCAGACCATGGGTCTGGGTTGTTAGGGTAAGCATATGCTATACACATGCCATTCCCCTACTATAACATATATGTACAGCCTTGAATTAATTCTCTAGAAGTCCTGGATAGGAAGTAATAGTATACCATATTTTGGAGTCTCCAAAGCTGGATTTCTTGCTATGCTGCTCCTTGGACAACTAAACTGCTGTCCTTTACAAAGAGATGAAAACTGCAGATGCATAATCGAGCCCAAAATCAGGCTTACATAATAATGGGAGCATCTACAAGTACATTAAGGTGCTTTTCCTAACGCACGTTAAATTTAGTACCTACAATGTGAGGCACTAAACAAATGCACATGAGACTGCCTTAATGTGCAGTAATAAATGCCCATGGTTTTTAAGTGATGCTTAATGCACAGTAGCCTGTTTTACTGATCATTACCATAATCACTTTTTTTACATGATGCTTTAATGTGCAGTAAAATAAGCTACTGCATATTAAAGCACACATGCAGATGCACTTATCAGGTGGGGAAGCATAGCACAAACCTTATGTGCTGCCTAAATCGGGTTATGTACAAAATGGAGCTAAGGGATCAGCTCATCCTCCTGTCCCCTGCCCCTACTTCCCTTTCCTCTTGTACCTGCACCTTCCCTGAAGTGATTCTCTCTCCAGCTTGAGCAGTGAGAGGGCAGAGAAGTGACTGAGGTGTACAGCAGGAGATTTGAAGCTGCTGGGAGAGATGATGACTCCGTTTTTGCTGCTGAAAACTGATGAGTTTTGGTTGTTTGATGTGCATGTTGGTGGCAAAAAGGGAAGACATTTCACCCCCAGCAGCAGAGGATTTTTGCCATTGCAGCATGTGCCACTGCTGCTCAGACTATAATACTGACCAATTATGCTTCTGCCCAATAATGCTGCTGAAATTAGTGGGACTGAAATCAAAGGAAGGTATTACTCAACTTTGGGTAAGAGCCGCAGGACAGGACCACAGGAAAAAAATGAATACAACCAAAATCTGTTATGAGCTACTAAAAATTTGAGATGGTCTACTTTGGTATTATATTATCAGTAAGTGGATAGACAATTTATTTTAATGTAAGTAGAAAAATATTTCCTTTTAAAAAAAGACAAAAATATATCTATTTCCTGCTCAATGTTTTAAGGAATTAAGCTGAATCAACTGATTTGTAATATTGACATCATTATATTATTTTCCCTTTAAGCTATTTTGGTTTGAAGATCAGGATGTTTACAGAAAGTTTTTAAGACTACGCATCTAAATTTTATACAATAGACTTATCCAACCCTTCTTGCTTTGCTCATACCAAAATGTTTGGTTAACAAATCCTGTGCATGAACTGGGTAGGATCAACCCTACCTAAGAGTTGTGTGTTCCAATAATTAGCCATTGTCAGAGCTCAATGGTTAAAAAGTGCCTCGGCACAGCTGTGTTCCAGCACAATGTGAGTACCCAGTGCAGGGATTTCCCCTGCGGTGGGAAAGAGCCCTTGGTGCAAGAATCAGTTCCCGCCAAAGCTTGCATTTGCACCATTGTGTGCATGCTTTTGATTGGCTTAACGTAAATTATGCATACATGGCGGCTGGCAGTTGGCTCACTAGCCGTACAAAAGGCTTGGGAAGTTTCCGCCCAACTCAGAGGAGAACTCTGCATGCGCATTGGGAGAGATCTCCACATGCATCTCGGAGCTACACTGAAGGCCTGATCAACCACCAACGACTCCCTGTCAACGAATTCCCAATGTACCTTGTACCCTGCATGCTCGAACAGCATCGCTGTGCCACCCAGTTTTCTGCTTTTCTGTTTCTGCAGCTCTACGGAGCGTGCCTACACTGTATCCCAGCTGTAAGTAAAGTTTTCTTTTTGAATTCAACCATCAATCTTGTTGGGCCTAATTCCACTCCACTGGTGGTCCCAGCCAGTCCAGCCAATTTCTCGGCCCCCACGGACATGAGGCACTTTAGCTTAGACATTAGACACTTAAGCTTTTTGTGGCAAACGGTTTATAGTATAACTTAAAAATATGTGGCTTTTGATTATTACACAATATAGGACACTTATATAATAATTTAGTATCTGCCACTTATACCCTTCCTGAGCAGTCTTTATTCCAGGGGCAGGCAATTACTTTGTGTGAAAGGCCATTTACCAAGCTTTGGCGAGCTGTTGAGGGCTGCAAGGGTAGCCCTGCTGTCCCCAGTCACCATATTAGACTGGAAATCCCACCCCCTAACCTCTAACCTTTGCCACCAGAAGTCCCTTTCCATGCCCTGGAAGTGCTTCTTTTGGGAAGGAGGGTGCTGCAATCTTGAAACTAGAAAAAACCCAAATACATACCAAAAAAAAAAATCTACCGTAATTTTATTTTATTTAAAAATATTTTTGTACTGATTTCTATGCTTGCAAAGTATATCTAAAGGTGAGTGCAAAATAGCTCAAAAAACTGTCCTACTGGGAGTGTATGTGCGGGCTGTGTTTGGGGAGTGTGCGGGGGTATGTGATAAGATGTGGGAGGGTATGTAGTGTATGGGTATGGTGGGTGGGTGTGGACTATGTGGCTGGGGTCGGGGATGTGGGAGGATGTGGGGTTATGGTGAGTGGGAGAGAAAGAAAGAGATGGGGCCAGGCTGCTGACTCCATCGCATGCAGCTCTCACAGATTATGCACGAGTCTCACGTGACCCCGCACCCAGGCTCCACTCCTGCCACCCTGCCCTGGGTCTCTGTAACCACCCCAGGGCACTAGCATGGGCTCCAGACTCACCCACAGCCACCGCTCCCCTGCTGTTTCCTTGCTTTCCCTCCTGCACACCCACCCCACCACTCCCTGCACAGCCACTATTCCCCACTCTGGCTCCAGCCCAGCTCGGCCAGCACCACACAGCTCCTGGCTGCTGGGCTGATTGCAGCAATTTTTCCACCTGGCTCCATCTGATCTTATCTGCATTTCCACTCCAACAAAGGGAGGAAGGGTTGAGGCCTGAAGCTGCAGAAGCTTCCAGTTGGGGGCCAGACCAAATTTTTAGGGGTCCCACAGGCTAGACAGAATGGCCTGGCAGGCTGAATCTGGCCCATGGGCCATGTTTTGCCTGTCCCTGCTCTATTCTATGAGTAGCCTAACAGGACTATTTGCAGGGAAAAGTACTATTCACTATGAGTAAGGGCAAGTGAACTAGCCATTATAGCTTTTGGAGTTTTTTTAATCAGACTTACATGAAAATCAAATAAATGAATGCATAGGAGATAATGAATGCATGGAGCATTAGATAACCTGAAACCTAAACAAAACCTGAAACCTAAACAAAATTATATGTTAGCAAGCGATGTACTAGTGTTTACATTACTTCAAAAAGTAGATCTCAGTTCCTTTTGACACTCCCAAATATTGATTCTACAGAATTACTGAGCTAATTGACTAGAAGGACTAAGTAGAATGCTAACTATCTTGGTACTTCAACTAATACAAACCTCATGGAACTTAGTCACCCAAATTGTTTGTGTAGCATTAAATGTTCATTTTAAATTGACAAGAAAATGGAAAATTTAATTTAGAAGGCAGCCATTTTGCCTTCAATTTATTTTGTACCTGGATATTGCAAGTAAATCATGCCCCAATTCTGTAAACCCTGAAGAATGTGAAAAAAATTGCATTTGTGGGATTACATGAATGCTTTATATCCATATGTTATATGGTTGCAGCACTAGAATTTTAATATGCAACACCAAGCACTATTCAGAACTTCTTCCACTATGTACTAGGCAAAAGATGAAAAGGTGAAAGGTATTGTACAGCAGAAGAGTTTCATTGATTAAGCAATTAGTCTGTTTTCTCATGTTTGCACAAGAATATAGGGTCCTGAATATAGATCTTTAACAACAAATCTGAAGAAATATTACAAACTGACATCCCTTCACTGAGTTTCACCAGCTCTGACCTATTGGCGATGCATAAGGGGTGCACCGACACTGCCAGTGGCATCTGCAGGAGGTTGGCACTCGCCAACCCACCCCCCTTCGCTGGCCTCTGCAGGCGGTCAGCAATTGCCGCTGGCTACCACGACCGCTGCTGCCAGTAGCATCTGTGAGTGGTTGCTGACCACTGGTAGATGCTGGCTCCCCCTGCCACTGACAGCGGTGCGGCTGCCTGTGGCAGCTCCCCACTTGTCTCTACCACGCTCCCACCACTGATAACACCGCTGCCTGTGGAAGCTCGCTGTGCCCCCCTAGCCTCCATGGGCACATGGCATTCACACTCTGATCTATGCATACTTTAAGTCAATGGGACCATGTTTGGGCATAGGGCTCTGCCTGAGACTTCTGGCAGGCACTGAGACAGCTGAATGAACTAGCCATGCCAAACATGCTTGGCAGGTTGCACAGTTCTGGGAATGGGGCATAACTCCAATCATATGACTACCAGTTCCCAGCAAGTAGAACCCTGCATCCTTCTGCAGCTGCAACCTACTGCAGAGATGGAAACAGCAGCTGGGGGCCTGGAAGCTCTCAACTCTCTAGTGTTGCTTCCACAGATTCCTGGGAAGTTAAGAAAGTAGCTGTGCAGCTGAAAGCCCTGGCTGAATGACCAACTTCTTTTTTAAGTTCCTTGGGCACTGTATTCTGTCAGGCCAAGCCTTTTTTGGTCTGTTATCTGGTATCACGTAAACCAGTACAGGCTGTTCCATAGTTGGGTTGCTGGCAACTAAACTTGCAGCCCCACCTGGGCTAGCCTGAGTGAGGAGGGTGTCTGGATACCCAGCAGGACTAAAAACATGACATGTCAAATAAGCCAACAACTGTCCATACCTAGAGTGAAGATGGGCACCACCAGGTCACTTTGCCCAAAGAATCCCAAATGATGCACAGCATCTAAGATGCCCCAACAGTCACAGCAGCCTCGGGACTGACTTAACTTGATCTTGGGTGCCATAAACTGGACAGCAGGGAGAAGCATTGGGTTCATGGTGCCCCTAGGAACGGGGGCGGGGAATCTCCTCCATCCCCTTTTGCATGCACCAGATTAAAGAAACACCTGGCACGAACAGCAGGGGATGGAGCAACTGCTCCATCCTCAGCTTCTTGCATTGGGCACCTCTTTAAATGGGTGCATGTAGCTGGGAATTTGGGGGAGTTGCAGGGCAAAGCTCTTGAAGATGCAAGGTCCCAGGGAGCCCACATCCTGATGCTGATAGTCAGTAATTCTCAGCACTGGGGAGGACAGCATCTGGCCAGGTTTCAGACTGGGGCCTGCCCAGGTCCTGATCCTGACAACCAGCAGGTTGTTTGCATTGGTATACAAGTTCAATTTATTGCACTATACAAATCACCCACATACATAGCTGATTTGCCATTTTATGGTGCCATAAATAAAAGGAGCATGTGGCGTGTTGCTATTTATGGTGCAATTAACACGTGAATCACATCATAAATGCACTTTATGCTAGGGGCCTGAGTGGTATAACTTGCAAAGTGGTGGCCTAGATATTTTCAGATATATCACTAATATTGGGCAGTGCAGCTAGTGAGTGCTTAATTTGGACATCTCATTTTTATAGTTACTGAAAAACTACTTCTGACTGAAGACACTAGAAGCCATAGATCCTTGGTATGTCTGAAATGAGGCACAAGTGATTGAAGGCTGACATCCAGAAACTAATATGAACAAAAAAAAAAAAAATGGACTTCTGTGGTCTTTCCTTGTCAGTGCAGAAAACTATCTGCATGGAATCACTTGTAAAAAATGTGGCACTAAATACCACTAGTCTGCTGTAATCAAATCATCTCTTTTTGCTTGTTTCCCCACCTGTAACATAGTGATAAAAACTGTGATTTTTTTTTTAAAACAGTGGATGAAGAGCCCTATATAAGAGCTACTTATATTTATTGATTTACATGAGGGCCAAGGTTCAACTTCAATGGGCATTGTGTCTAACTCCCTTTGTTCTCTTTAAACACAACAGAGTTTTCTTTTTTCTTCCTTTTAAAGTATTATATCATCAGAGATGTCTTATTAAGCTGTTAGCAGGAAAACTATTCCACTATCTTTTTGAAGATGTGATATTTCAAACTGCAGCTGCATTATCCTGAGGATGGGCTACTATATATTAGTTTCAAGATCACCTCAAGAAATCTTTTTATAAATGACAGAAGATTGTTCAATAACAGCTAATGGTTTCTTGCACAGAATGAATGCTATTTTTAATCAAATTATCATTACATTTAAAACTCCATACATTTGGTATACACACAGGCATAAAAAACAGTGAAGAAATGTGTGATACGTACTACCAGATCTAAAACCACGCTGACTGTAAAAAAGATACAGATGTTTAGAAGTCAGATCCACAGAGCTTTACTGTAGTGAAATTTTATACTTGCTTTATTCTTACAAAGGGAAAAACCCACTCCAGCTCAATTAAATACTAATTAATTACATTTCCTCTAGAGATCTTCTAAGTTTATGACTGCCTTTCTAATACTTGCATTTAGAAGTTAATTATGCCTACCTAAGATAAATCTTGAAATATTAAATAAGAATACAATCTTGCTTCTTTGTAATCAATGTGAGCTTTGCCTTTGGGTTCAACAAAAGCTACTGGAAGAAAGCCACGTCCCCTCAAACATAGACCAGACAGCAGTAGCGGCCATGATCCCAGAAATGGGCCCACCAACAGATGGAACAGATGGGTCAGGAGAGGGGAGAGAGCCTGAAAACCCCTAGGCTTAAACAAGAGAAATGAGAAAGCTACAGGTCCAACTCCTCCAGCACATTTTTGCTCATGGGGATCCTTATAGCTTCAGTGAATGTGAGAAACCTGCTTAGGAAGGAGAAATGGGACAACACTGAAATGGCCCTCAGGCAACCGCAGGTAGACATCCTCAGTGGTCACCATTTCAAGCCATGGTGACCACACAGCTTTTCACTGCTCTGTATGTTTGTGTATACTCCAGACACGCCCCCCCCCCCCACAAATACCATTATGCCAATTAGTCCCCACTCGGAACTGGAACTGGGTGTTTTTGCCAGAAGCCCTGGGATGCTCTAAAAATGTATATGCAGATGAGGCACAGGGCAACCTGGTCCAGCCTCACCTCATGGAGGGTGGGGCTATACTAAACCTATGTGCCAGGCTCAAGGGGTGACAGAGAGGTTCCGGGTGAATCATTTCAGGCCCCATTTGGTGATGTTTTCCAGCCATTTAAGGCTGGTAAAGCACAGGAATCAGTGGGAATGGGAAAGAAAGGTGCAGCTCAGCTGTGGGAGTGAAGAAGTTGAAATGTATTTATGTAGTGGTTCACCATGACTTGAAAAAAAGTTGGTGCTGTGGAGGACAGCATGCTATGGGCATTACCATACATCTTATTTAAACGGATTATGTTAACCTATCCTTGTCATATACATTAGTACGCTTACCCCATGTGGACAATATGTTTTACAGGCATGCTAAGTGCTGGCTATATTTAATCAGCTTTGTACTTTGTTTCCATTACTGGTCACATCCTGGCTTTGGTAGCAATTTAAAGATAGACAATCTGCTTAATGAGGTTTCTTTATATGTGATTTTATAAGCGGCTTTTGCCCCCTGCTAACTGAGAAGAGAAAACCTCATCTTCTGTTTGAGTAAATATGATATATTTAATGCACTAGGAAGAGGAATAATGTAATACAGCCCATCAGGAGGAATCTGTACCCTCAAAAACTATGTTCAGCTATGGCACTCTAAAAAGAACAGCAGAAAGGAATAACTGAATGGACACTGGAGTTGTGACACAAAAACCAGCAAGTCTGTGCACGTCTGTGGGTTCCTGGAAAAAAAGTTAACTTTTAAGATGGGCATGTAGCAAGCTTACAGACTGCAGTAATGATACAACCCATCTTGAAAATGTCCCAAAAGTCCATAGAATGGTACACTTACCAATGCAGCGGGAGCCATCTGTAGATGAGACATAGCCACGTGGACAGATACAGAAATAACTTCCAACAGTGTTAGAACACTCGCCACCTTCGCAAATTCCTGGAATGATGCTGCATTCATCAATATCTGTTCAAAGAAGAAATCAATTGATCAATCAACTAAATATTTGTATATAAGGGTTTAAGAGATTTTTTTCTAAAGAAAGGCATTACACTCAGTTAGTATAAAGTTCAGATTTAATAATGCATTGCAATTGTCCAAAACTGTCAGCAATGGAACCCTTGTGGCTGCGGAGCACTTACAGCCAATCTGTTTAAAACAGGTGGATCATATAATGTTGATTTTCCTGTATGTTCCAGTCCTCTACCATGCTAAACCCTAGAGCAGAGTAGAGCAGTCTAGAAGCTACTCTTATACTTAACATTTTTATTGAGGCACAGACGTCAAGTAAGGAGATGTCCATGCTACTTGCTGCAGTGCAAATGCCCAAAATATGTGGCTGCAACAAAGGGGGTATTAATTTGTGCTGCTATTTAGTGATGGATGTCTATTTTCTTTGTACCAAGAGAGCTTAGGAAGGCCACAGCTGCCCATACTCACCAACCTCCCTACAGAGTAGCTCAGGGGCTTGAGGTGCCCAGCCCTGAACACCAAAAAATTCTTACTCAGGATCAGGCCCCTCAAACCTCTGGAGTGCCTGTGCAGCTTTCCCACACTTTTCCTCCTCTACATGAGGAAAGCCAGGTTTTCCCATTTGCAGAAATACTTGCAGAGTTGCATCACCAACAGGCAAGACAATAGGTGATATGTTTCACCCAAAGAAGTGGACACATCCCAGTGCAGCTGATCAGTTTTATCTGGTGATACCAAATGCATTTGGGGATGCCAGAGGTACCACACAAGAACTGAATACAGGTGAAATGCAGTTTCTTACAGACCATGCTCCTACTCGGGGTTATATAAGGAAAGCTGATGCGAGGACTGCTCTCCCATGCTGCAAGAATTCTTAGCTACATGGATCTGATCCAGTTGCTTTCCAGCCCTTTTGCCATGCTCAGGCAACACACAAATTTGGATAATTTTCTTTAGAAGCATGAACTTGTCTTGCATTCTTGCATATAAACAGTATTTATTTAAATGGTCATTTCCACTTAAATCAATCATCTCACCTCAATACTGAAACAATTTTGCATTGAACTGAGACATGAACATGAACTGAGACAACCAGTTCTCAGAAGCAAGTTCTGACCAAAGCCTGCACGCAGGTTTGCACTGATTACCAAAAATGAGCACATAAGCCCAGAACAACATGGCCTCAGATGGTGTACATGCAGTGAGGAGGAATAAGAGAAACAGTAAGGGAATGCTGAGATGAGAGAAGCACAAAATAGGCTGGCATGGAAGAAATGGGAAAAGTAATAAAAAACAGTATGCAATCTTTAAAGTAATTCACATGCACATAAAAACTGTTTCAAAAATCAAATGTTTCCTAACTGTTGAGTACTTGACTTTGCTACCTTAATGTTCTTTTAAATATAGTTATTTTTGTAGGTAATCCCAGCCATATTGTTTATGTTGACCTCTGTATGTTAGAGCTCTGAGGAACTCTCTTAATACCACCTGCAACCAACTTAAAAGTTGCAAGTTTCAGTTTTTGTATTAAACTTGAAAAGTTGCCCAGTTTTAACCTGAGATGCATTCTAAGCAAGCTTGGGCCAAGTTTCCAACCAACTTGGGCTGACTTATGTTTTCCACTTAAAACCACATGAAACTGTGGGGTTTGTATGGTTTAAACCCAAAGCCAGGCAAAGCTTGATGATTTTGGCTCAGTGTGCTTTTTATGCACTTGGGCTCTAAGTGAATTTAAGAATATTGTACTCCATAAAAAAGTAAAAAAACCCAACCATTTCTGAATCCTGATCATCCTTCTCATGGTAAAATATGCAGAAGGTTGCTCTAAGGAAAGGAATCTGAGAAGCACCTTGCAGAGGTCCCACACAAAATTTGGGAATGGCTCTGATTTTGACCTCCTGCCTTGAAAGGTCAAAAAAGTCAATCCCAAATCTGGTAGATCTCCAGATCTTCCTTCAGAACAAGACCATATGTTTTTGCACAGAGTCAAACGTATGCAGAAACTGCTGGCTAAAATGATGAAGGAGAAGAAGAAGGAGCAGCAGGAGCAACAGCAGAATATAGTCTAATAGGGATATAGTTGAAAAATTTTTACCAAATGGAAAGAAAAAATAATCTGAATTGAAAGACTCATTAAATTTAAAGAGAAAAGAAGTATGAAAATAATCCACTGAAAATTCTAAAAAGATGCCACATAATTTCTTAAACTCTTAGATATCATATACCATGACTTGGTACCTTCTTTTATTTTATTAAACTATAACTTAATTGGCAGTCTTTAACTGGTATCTTAAACACATACACAGTGCCTATACTTTTTAGGGACCTGGACAGTTCAAAAGAAAGTTTCATTTTTTTCAGAGTAAACATTCTAAGAGTTAATACTTTCACCTGGAACTTCACAGGTAACCACTGAAGAAGTTTCAGTTCCTAAATGATAGTACAAAACTAAACCAAGTAATTTCGCAAGGAAGTTTCTAAAATCTTGTATGAATCTATTATATTAAAAAACAATATATGATGTGGTGAACTGGTTACCACATGATTAATCCAGTGAAATGAAACCATGTGTATAAATCAAAACAGAACCAGAACCTGTTGCATGCCTTGTAGAGATTTTTCATGCAGTGTAACTCTAACATAACTGGTAACTGATTTAAACAAGAGTGATATTTTCCCCACACACATAACATTTTAAAAAAATATTTTAAAAAAATATTACAAGGAAAGGCAAGAAACAGCTGAGAAAATTGTGCAAAAATAATTTTAAGAGGGTTGTATTTATTTACTTATTTTGAACAGAGGCCTTCTCGCATCAGCAATTTCAGCTAAGAAGATCCATAACACTCTTGATGGTCTGCTTAGCACCAGTCAGAGACCCTCATTTCACTCTTTGGCCTACCAAGGCCCTTTGCCTTGTCCCTGAAACTTTTATAGCTTACATATTTATTATTGAGTAAGAAGGAAAGAGAGTTGTGTCTAAATGGAATGTACGTAGAAATATACTACCAAAAAAACCAGATGTTTGTTCACACTTTCAAGTTTCTTATTTACTCTCTATATTATATTCCATTATGTGCTACTGTAATGGACACTACTTTCTATTTAAAAAATAAAACACAAAATCAGCACTTGGATGACAAATGTAGGTTCCAACATGCTATGTGATTTTGTACTCTTTACTGCATTTTAACTACATTTTAAGAAATCAGATTTCTTCCAAGTAACATAATGTAGGGTAGAATCTGAAGGATTCTGAAGGTCATAAAGGCTAAACCCATCTGCTGTACTACTCTTCTGCACACAGACCACACTGGCCATGTATACATATTTGATTTCTATTGGGAGAGTTGCTGCTTTCCCAGGGGAAACCATGAGTACCTAGATGTTCAAGATTTTTTTTGCAGACCAAAAATGGTTGTTTTAGAAGGAGAATAACCTTGGAACAATTAGAGTTAAATCATTCCTGGAGGAGTGTTTCCTGGGACAGTGAATGCCTGTACATGTACTCTTCTAAGAAAAGCCACAGAACATTCTTCCAGCATCCCAGGGTGCTCTGCTCAAGCACTACCTCCCTCACCCCTGGAGACAATGTATCATTTATGCAGGACATTATTGTTCCAGCTGAGCAATGAACAGAAAATGCCTCCATCATAATCCCACGTTGTACTTCAGGAAGATGCAAGCTGACTTGAGCAGTCTGAGTTAGCCAATCATGGCTGCCCTGTGCACTTTTATCATCTGTCTCCAGGTAGAGTGAGGAAGCCTGGAGGCATGGTGAGATGTGTGCACAGGGACCCCCTGCCTGCACAGAGTCAGGACTGCAAGCTCTCTGTTCTTCAGGGGCTCAACATTCAAACGTCTGTTCAGGCATTTCTAGATAAGTTTTTCTACCATGAGAACAAACTCTAGAGAGTTGTCCTTGACAGTCTGAATATATGTACACAGCCAGTGAAGTAACTCTGCCACTGTAGAGCAAACTGAATAAAGGCTGGACATACCAGAGCAAAAGGAGGTAGAGGGCTGGCACAAGGTTGCAGGCGGCACACTATCTTATACTATCCTTCACCACTCCTCTTGATTTGTTGCAACAGTGACCCTTCCCATGGGTTCTACCAGAATCAGGTCAATAAATACGTTCTGTCTTTTTCTTGCCACTAGTTTCTAAGGAATACCTATTTTGTTTCCAAACCTTGCATATGGACCTACACATAAAAAAAAAATCCTCCATTAGTACTGACTGGAAAATCTGAGATTTTACCTCAGAAAGAGCTACATTTAGGCTGGATGGCTAAAGAAATTCTCTTACTCCCTCTTCCCCGCTCTTAAAAAAGAGTGTAAATTAATACTCTTTGGGGAAATACTCCTAAAATGATTAAAGAGGACATCACCATAAGCATAAAACATGCTTACTGGTCTGAGTGGCTGCACTTCTGATGTTATACCTCAGATGATAAAACTGGGCACACTCAGTGAGAACTGGTTCTAAATGTGTGGAATAAACATCCCAGCTGTAGGTATTAACAGGATAGCTGTCTGCCAAAGAAAACAGCCTGGCTACTTGTCAGCCAGAATTCACGGTTTTTACAGTAAACCTTATAGTGAGCAGGATATGATGAATAACTTGGCAAATATAGCAAAAAAAGGGGTCTCAAAAACTTTTAAGTTCTGGAAGTATTTTAAGCTTTACTGTAGTCTAATGTAATATTAAGTTTGAATTTAACCAATGCACTGTAATGAACTAGAATGTTATACAAGGAAACAAAAAATAGAAAAGAATCTATTTCTTAAAAGGCAGTTTCCATCTTGGCATTGGGTTTCGACTAAAAAAGTTAGTTTGTAGTCCTAAAGTATAAGTGCTCCAGAAATACACCACTGGAAGTGGGAGCACTGGAATCATTTTGCCCTGTAAAGTTTTCTGCCCGGATAAACTACAGCATTCCTTCAAGGGAACTACCATATTTAAAACTTAATTTTCTCGTGTCCAAGTAAGAAACTTCAGCCCATCACCTATGAAACAGGAAATATAATGAAAGCTTTCTTCCTTGTTCAACCTTCATGTAAGGACTATGCAAAATGTAGCTCTGAAGAAATGCATAGTAGTCCTCAGGACCCAGAGATGTAACTTCTGTGAGTACTGAGAGATGAATAAACTCCCCAAACTATTACTACTATTATACTTTAAAAAGACTAGAAATCTTTGAAATTCTATTTATTTTGATCACAGTAAAATGCTTGAAAACCAATATATCACAAAATTGCTTCAGAAACTGTGAACATTCTATTTGTAAAAAGAAGCCCCTTCTTGCAGAGACCTAGCACACACACTGCATGGGTGTGGCAAGGCTGGGAGCAAGCCAGAAAGCTGAAATGGGTTTCTTTAGGTGTAGGAGAAACCAACAAACTACATCTACTTATCAATTGAGCTAAATGTTACTGAAGAAAATAAAAGAACTAAACTATCCACTTCAAAGCAAAGCCTATGAGAGACAAGAAAAGCCAAGGTACATTGAAAACGTGACTGTAAATATATCATGGTGAACACATTCCCACTATGATTAAAACCTATTTCCCAAAGCAAACTTCCCATATCTGTCTAAAGTTTATGCTAAATCAGTCCACTGCACCTAAACTGTTACTCACTTGTTGTCCCTAGTGACCATTACAACTCACTAATTCACATTTGCATTTATTAAGGTGTATTTCTTTTTATATTTCATCTGTCTCATCTTTACCCTGCCATTCTGTATTTTATATCCTTTAACTTTTAACAAATGTATTTTTCTTTAAAGTCATATCTTGTATTACTAGAACTATTATTGTAAGAATGCATTGGAATTGTAATCACTGGAGTTGCACTGTTGCATTGGGGCTGGTTTCCTGAATGAATGGGAACAAATATGAGTGAGTGAGTGAGTGAGTGAGTAATAGGCAAAGCCAGCTGCAGTTACAAGTTAACAAGTGGCAATTAACAGCTCTGAGCCACAGACTGACAGATAGAAGGTATCCAGTTTGAGTTAATCAACGCTGGAGACTGATTCCTGGAACAGAGCACCCACCCTATTGACTAGTCCTGTAACCCATGACAATACAGCCATTAAGTCAACCAAGTCAAAGGTGAACTCCCAAAACTGCACCATCAGGCAGAACACCAGTGACTGACTGACAGCTGTCATGCACTACTCAAGACCCAGATGGGACAGCAAACTCCGAACTGGGCAGCCAAGATGATGCTGGGGAAATCACAAGTCTGCCAGAGAAGGGATAAAAGTCAGTGAAGCATGTCCCTCAGTGGCACCCTTTCATCCAGCACCCAACCTACTGAGACAGAAGGACAAAGCTGGTGACCCCCTTCTGAAGAAGATGCCACCACAGAGAAGCCTCAAAGCAGAACTGTAGGGCCTTGGATAGGTATAAGCAACATCAGTGCTATACTACTATTGCAGTAATTGTGTGTGTATGTGGGTGTAGGCGTGTGTTAAGGTGGCCAGTAACCCTCAGAACTCAGTTTGCATTTATGATTGGTCATTTCACATCCCTTTTGTAGCCAGCATATTAATTCAGGCCACAGAAAAACTTGTAAATAAAGAAATATTAGAACTGGGTTGCACAAATATTATGGACCAGATTCATCAGATAAGTGCCTTCATAAGGAAATCATACATGGATACATATGGATACAAACACAGACACAAAGGGGTGTTCTATGCAGTCTGCCATTGTGTACGTTCTGCATTGTTTATTGAGGAAAAGTTTCCATGTTACTCTAATGTGAGTTCAGTTTCAGGAATAAATGCAAATTCTGTCCCCCCTCTTCCCCTCAATATTTCCTGTAAGCAGAATTTAGACTATTCCTGAAATTTTTCTAAAAGAGAAGAATGAAGTAAATACTGGCAAAACAATAAATATATTTAATGTGTTCAGGGCAATATCTATTTGGATACAGAAAACATGACCTGAACTCTTCTAGGGATCACAGCCAAAAGAAAATTTAACCCCTGCCCCACTCACCTCTCCCAGAATAAAATACATCTGGATTTTTAAGGCCAATGGATACACCAGAGAATCTAAAAAAATATTAGGTGAAAAGCTATACTTAGTTTTTACCACTCCTATTGAAAACTGGAGTTTTGCCTGTGTATAAGCTGTAGGTTTTGCCCATTTTTCAACCACCAAGTAATGTCTGATCTGGCTTTACACACTGAGGGAGTGGAAGGGAAGGGAGCGGGTAGAATATGCAGTAATGAGATCAGTTCTGTATAATATTTTAAATAAAAAGCAACATTAAAACAATGGAGCCTTTATTAACTGGACCCTCCTTCTGTACACATATTCTCAGACATTGCCTCAACTCCTGAGATCCTTCCCAGAGGCCCTACCCTGCAAACACTTAACTCATAACTTTATTCATAACTTCATGTGTAACCATTTGTATGACTGGGCCTTCTATTGTTGACTGCAAGGTTGCAGTCTATCAAACTCTCACTGAAGACAAAGAGATTTTAACTAAAAATAGACTGGGTAAAAACTGAGGCCTGGGTTGTCACCATGAAATTTTTTGCATGGGAGGAAACAGCAATGAATGGATTTCATTTTCCAATGTATCCTTGTCTCCATCTCCTAGCTATATGCTGCTGGGTACAATAGGAACATCACCCCCCCACCACACATTCACCCTAGAGCAGGGGTTCTCAACCTTTTTATACTGCAGACTGTTAAATGAGCTAATTTACATATTCAGATCAATGCTACATATTTATATGTGTTGCATATTTAAATATAATTTGCATATTTAATTTTATTTTTTAAATTGTGGGGTGGGGGCGAGGTTGTGAGGAGTGGATCAGGTTAGGGCACCGGCAGGGCAGGGGGATACACAGGCAGTGGCAGCTGGGGCTGCCTGGGAAGAAGGGATTCTGCTGCTTCGCCTAGGAGAGTGAAGCAGAGCTGCCTCCCCATCCTCCGCCTCAGTCATTTCCCCACCTGCATTCCCCCACTCCCAGCCATGGACAGGGCTGGAAGTTCCTGCCCAGCCCAGCACAAGCCCCAGTATCTGGCGCATGGGCAGTGCCTCACTGGGTGTGGCCATGGCAGCAGGAGCATGATAGGGCTCATAGAACCGGCAGCCTCCCTCCTGGGGCTTCCCCACCTCTCAGCTTTAACTCCACACATGCAACTGCCAGCAGCAGAAACCGCGGCCCAGCAGCCAACCTTTAGCAGCCCAGTACCAGGCCGCAGCCTGGTGGCTGGGAACCCCTGCCCTAGAGCATGGGTAGGTGTCATTTTGGGCCAGAGTGCTGAAAAAAACCACAATGTCTACCTTGTAAGGCGCTGGAGTGCAGTATGCCAGGAACACAAAAGTGGGGTGGGGGATACATGGCAAGACAGCTGCATATTAATATAGTTAATAATAATAAATGGGGGGTTTTCTACAGTAAATACTGTGGAAAATTATTATTTCTAATACTTTTAAACCTGGTGACAATAAATAAAACTTCATATACTACCTTTGTTGTTTTGTATTCTTTTTTGTTAAGCATGGTGTGATGAAAGACACAAAAAAAAGAGAAAGAGAGAAAGAACAGAAAAAAAGGAGAGAAAAAGAGAGGAAAAGAGGGGAAAAAAAACCAAAGAGAAAATATAGAAAAAAAAGGAAAGACACTGACCCACATGCACACAAACACAAAGAACCAGATAACCACATCCAAACACACCCACAGAATACATATGCACACACACATACACACAAAACCAGACATATGTGTGCACACAAACACACAGAACCAGACATACAGGCATACAGATACATACGTGCACACGCGCGCACACACACACACTCTCTCCCTCTCTCTCTCTCTGCTGGGCCGCAAGGCAAAGTCAAACCTGACAATGTCCTGGGTCTGCTGCAACCCTGCACTTTCCCAGGGAGCCACCCCCAGGCTGCAGCATGGGCCAACAAGGCCTCAGCCCAGAGCCTGCCCATCACCCAGCAGCAGAGACGGTGCTAGGGGCAGCTTGGGAGGGCCAAAATTTGCCTTTGTCCCCCCCCAAACCACCCCTCTCAGCACTGCTGCTGTCCACCCGGTTGGCTCCTCACCACTGAGCCTGCAAAGACACCGTGCTCCTGGTAGGGGTGGTGCCAGTGTTGTGAATAACCAAGCCATTTTTGTCTAAAGGCCTAATAAATGGCCTTGAGCCATCCTCCCGAGACAGAATACACAGCGAGACTGGAAGGTTGT
>JAGPOW010003395.1:59769278-59889954 GCA_030014935.1 Caiman crocodilus
TGCTTGCTACCTTGCACCTTTATTGCTAGCAATAAAAACTTTTTTTTCTTTCAGACTTCCAACTGGTATTCGTATATTGGCTCACGCATACCGGGCAACGAATTCAGACTTGGGCTGAAGCATAACACCAGCATCTTCCCAGTGTGGGGACTGGGCCAGAGCTGGACGCAGAACAGGTGGGAATGGGACGGGTGGGTGATTATAAGAATATATCAGTGCCTGCATCAGTTTTTTGTGGGGCCTGATAGGAACTGGTAATGGGATATATTGTATGGCATCACAGGAACAAGTCTCCTTGTCTAACCTGTTTGTATATATGTAGTAGACAATTCCAAGTAAATGTCTTAGTAGAAACATGGTTCATTATATTTATATCCAATAAGTTAAGGTGTGTAGTGTTTTGTTATGCACAATGTATTTTAGGGAGTTGGGTGTCAAAAGCATATGCTTCAAATTTTGCTCCAGTCATCAATTTGGAAATTGCAAAATACATTACCATAGTTCCTCAAATTCAAGATGACCCCGAATTTATGATGATCCCCCCAATAATTAGATTCTATACATGGAAATTCTATAAATTTCCTATAATTTTGCTCTTTCTGTTACGGTTGTCAGAACTGCCAACAGCTACAGACTCTGGATATGACACGCAGTTAGAGGCTCTATGGCATACAGTCTATGCTATAAATGTTGTCAGGAACAGAATTTGCTTCAATCTGAAACAGATACTGTATCATAATGGTAGCAACATGTTATCTTTGTCCTAGGTGGTATCTTTTTTAATTTAAAAATACATTCTTTACTTCGGTCTCTGCAGCTTTTTCTTGGGAAAAGTTCACAATGACCATCCTCATGGGAGTTTTTGCCTGACTGAAGAAAAAATTCAGGCTTCTGTTCCTTTCCATCTTATCATGCACTCTTAGCCCATCCAAAAAAATCACACTTACTTAATTCTACACAGCAAATGTGCAAAGAATGCATCGCCATCTAATTTTTGGTTTATAACGCATTGTCTCTTACAATTAAAACAATAAATGAACTCTTTTGTGATGAAAATAAAACAAGTCCATTTCTAATTAATAAATAATCAAATCATAAACGAAAATTCAGTATAAAATGCAAAAGCAGTTCCTCATAATGGAATTCAGAAACTCCATTAGAATAAATGCTAAACAAAATGTTAAAATTTCCAAAAGGAATTAACGTTCCCTGAGTTAACCGACATTACTCATGGGAACAGCAGATTAAATAAAAACCTTGCAGTCAGCATTTCAAAATAATGAAGCCAAGTTACTCTAAACAAAACATACATTTCTAACATATGCACTGCTTACACAATATCTGTACAAAACATAAATATGTATAGTAATTACAGCTGTCTTTACTCTGCATTTTGGTCCATGAGCTGAAGATTATGATCTGTTCCAATGTTCCCAAATTCTCTTTCTAAAGATAACAAAGTTGCACTTTTGGAAATATTCAACATTTCTGTTTATTATTTATCCTAAAGTTAGTTTATTTTCAGCAACACAATTGGAAAACAAATATTTTGAATTTTGAGAGGGTTTTTTCTGAGGTATATTGAAGCTGGCCTTGAACTTCGGTGAAACATATTTTATTGCTAGGATTTTTCACACACATAAATAATTTGATTTCTAGCAATGTTTTCCATATAATAAAAATGCATAGAAATAAACAACAGTAAAAAACTATGCCATGTAATTAAAGCAAACAGAAGAAAAAAGATGGTGGTAAGAAGCTTAATTCAAATCACTAATAGCTAAATTTGCATTCTTTTCTTTTCCAACCCACTATTGATTAGGGATGCATGGCCTACCCCATGCCCACTCCAGAATCACCCCGGCTAGAGCAAACCAGCTGGAACTGGCACATACAGCCCTAACCCTGGCCTGCCCTGTATTGCCCACCCACACTGAGCAGCTGCAGCAGCCAGGCAGAAGCTCCTGTTCGGCACAGGGAAACAGTGGTTGCTCCTCCTCACTGCTGCTGGGCCCTTCTTGTTGCAGCCGCCCAGAGCTCATGCTGCTGAGGGCTTTTACTGCCCCATACTGGACAGACCCTGGCTAGCGGGGGTTGGGGCCAGGCCAGGCTGGTGCATTCCTCTCCCTGCTCCCCTGCCTCTCACAGGCCAATCAGAGCTCTGCTAGCCAAAAACCTGAAAATCTTGAACTGATTCCACCTCAGGCATCTTGAACTTCTGTACTTACCTTAGAAGTTCAATTAAGTTTCCATAAACTGGTAGTTCTCGTTCCCATTCATACTATATCTTCAGTCACAACAGAAAAGAGTTCCAGGACCACCAAGACACAGTTTGGGGATTACCTATTTTCTAGCCACAAAGAGCTATTTGGTGATTATCAGCTCCAAGTCCTCTAAACCAGTGACATTTTTTGAACACTTCCCTGAGAACTAGCAGCCAGCTGACAAGATTGCTCACAGATTCTCACTGCCTTTTCCCTCAGAGAACTTGTTTTTTACTGTTTGTGTGTTTGTGTGCATATTTGTGCATGCATGTGCATACATGCACATGAGCATTTGTGCTAATATACTACGAAGTTAATCATTATATAAGCTCTTAGATTAATTTTGCTCTCCTCACTCAGGTTGGTGAACAAATATATACAGATGAGTAAGGACATCAAAACCAAAAGAATTAGCTAAAGGAGATCAATTGAAATAGATGCCGACTATGAAAACCAAAGCTCTTGTGTTAATAATGAGTTCTTACAGGAGTACTGAATACATATAATTGCATGAGCCAAGGTGCACCAATGACATGCACAACTTTTGATGGAAAAAGAACAAGGATAGCTTGCACAACCCCTCCATTAGTGAACCCTGGTTCACAAGGCTAACCCAATTCAGTGGTACTGCTTGTGTAAGAATTCACCATCACCAGGGCCTTCCTAGCTGTTTAAACTTTCTAACACAGCTCCCACCCCTAGCACTGTCATCCAAATTCTGATAATGCACCCTATCAATAAAATAGGCAGGGTCTGGGGCAGACCCAGGATTTAGCAAAGTAGGGTGCAGGAGCAACAATCTGCACTGGAGGGGTGGCTGCAGCTCCAACACCCAGCTCCTCTACCCCTCAGTGCTTTTTATTTAAAGTCCCTGAAGGAAGTAAGAATCCCCCCATCCCCTGCATGCTCAGAAGCATGTCCCCTCTCCTCCATTTCATTTCCTCTAGTGCCTGTTGCTTCTTCTCCCACTGTTCCTGGGCAGGGGAAATTTTCAGATATACCCCTGCCCACTCCAGTTGGGTTGCATGGAGCTCAGCAGGGACAACAGTAGCAGCAGCAGTCCTTTGACAGCTAAAGGACTGACCATGTGCTCCACTTGCGTCCCAGATCTCCAGCATGCCCCCAGGAAATTACCCTTGCTCCATTTATTCTGTGGAAATATAAGGTTTAGCATGGAAGCAGGCTAAGTCTGCACCTCCTGCTGCTTTTTTCCTGGCTCATCTCCACTGACGCCTGCTACCTGAGCAAAAGGCCAATCAAGGCATACCCTGTCTCTTCTGATCTTGGAATACTACTTATTTTCCGCCAAGAGAAGTGGGGTAATATAGTTTCCCTCCCTCTCTCTCAGTGATAGTGTTTCTGACTCCTTAGAAAAAAGTCAGGCCATAAGTAGGAAACTTCGCTGACTCTGCAGAAGGAATCTTGCCAGGGTTAGGCATTTTCCAAAGTGTCTGCAAAAACCTCTAGCTCCATTTTCTATAAAGCATGGAAATAAATCACCTATTCAGGTCACAGTTTTCTTTCTTTCCCCAATGCCTGTGGTGGAACTCAGGGAATCTCCTCTATCACAGAAACATAGAAAATTAGGGTTGGGAGGGACATCAGGAGTCCAACTCCCTGTTCAAAGCAAGACCATCCACAATTAGATCATCCCAGCCAAGGCTTTGTCTACCTGGGTCTTAAAAATCAATAAGGATGAAGATTCCACAACTTCTCCCAGTAACCTGTTCCAGTCCTTCACCACTCCCATAGCAAGAATGTTTTTCCTAATATCCAACTTAAACTTCCCCTCCTGAAACTTGAGACCCTTGCTTCTTGTTCTGTTATCTGCCACCACTGAGAACAGTCTAGCTTCATCATCTTTGGAACCACTCCTCAGGTACTTAAAGGTTGCTATTAAATTCCCCTCAGTCTTCTCTTCTGCAGACTAAATAAGCTCAATTTCCTCAGCCTCTCCTCATAAACCTTGTCTCCCAGCCCCTCACCATTTCTGTTGCCCTCTGCTGGACTCTCTCCAATTTGCCTATAACCTTTTTTGTAGTGGGGGACCCAAAACTGGACACAGTAATCCAGGTCTGGATGTGAAACACTAGTTTTATTCCTGCTTCCTAGAGAAAGAAGCATGGAGGACATCTTCATTACTTCCTGACTCCAACTCGTCTTTCAGGCCATGAAGGCTCTTTTCAATCACACTATCCACTCTGCACCTACCACTGTTTTTTCCTCCTCCTCCTAGTTTCTACATGGTCCTGACTTTTTTCTGGGCCCACTCTTCTTTTGCCTACAATTTAAGATGGCACTTGTCTACTGTTTCTCCTTCTAGTTGCTTCTGGTCTTTCCTGCATGCTGTGCAGGGCTCTTCTTCCCCTTTATATTTCATGACTTCTCCCTGGATCTCAAAAGGGATGGAAGGCCATGTTGATATATGGCCCTATGGGAGTGAACTGCTGTGTGCATTCAAGGAGTGAAGTTGCATCTTCTGGAGTCCCTGAAAAACTCCTAGTATTCCTTGCCACTTGTATCAGCATATGGTCTATGGAGTTGCTCCTTTACACATTTGCCAAGCTCTTTGGTATTCCCAGATCATCTTCAAACCTCAGATACACAGACAGAGTGCCTACTGCTTCTCACCCATGTGTTAGGGCTTGGAGAAGAAAAGACATTACTAGCCCCAAGTTCAAACATGGCAGCAGTTCTTTATAATTGCAGTAAACATGTTGTTGTGGGGCCTATAAAAATTGTGAGCTTCCCTCAGAACAATACATACTAGAGCACACTAGGGGAGTTGAAACTGGCCATGAATACAATTGAGGAAAGTGAGTATATACACAACATAGTCCAGTGCACAGCAAAAAATGTGGAGAAAGAAGCAAAGGGAAAAATGATTTAGTTATTACTTGTAACAATAAGACCAGAGTGTTGTTTTAACCATGACGGTCCAGGAAATGTACAAGGGGTCAGGAGTATTTTGTGATATCTTTTCTTGGACCAATTGTATAGTCAGAAATGATGACAGATAAATTTCCAGGAATAAACTGCCTTTCATCAGGTCAGCTGATGAAGTGCACTTTATTCCTAAAAGCCTCTTCAACATCTCTCCCAACTACAGAGTTGGCCCAATAAAAGATGTTACAAAAAATTCCACACCTCTTGTAATAATAAATAATAATTAAGTAAAAAAAAAATTAAAACATTTTGGAAACATCATTTCCAAACTGATGGTGTGGCATTAGTTTTGCACCTATATATCACTGTAAACAGACCAGGAGAAAAAGTGGACACAACTGATTAACCATCTCTTCATAACTGAACCAAATTCAGTATCAATCAGCCTGGCAGCTTGCTTAAATTGCCTTCAGGATAAAAACTAAGGACTAAACTAACAGCTTTGTCTCCTTTTAAAACTGCATATTACTTGAAAGGAATATTATCTTTGCATCTGAAGAGAAATGTTGGCTGAATAAATAAAAGCTCCTGTTTTCTTGTTTCTTTTAAACACATGGCAATTTACTAATTTACACAAATAAATCTTTAAAATACATAATAATGCACCTCAGAAGGAAAAATAAAGCAATCACTTCAAATGTAAATGAATTTCATTAATGCAAACATCTAACTCAAGCTACACTAACACTTTTCAGACAAATGGTTCATAAATTACTAGACCTGTGAAAATGGCACATGTCTACACCAAAGCAATATGCATTTAACAGTTTTTCATTAAATTACTTTGAAAGTACATGCAGTTTCTGTCTTTAGTTAATCTACATGTTTATCATGTAAGCAAAGTCTATTAATAGAATACTGACAGTGTTTGAGTCTCACCTGGATCAAGTGTAAACTAACCTGTTACACAAAGAGGATCTGCAGTCTCCTCCAGAGTTTCATTTAGCAAATCTTTATTTAACAAACTGTGCACAATAGTAATTTCTTAACCCCTTCATCAAATCAGCTATGTTTTTCATATTATGATCATCTGGTGATCCCTAAGAAGATTATTTTTAAACAAACCACTGAAGGCCCAGTTATTATAACATTCTGCTCTGTACATTCATTTTTTTCTGTAATTTTTTTAACAAGGTGTGATGGCGATGTGCTGCTGTCACGGGCTCAGGCAGAACAAGAGGAGGGTCACAGGGAGCCAGCAGGGCCCCGAGAAGACCCCGAAATGACCTTCTTACCTGTCAGGGGGTCGAGGGCACCGGAGCCGGGAACACGGCAGCAGCAGCGGCCGCCATTACAGCCATGCGAGCCGCTGCTACGCCAGCTGTTTAAACAGCTGTTCCTGGCTGAACCAATCACAGCGACTGCTAGGGCTGCTGCGGAAAAGTTTAAAAACCCTGGCAAGCCCTGCAGCAGGGGGCATTCCGGAGAGAAGGGAGCAGGCAGGCAGCATGCCAGTGTGGCTGTAGCTTCCTCAGAGGCTGCCTCTCAGGCAGGCAGCCTTCTCTCAGCCCAGAGGCTGAGGCGGGCAGGCGGAGCTAGTCTCCGAGGAATACTCGGATCGACACTGCCCCAGGAAGCCTCAATGGGGCAGAGGAGTACTATTTTTGAGGCCAGGAAGGGAAGAAGTCCGACTATAGCGGGAGCACAGACGGGTCTGAGGGCGCACTAGCATGGAGCCAGTTTCAGCTCCGACCCAGAGACCAGCAACACTGACTGGCCGACAGACCTGTGTCCACCATTGTGGTCTCAACCATCAAGTGACCGGTTGGCGTGTGGATGGGGTGTAGGGGTGGCGGAGTCCTGTGGAACATAAGACTTCACAATCGTGAGTACCCCTCAGCGGGAAGTGCCCTTCAGGAATAAGACCTCCACTGAACCCCTCCTCTGAATACTTCATTACATCCAAGTCGTGGCAGGAGAGATGAGGGGGAGGGGCTACCCATGAGGGGTGTCATCAAGTGCGGTCCACGAACGTCACACAAGGTAATTCTCTGTTTTATGCAACCTGATAAGCCAGAAGGCAAACTATCAAATGAAAAGTAAGGTATGAACATAACAAATATTTTTTTTGCATTATCACAGACATTCGATTATAACGCTCCAAAACACAAACACAAAATGATGCTTTGCTAGTCAATGAAGACATTTAAGAGCGTTCTCTGACATGCTTACCATCACATTTCTGAGTTGCCTCATTTTGCTTGTGACCAACAGGACATTTGCACTCATAAGACCCAACTGTATTAATGCAGTTTCCTCCCTGGCAGACTCCTGGTATAGCCTGACACTCATCAACATCTACAAAGAGAAAAAACCAGTAGATTTACTGAAATCACATCAAATCTTATGCACTGCTAGAGTTACCAATATATAGTTATCTCCATGTCTCAAATTATCTTGAAAAATAACTTGTGTTATTTATATTACCATAGTTCTGTGTCACATAATGAATTTGTGGACAAGTCTTTCTTGCAATGCCAACAGCAGTTTGACCCTGACCTTCACACAGGCTGTATTACTCTTTCAAGTGAATTATAAATCATGATACATTAGTTTAAGGCCTCAGTAGTTAGGACCTCTCACTTATAGTGGTGTAGATAATGATTTAAATCAACAGTGTTGTACTTGTATAAAACTGATCTAAAACACACCCTCAAAATGCAAATCATCATACCCGGACATTTCACCTTAATATAAAGATTTTTATCACATACGACCCCTATCACTTGGATATTCAACTTCGTTAGACATGATTGCACTCTCACATCTCTAAGTACACAATGGAATTACGCTAATATAGTTTGGTTTCAATAAGAGAAGACCAAAACTTCTAACTTATAGGTTAGTGCACTGAGAATAAGACTAGTTTTACTTGGAGATTTTCAGAGACAGTCTGAATAAATAGCTATTTCAGACTGGCATTCATACTACATTCAAAAGCAACAAGAAAACCCATATGGCTTAAAATAGATAAAATGTGCTTAAGGTAAGGTTTACATAGTGAACACTAAGGATTTCATGGGCAATGACTTCTTATTAATAACATCATCACATTATGGGACAACTGTACTGAGGCAGTAAACAGGAAGAATTTCAGCCTTTCTAGTATGACCCTCTAGTTGTTATATTCATGCTTTTAGAAACAATGCACAATTTTCACTCTTGTCTTGCAGCTTGTCATAAGCAGAATTTTGGTATAACTTATTCTGTATTATTTCAAAATCAAACTCTGTTTTTACTCTTATTACTACATGGGCAAGAAAAAAATATACATCTTAACAGTGAAGCAGGGAAACCAACATCATGCCTATATTTTTATTAAAAGGTTGTTCACTGAAAAATGAGTCCAACTCAGGGTGAGGGCATATTTATACTCAGCATCAGTGTTGATCTAGTAAGGATCACCTTGAGAGGCTGGACACCTTCAAGCCAGCTGGTCCAGACAGATTACACTCTAGAGTACTCAAGAAGCTGGCAGGTGTCATAGCCCAACCATTTGCAAAAATATTTGAAAACTCAGTGGTAGTCAGGTGAAGTACCTGAAGACTGGAAGATGGCCAATGTGGCATCTTCAAGAAAGGGCAACAAGTAGATCCCGGAAATTACAGGCCAATCAGCTGGACCTCAATCCCCAGTAAGATTCGGGAGAAAATTATCAAGGAGATCCTTCTGGATAAACTGGCTGAGGGCAACATCCTGAGGGACAGCCAGCACAGGTTTGTCACAGGTAGGTCTCGCCTGACCAATTTTATCTCCTTCTATGACCAGGTGACATATCACCTGGACAAGGGAGAAGAGATTGACATCATATATCTGGACTTTAAGAAAGCCTTTGATCTGGTGTCCCATGACCTCCTCATGCAAAAATTGGCCAAATGTGGCCTCGGCTACACCACAGTCCAATGGCTGGGAAATTGGTTCAGAGATTGGACCCAGACAGTAGTGGTCGATGGTAGCAAATTATTATAGTGCTCTGTGACCAGTGGTGTCCCTAAAGGCTCTGTCCTTGGACCTGTTCTCTTTAACATCTTTACCAACAATGTGGACATTGGTGTCAGAAGCACACTGGCTAAGTTTGCCGATGACACTAAACTTTGGGGCATAGTGTCCACACCTGAGGACAGGCTAGTGATCCAGGCCAACTTGGATAAACTTAGTAAGTGGGCACATACAAACCTGATGATGTTCAATACTGATAAATGTAAGGTACTCCACTTCAGGGGGGAAAAAAAAACACGCAACATGCCTATAGGCTCAGCAATGCTACGCTTGCTAGCACCACCGCTGAAAGAGACTTGGGGGTCATAATTGACCACAAGATGAACATGAGCCACAAATGCAATCTCGCAGCTGGTAAAACAAACAAAACTCTGGCTTGTATCCATAGATGCTTCTCAGGTAAATCTCAGGATGTCATCCTCCCTCTGTACATGGCCTTGATAAGGCCACAGCTGGAGTACCGCATCCAATTCTGGGCTCCACAATTCAAGAAGGATGTCGAGAGGCTTGAGGAGAGCCATGTGCATGATCAGAGGGCAAGAGAATAGGCCTTTATGAAGAGAGGCTGAGAGCCATGGGACTCTTCAGCCTGGAAAAGTACAGGCTTAGGAGGGACCTGGTGGTTGCTTATAAGTACATAAGGGGTGTACATCAGGACCTGAGAGAACAAGGACCAATGGTCATAAACTCCTCCAAGACCGTTTTAGGCTGGATATGAGAAAAAATTTCTTTACTGTCCGAGCCCCCAAGACATGGAACAGACTCCCTCCAGAAGTGGTACAGGCACCTACTCTGGACTCATTCAAGAAACACTTGGATGCTTATCTTGCTGGGATCCTTTGACCCTAGCTGACTTCCTACCCCTGGGTCAGGGGGCTGGACTTGATGATCTTCAAGGTCCCTTCCAGCCCTAACATCTATGAAATTTATGAACTCTATATAACCTTTTGCTTCTTATAAATAAAGAAGAAAAAATACTCTACAGTATATACTCAGTATAGTACAAGTCAATAACTTTTCAAATATATTCATTAGTGTTTTACTTTTAAACCACAATAGTCTCACACATGTATTTTCCCTGTAGAAGAAAACATCCTCTATTCCTGTAGTTTACTATAAGGCAGCCCCTGTGACAGAATATGTAACTGCTACATCAAATGAGTAGTTAAAATAATACAAAGGAACTTAGGGATCTCTCTTAAAAAACCAATGCAGAGCCAACCATACAGAGGAATTCTTTGTATAAAGTGGGGAGGGGAAAAGCAGTCTTTAAACTAATGAGGCTTTAAACGCATGATACGTACTTTCAGTTACTGAGCCTTTCATTAACTTGGGCAACTCTCTTTTAAAATGTTCAGTTAATTTACAACTACCAGAAATTTTAAGAGTTGTATGCTTATTTGAACAAATTTGAAGTGCTACCAAATGCTTTGCTCTGTCTTTGTGGAGCATTAAAAAAAAAAAAAAAAAAAAGAAGAACTTGTTGATATTAGCTGAGTGGAGGCAATTCCATTGCATGAAAACTTTGTCTCCAAAACCTTCAGAAACAACTCCATAGAAGAGGATCCACATGTATTCATTTGGAGAATGCAGGTTCAATTAATGTTGGGACTGATGCAACAACAAAAGGGAATCTTGAGTCCAAGGTCCATTTTTTCTAGCCTATATTGGGAATAATTACCAGAAGAATGGCATCTTTTGTGATTATAGGAAAAGTGAAAAATGACATCCTCCTAGTCTTTACAAAAGCAAAAAAAAAAAACCACCTTAAAGAAGCAAAGTGACTTGTACACTGCAACAGCAATGTGTCGTCTTCTGCGGTAAAAAGTACTTCAGTCTCTGTGTTTACAACTACCAAGTAATGTCAAATACACAGGTTAATTTTAATATTCATGGGTAAGTCTGCTCTTCTAAATTCTTTTTATGACTCTGACCACCTCTATGGCTTGTCCTGGGGATTTTGAGGCAGTTGTGCAAAGTCATTCTTTTTGTCACTCCAAATGTAACAAAAGGGAGATGGAGCCCAAATGCTTTGTTTGTGCACAATGTTAAAAAAATAATCAAGGGCAATCTTCTCTAAACCCTAGAGAGTTCTGTGTATGCTGAGTTGAATTTTAGATTATTTTCCTTCTCCTCTTCAGTTACCATTAAAATATAGAATTTAAAGTACTCAGTGAATTTAAAAGGGTACACTGTCCACCTAAAAGTTATACTTGTATCCATCTTGTATCCTTTACTAATTACTGGTAAAAGTACCATTTAGGGTTATTGGAAAATATTTTTCATAGGTATTTTTTTCCAGTTGGTTGAATTTGTCTATAACACATAGAGGTTCCCTGATTTCCTCATTTTTAATCAGTCCACTAAATCTCCCATTTAGTTTTTTTCAAGGAAACAACAGGAAACGAATGGATTGTTAGGAACACAAAAGAATGTAGTAGCAAAGTAGCTCTTTTTTTTCTACAAACTTATGGCCATGTTCTTTGCCAATTATTTTCACCTCCTCTTCCTTCTGCAGTAGTCCTGCTATTTCCTATGAAGTTGCCGGTATTTTAATAAGGGCTTTCCCCAATTTTTCTTTCTTTGTTTCTGTGACCCCCAAGTATCTACGTTGCAATTAGCACATGCAGCAGACTTGATCTAGTTATGCCCATGCTTTACCATTTAAAGAGTAACAGTTTCTCATCAAGCCAAGAAAGGAGGCAATATTGCTTGGCTAATTAGCTTATTCTAAATACATTTACCAGAGATGTCTGCACTTTTCTCCTGAAACTGTCCTGGGTTTACTTGCCATAGCAAAGAGCCCCAGTGCATCATTTCTACAGTGGGTGTGTTGAAGCCCTTATAGAAGAGATTCCAGCACATCCTTCCTGTGTTTTTTTGTTCTCTTTTTTGGCACAATCCAGTCTATTTGGAAGCCAAAATTTCCCCTTCTAAAGTGTTTTAATGAGTACAGGGAGGTCCTACCTGGCAGGCATTACTTAGCAGTATCCAGAATAGATGATGAATTCCATCAGGTAATCATACCAAGACCACCCAGTAGCCCCCTCCAGCATATAACCAGTATAGTGTTTGGCTTTTGACCTCTGGGCCTCTAAATGCATTCAAGATATGCAGTATAACTGCATGCATATCAGTTATTATTGTTCATTTAAATTAAGCCAACTGTGTCAGCAGAGCAGTGGTTAAAAAAACAATTCACCAATGCTTCCAGTAGCAGATTCATTTGAAAATGGCAATATCCGAGTTTACTGATGGCTTTTTCTTCAACAAAGAAGGTCTCTGTTCTACTCTCATAAGAGTATGCTTCACTATTTCATAAGGCAAAGACATTAAGTATTATAAATTACTTGTAGTAGCCTCAGGAAATGAATGAGTTTCAAAAGCAAGCAAAGTCTTTCTCTAACCTTGAAGTGAACAAAGATCTAGAGTTAAAGTAATCACATTAATTACTTGCAGACTAAATTCAAATGTTTGTTGTTGTTTTTTAAACAGAGTCTTTCTGAAGAAGGATAGCCCACTTTGGTGATGCTTATCCCACCTCATATACTGCTGGAAAAAGGAAGCAAGCATGGCCAATGAAGAAAATATGAATACCAGGCTGGCTAAGTGACATACTCACAAACCTTCAATCACAAGGGCCATTTCATGTGTGTCACTACTTCTAGGAATATCAAATTCGTGAGGGCTTACATCTTAACCTTAAGAGGAAATGTTTAACATTATGCTGTAATGTCAAATTACTGAATAAATTCTGTTTAACACTGGTTAAAAATATACCTTAAAGACCTGCTCTCTACAGGAAAGGCTCAAGTCAATGAGACAATGTTTTGTATCTCAAATCATATCTCATGTGAGTAAGGGTTTGTAGCATCACATGATTAGCCTTCTAGAATTTGGAAAGACTACAGAAATCAAAGTTAACTAAATATATTTTTAAAGCTGAGTTGCTTGCTTCTGTTTTACCTTGTCGGTCAGATTTGAGCAAGCATCAATTTCAACTTCACTCATTCCCCATTTGCTCACCCTTCTGAGCCAAATGAATTTAAAAAGTATTCATGGTGCCATTAACACAAAATTAAATAAATTATTTTTAGGCATAGTCGTGAGGTGCAATATGCAAGAGATTAGGCAGAATGTTTCCATGTGTTCATGAATTTGATAAAGTCTGGCATGTGAAAAAAGGTCTTTGCTTTTGCAGACCATTTTTCTCAGTAAATAGCAACTGCCTGCTGGATCTGCATTGTTAACTTTAAACATGCACCTTTAAAAACTTAGCCAAATATCAGCCTCCTCAGATGAGTGGCCTTTTTTTCAGCAAAAACTAACAACCAAAAATCCTGGGGAAAATTAATAGCAACAGGTAATTTACACCCAGAATATGGAGGAGGAGTTTGCTTCAGTTTTTCACAAAAAGTTTTTGTCAAACAGAAATATTCTCCTAAATCGTGATTATTTTTAAAAAATATTTGGGGGGGTGGGGCTTGTAATTAAGCAGGTGAATGAATGAGAATTAGAAGGCTATAAGACCCAGAATATATTGAATATAAGTAACTTTTTTAGCATGTCATAGCTGAGTGATATACTTCAAATGCAAAAAAACCAACAAAAATAGCAAAAAGTTTATATTAAGCTATATTTTTCTTTTTAATATTAAAACAGGTATTATTAGTAATCAGATTCTCTTCTTAGAAGTTATGCAACTGATGTCAGCCAGAGTAGGGTAGAGAACTAGGGAAGATCATCTGCTTTATCACTATCAGTTTAACTAGCACACATTGGGCACATTCAGATGAGCGCAGACGTTTGTTTCCCCGGGGACAAGTAGCAGAGGGGGTAGAGGAGGCTGGGGACAATAACTGAGCTGGCCCAGCAGCCTTACCTGAGGTCCTGGGGGCCTCCCAGGGCTGCAGCTACTGCAGGAAGCCTGGCCAGCAGCTGAAGTGTGGCTTCAGCTGTCCATGCTCCCGTTTTGAGTGGCATATGCTGCTGCCACATGAGCCACCTTGCTTTTTTGGCATGGTAGCAGCACAGGGAATCTGTGCATTAACAGCACCACATACTGCACATCCACACTCATCTGGATGTGGCCATTAAGTCTAAGAACATACCTATCAGGAAATGAATATTTGTGTTTTTTCATCATTAATTTATAATTTCATGCATCTTATTGTTCTGATCAGATGTGCTCTTACTATAGCAGAAACTTCTCTGCAAATCATCTCCCTGAAGACAAAACAATTTTCATATCATCTTCCCCCACAATGGTGGCAGGAGGAAAGTTGTTTAGAAGAACACTCCAGATAGGATTAGTCACTCCTGGAGCATGGTGGTAGGTAGGCATCATTTCTTTCTTCTCCCTAGTGCAAAGAAAAAAATGTCTGGTGGGGAAGGGAGTAGGTGAGAAATGGACTGTTAAGGAATATAAGGAGGAGTTGAGAAATCTTCCAAATAGGTTTCCTGACACTGCATTTGCTCTATGGCCATGTGGCAATGGCAAGAAAATATATATTAAGAGAGTTTCTTCCTTGAATTTTTCAAAGACTCTTTGATCCCTTGGAAACAAAGGTGATGCAGTTTCCATCTTCCACTAAGAAAAAAAATCTATTCTAAAACTATTTTTGAAGAAACTTCAAGCTTAAAACATTACCATATGGATTTTTTTATTTTCCGTGTCATTTTCTTCATCATATAGCCTTCCAGCTCTTCCAAAAAGACTAACTAACCATAGAATCTATTTAGTTAATCTCTGTTTTCAGAGACTGTCCAACATAAAGACTGTCTAACAACCCCTGTAAGCTTCATTCTATATGAAACTCCAGGGATTGCTATTGTTTTCTTCTTTTTGCTGGATAGATTACCTACTTAAGTGAAGAATTTAATTTGTCCATTTTTGTACAATTCTTAAAGAAATTAAGAGATGAATTAGTACTTTTCTGTCCTGCATGTGTGACAAGGACCTTAAGAAACAGTATCCAAGACAGTATATCTAAGGAAACACTACTCTTGTATTTGTTTTGTATTTGTCTGGCCAGTTTTCTGCAGGAGCTCTTGGTCCCTGCTCTTCTCCCTTTACACTTTATCTCTGAGTAATCTCATCCACTATCTTTTTGCTGCTGACCTGCAGATTTTCTCCCCACAAGCTTCCTTGGGTGCATCCAGATGAACATATATGTGTGGTTTGCAGCACTGCAGACCTGTTTGCAATGCCACAAACTGCACATGACACACACGCAGGCATTTGTTGTGCTGCTAATTTGCAGCACGGCAGGGGGGTTTTTTAGCACTAGAAGATTCTGGTGTCAAAAAAACCTGCACCAGAAAAAAGCAATATAGTGCATGTGGCTGCAGCGTGTGCTGCCTGAAACCAGAGCCTGGCCAGTCAGAGCTACAGTCTGCGTGCGGGCCAGGCTCCGTGCACCTAGATTGCCACTGCTGGAGCCCCAGGAGGCCCCCAACACCCCATCTATGGCTGTTACAGCCAGTATAGGTACTGGCTTCAGCCTCCTTTAGCCCACCCATGGCAACTTGCCATAAGCCAGAGCACGTGGACACAGGCATTCCCCAGGGAAAACTAGCAGTGGCATAGATATGTTCCCACTCATGAGGACATGCCCCTTCTGTTCGAATTAAAAGCTCAGCCTTTCCCTCCATTATCTTCTTGTGGATAAATCACCTCAAACTCAACATAGCTAAAAGAAGTGAAATGGAGTTTCCCCTGTTTTCAATGGTCTCATTTCTTACTTACTGTGAGAAGTGCTTGTCTTTCAGGTACATAACCTGGGCACCAACTTAAACTCAGACCTCTCTGTGGGTCCTCAGACCCATGCTATATCTATTTTTTTCATGGTTTTTTTTCAGTATAACATTGCTATGGGTTGCTAAGCTGCAACTAGTTCCATTCACCTGCAAAACTAAAACTCTGGTCCAGTCCTTATCTCAATAACTGCCTTTTCTCTGGCCTTGACAAATACAATCCTATCCCACTCATGACCCCGTTCAGAACACTGCTGCAAAAACCTTTTTCCTAGCCCACTGCACTGATCATCTTACTCCTTTTTTCATCCCCCCACAGGTTCCCTCTCCTCTACTGCATTAGACATAAGCTAATTTCACTGTTAAGCCGCTTCACATAAGCTATGTATGCCAACCCTACCCACCATGAAATCAAATTGTTCCCTCCTATCAGCTCATGACACATCTTCAAAAAAGTACTTTTGCACTTCCTCTCCTGCTGCTCTTCCCCATGTGCATTTGCAAAGTTAGAATCAGAATCATAGATAAAAGCAGGGCTGGAAGGGACCTCACTAGGTCATCTAATCCAGTGGTTCTCAACCTTTTTTGTCCCAGGATCCAAGTGTAAACATCACTGGCCAGTCCCAAACCAGTGCCCCTCACTTCCAATCCACTGCCCATCACCACCCCCCGGGTCCCAATGCCCCCCATGTGGGGCAGGGGATGGATGTGTGGGACAGGGAGGCAGTGTGTGGGCAAAGGGCAGGGGGAAGGCAAGCAGCCCCTTACAAGCTGGAATTCTACCAGCCTGCAAGGGAAAAGCTATGGTTTCCTACATTTTTCTTCTTTAAAAGAGAATCCATTTTTAAAGTTTGTCCATGGCCCTTTCATACATTTTTACAATCCACTTTTGGGTCACGACCCCCAGGTTGAGAAACACTGATCTAATCCAACCCCTGCTCAAGGCAGGAGCATCCCTGTCTAAACCAGCAGACAACTTATTGTGTGTCTATAGCCTATAGCCTGGGAGCCAACTGTGGCCCACAGAACCAAGGGCCTTTTGTGACATTCCAGCCACGGGAGGGTGGAGGGGCCTTTCCATGGCAGCATCACTGTGGGTGGAGGGGGCTGGGATGATAACTCTAGCTGTAGCAGCAGCCATGGTGAAAGCAGCCCATACTCTGAGCTAAGCTCCACTGTAGTATCCCCTACCGCAAAATGTTGCCGACATCTGTTCTAACCTATTAAAACTGCATGAACAACCCGCTTTCACAACTACCAGGCACGTTGCCCAAAAACACAAAGAACACTATAACTTGCCAAAGGCAAAGCAAGGATATAAGGGTACTGTCAATGTCCTGTCACTCAAGGACAGGAAGTAATTTGCTAAAATAAATTTGGGAGATCCAAGGAAGAGAACCATGCCTCCCACTACAGAGAAAGGCAAAAACCCCCACAGCCCAAGCCAATCTGACTATGGAGTAGAGGAGCCAACCTTCATTTTTACTGGTGGGTGGGGTCCTGTGGAAAGTTTTATGCGTTTCAGTTGACAGCCCTCTTCCAAGCAGGCCAGGGCCCTCAGGCCCCTCTGTATTTGGCATCTCTGCCACAAGGTAAAGTCCCCTCCTCATCCTACACGTAGTGATCAGTCGAACCCTGAGCAGAGAAGCAAGGCCCTCTAACCAGGAACCTTCTGTTTTTTAAGTCCCAGCAAAAGCATCAGCATTCCACAGTCAAAATCTCCAGTCTTGGCTGCTTCCAACACACAGTGCTTCTAAGGAAGGTAAAGAAATTCTGACAACTCTAGCAACAGAAAGAGAACTCTTCTCCTGATCTTCAGTGATGTGTATGTGGGGGTAGAGGTGCACCAATACCTTGGTCCATATTATATCAGCACCAGTAAAAGGAATATTGACATTATTGGCAATCAGCTTTTTTTGGCTGCTGTGGCCGATAATGTTACTGATAAATGCCACATATATGCAAGTACCCTCAGCATGCACACAACCAAGAATACAGCCCAGCAGCTTGGAGAGCAGCATCAAGCTGGTAAGTCTGTTGTGGGGAAGGGGCACGGGTGGAGCAGATTGAGGCCCTGCAGAGAAAAAGGGAACTAGGATGGAGCAGGGGCAAGCACTGCACAGCCAGGGTGGAACAGAGCCATGGTTCATCTGGAGGGCACAGCAGGGGCAGCTCCTGCCAGTTCATGCACCCCCAGAACAGGCATGGGGAGCATGTGCTCCCAGAATCTGTGTGCGGGGCGTGGACAGGCTGCCACTGTGGGATAGAGCCGGAGCCTACACTGGGCTCATCCTGATGGCTGCACTTGGGCTAGTCAGGGTGGAGCAGGTGGTGGCACCAGGAGCAGGAGGCTATGGGGCTAGATCCACCCCAAAATTCACAGTAGTCTCTATCCCAGCGCTGCCACTGCCTGCCCCACCTGGCCCGAGTGCAGCCCCTGGGAAGAGCTCCAGCCCACAGGAGTAGCTCAACCTCACTCCGCATAGATCCAGTGGGGTATATGCCCCCTACTCCTTCCCCAGGGTGTACAGAGTGGCGGGAGCTGTCGCACCCCCCACACCACCCCGGAGCCATGGCTCCATCCTACACCCCACCCAGACCCAGCTGTGCAGTGCCTCCTCCTGCCCCAGCCCCAGCCCCACTCTCTCCCTCACCATGAGGGTCTCAATCTGCCCCACCACACCCCTTCCATCCCCCAAGACCCTTCCCCCAACAGACTTACCAGCCAGACGCTGCTCTCCAAGCTTCAGGGCTGCACATCGGCAATCAGATCAATATTGGCCGATACAGTTGGTCAAAAATTGGCCATTGGTATCAACCCAAAAAATCTTTATCGGTGCACCCGTAATTGTGGGGGGAGAGGGGGGTTCTAGTCTTCCAATTACTGATCTTCACAGCATGCTCCAGGAATCCTAAACCATCCATGATCAATGCTTATCCAGTGATGGAGAAAACCTCCAGTGGTAGAGATTCACAATTTCTCTAGGCAGTCTTTTCTACTGCCTCACTGTTCTAATATTAAAGTTTATAATGATATCCAATCTAAACTTACTTTTCTCTAATTTAAAGCCCTCAGTAAGCATCCTCCTACCTGCAGCAACAGAGAAAAGGTGTTCTCTCTCTATTTTATGGCACTCCTTCAGATAGTTGAAGACTGCTATCCTGTCCCCTCTTAAGTGTCCCCTCTTTTCTGCAAGTTCAATATGCCTATTTCTTTCAACTTCTCTGCATATGAGTTGACTTCAAAGCCCTTCTCTTTTTTACCACCTGCCTTAGGGCCCTTCCTTACTTCTCCACATTCTTCTTAAAATGCAGAGCTCAAAGCTGCACATAGCACTGTAGATGAACCCTATCCAATACCAAGTAAAGTGGCACTATTACCTTCTAGGTCTTACACCTAATACTCCTATTGATGCAGCCCAAAACCACAGTCACCCTTTTTATAGTTGCATCACACTGCAGGCTCACATTGAGTGTGTGATCCACAAGACCCCAAAATCTTTCTCTGCAGTGCTTCCATCCAGTCAGCTGTAATCCATTGGGTGCATCTACATGTGGTAACAAGGCAAAGTAATAAACTCCAGAGCACTTTCAGCTGGAGTTAACTGCTCCCAGGCACAGTATCTACATGTGCACATGGGACAGCAGCACTTTGAGCCAGGGCAGAGTAGCCTCTGGCTGGCAGGGTGCACGGGGATTCAGCCTCAGGCTCTGGGTGGCAGAGTCAGATGGCAGAGGGGCTGGCTGGTGCATGAGGGTCAGCCAGGAGTCTGGCGCTCAGTTAGCTTGCGTGACCAGGTTCAATTTACACCTGCGGTCTCCATCTACATATGCATTTGATCACACATAGTGACTCCGTTGTAAGAGAGTACTGTCGTACTATTTTACAATGGAGTTAATTTGTGTACCATGCCTTAATCCTGGTGCATGTGTAGACTGAGACACTTTACTGAGGCGCTAATTAGCTTACTCTGCAGTAAAGCATATGTATAGATGCAACCATTTTGTATTTAAGTGTATAACTTTTTTCCTGAAGTGAAGCTCCTTGCATTTGTTAATATTGAATTTCAGCCTGTTGGAAATAATTCATATTACCAATCTTTCAAGATACTTCTGACTTGTATTCCTATCCTACAATGTTTTCAATCCTTTCCAGTTTCATGGCATTTGCAGATTTGCCCAAGGGACTCTATTCCAACATCCAAATGACTAATGAATACACTGAACAGTAATGGACCCAGGATGTCCTCTGTGGGACTCCACTTGACACCTCCTAACTACTTTCCAACGTGGATCCATTTAAAGCTACCCTCTGCTTCTGGCTGTTGAGCCTGTTGGCTATTCACCTTGTAGTAGTTTTGTTTAGCCTATCTTTCTTTGATTGGTTCATAAGATGGTCAAGTACATTGTATCCACTAAATTCCTGTTATCCACCAGTTATTTACATTGTTGTAGAAGGAATTCAGATTGATCTGGCATGATTTATTCTTGACAAATCAATGCTGGCTGATTATGATAAGCCCTTCCTCTTCCAGATGCTTACAAACAAACTTACTTATAATTTGCTCCACTAACTTCCTAGGTATTGAAGTCAGGATAAATGGTCTATAATTCCCCAACTCCTCCTTCCACGTTTCCCCACCCCCTTTTTTTTAAATAAATAAAAGGGACTTTATCTTGGCCATTTTCCAGTCCTCTGGTATCTCGCCTGACTCCCACGACTCAGTAAATAACACAGCCAAGAGCTACAAGATCCCCTGCCAGTTCTTTCAGTACCCTGGGATAAAATTCATCAGGCCCTGCTGACTTGAATTAATGGAGACTAAGCAAAGAAGGAAGGGAGACACTTTTACTGAATCATACATGGTTTCAGGATGACTGAAGTAAAATCAAAACTTCATAAATAGCAACTGTGATATGCCACAAATGGCAGTAAAAATAATAACTGTTTTAAATAGTCACTGTTCTTTCACAAGACAAAGTGGATTAGCACATCATTTTAGTGTTCCACAATGGAACTGCCACATTGTTTTAATGTTCCACAATGAAATTTTGCAATGATGTCAACTGCTCAATTGCTTAATTTGTTGGGTTTTTTTTCATACAGTTAATTGGCAACCAAAATTGAAATGTAATGGAAAGAATTCCAGGGGGCCTGGAAGTCAAAGTCACATCCCTCACTGGTATAACTTTATTGAAGTCACAGGTATTATACTAGAGATGAGTTTGGGCCAAAGGCATCGAGAATTTATAGTACTAAGCCCAATACTTTCATCACAGAAATATAGAATCATGGCCTTAGAAAGGACCTTAAGGATCATCTGATCTGAACCCCTGCACAAATGCAAAACTACTACTTCTAAATCATCCCAGTATAATGCATACATTGCCTCCTCTTGAAAACCTTTAGTGAAGAAAATTCTGTAACTTCCCTGGGCAGTCAATTCAGCTGCCATGCTGTTCTAATGGGAAGGAAGTTTTTCTTGAGATATAATCAAAATCTACTTTGCAGCGATTTCAAATACTGGAAGAGTGTTAGTATATTCCCCCAATGATCTTTTCTCCAAGATAAACATAATCTCATTCTTTCAAGTTTTCCTCATACAGCTTGCTTTCCAATCCCTTTAAAAATTTTCCCACCAGTTTGTGGACTCTCTCTAACTCCTCCACATCCCTAAAACATGGAGCCCAAAACACATTACTCTAGATGAGGCCTAACACGCACTGAACAGAGTGGCTCTATCACCTCCCCTGTCTTACTCTCAATGCTCCTGCTGGTACAGGTCATCCAGATGGGTCTGATTTTGAAATTCCCATCAGTAACTAACTTTCCTATGGCTTTAATAAACTGTTTCCATTTTCAATAAGGTATAGAAAATAGAAATATTGAAAAGTACATATATTGACTATTATACACCCAAGCTGACAGTGAAGAATTGCAGAAAAGTCTCACAAAACTAAGTGAATGGCAGATTGCGCTTGTCAATAGTGAAGTTTAAGTAATGAACATAAGGAAAGATCATCTCAACTATGCATACATAAAGCTAGGTTCTCAAGTAGGCATTACAACTCAGGAAAAACCTTAGAATCATTATAGATAGTTGTCTAAAAACATCAGCTCAATGTGCAGTGGTGAACAAAAAAAGCAAGGTAATATTAGCCATCATTAAGAAGGAGACTGAAAACAAAACAGAAAAAAAAAATCATGCCATCATATTTTAAATACTGAGTGCAGTTCTCTGGTCTCCACAGCTGAAAAAGGATGGAGTGAAAATAGAAAGGGTACAGAGAAGACAACAAAGATGATCATGGGTATGGAGTAGCTACTATACCAGGAAAGACTGAAAAAGCTAAGAATCTTCAATTTGGAAAGGATAAGACTGAAGGGCTATATAACAGAAAATTTTAAAAAGACAGTGTAGACAAAGTAAATACAGAATAGTTATTCACTATGTTCCAGAATACAAGATCTAGAGGGCGCCTGATAAACAAAAAAAAAAAGGAAGCACTTTTTAACATGAGTGCATTTACACTTGTGCTTAACTGCACAGTAGACTAATTCGCTGCTGTGTGAAGCATCACAGTCTACATGTGCAACACTATTAGAACACAGCATACTAATTTTCTGTGCTATAAGAGTACTGTCAGGGACATGTGTAAATGCTGATTTGGGCGTACATTGCACCCAGTCAACCCATGCAGCAGGGGGCCAGACCTATGTGGTTTCTATGCGTTTGCTGAGAGATAACCTGGTGATTCTGGATCCCTTCCCTCCCCTCTCTCCCCAGATCCATTGGCAAGCCTCATGCTAGGGGCTCTGACCCCATCTCAATGGGCTAAAATAAAAAGCTTACTGGAAAAATTTAACAAGGTGCTTAGGGGAATTCTGGGCTGAACTGTATAAATTGCACACCAGATTATCCTTAAAATGGACTGTGCAATTCAGAAGGGGTACTCAAGAATTCCAGCATGGCTGAGGGAAGCAGTAAACCAAGAGATTAAAAAGATGCTAGACTTAGGAGAAATAGTGGAATCAGCAGCTGAATGGAGTAGCCTTATTGTTTTGATGCTGAAGCCCTATCACACCGTCCAGTTTTATATTGATTTTCGCAAAGTCAATGCAATTTCAAAGTGTGGTATGTACCCTCTGCCCAGAATAGACAAAATGGTGGAAAGGAGTAGACAGCGCAAAATACACTACCACCCTGGATTTAACCAAAGGGTATTGGCAAATATCTCTGGACCCACTGTCCCAAGAAATAACGACCTTTGCTATGACCTAGGGACAATACCACTTCCACAGTGGAACCTTTTGTTTTCCAGAGGTCCCTGCAACCTTTCAACATCTAATGGACAGAGTAGTCTACCCATGCTGGGCATATGCAGCTGCCTATCTGGATGACATGGTAATATTTGCCAGCATGTGGGCAGAACACCTCCACCAAGTGAGAGAGGTATTGTAGTCAATACAATGCAGCTGGTCTCATGGCCAACCCTGCCAAATGTCACCTGAGATATACAGAGACTAGATACCCAAGACATATACTGGGCAATGGCAAAATTGGGCCCTCAGTGGACAAAAAGGCCTTGGTGGAATCACCAGCACTAACAGCCAAAAGACAGGTGAAGGCAAGCTACTGTTGGCAATTCATCCCACAATTTTCTGCAATCACAGCCTCACTAACTTACCTGCTGTGAAAAGGGGCACTGCAAAGGATCCAGTGGTCATCCAAGTGTGAGGCAGTGTTTGGGGCAGTAAAATGGCTACTATGCAGTGTGTCGGTTCTGCACAGCCTGGATTTAACAAAGGAGTTTATATTACAGACAGATGCCTCAGAGCAAGGCTTAGGGTCTATTCTCTCCCAGGAATTTGAAGATGGAGAACACCCCATCATGTACCTCAGCAAGAAGCTCCTTCTCCAGAAGCAGAAATTTACTGTATCAGAAAAGGAGTATCTAGGGGCAGTTGAGACCTCACACTACCTCCTAGGGGTCCATTTTTGTTTGGTCACTGACCATACACCTTTAAAAAGTGGCTTAATACTATGTGGGAAGCCAACCTCTGGTTGATACAGTAGTATTAGTCTCTTCAGACTTTTGATTTATCAATACACCACCACCCTGGGACTGCACATGCAAATGCACACTTCTTCTCATGAGAGCAGGGTGAGGGGATTAAAAAAAAATGTAAGAGTGAATCATGGGTTCCACTTTTGGGAGGCATGTGTGTAATTAGGTGCATGACTCAGGGGCTGGAGCCCAGCTGCAGATTAGAGAGTAATAGCCTGCCTGCCTAGGAGCAAAAGATCAGCTGACAGGGGTGACTGGCTGGCCTCAGAGGATGTTAAAATCCCCAGGGAGCATAGCAAGAAGGAGAGCGGGAAGGCTGTGGTGCTGATGAGGAAGCAGAGTCAGGGTTGCCCTCACAGAGTCTGAGGAAGGACTGCAGGTTTTGGTTTATCCATCTGTTGTTTGTACATTTGTCTGTTTTATTATGTTGCTTTCTGTGGGGGACAAGTTTTCCCGAGGAAAAATAAATGTCCTGGTGAAAGGAGTGATAGCCCACTACACTGCCACCATCAGAGACTAGATACTGGGCTATATGGATCATTGGTCTAAGACAATACGGCACTTGTTATGTTAATACAGGAAAGAAACAGTGGAGTGAGAACAGTTAAAACTGACAGAAAGCTGCACCTGATGCTTCTAACATAACAATAAACTCGATGCTTCTCTTCCCCTTTCCTAGGAAGACAGCCACATGGGAGGCTTGAACAGGGGACTCAGACCCAATGGAGGGGAAACAGAGAGGAACATACCCTTGCTGGGGAGCCAGGTTATAGGGACTACTGACCTCAAAATTGGAAGAGGGAAGAAAGCCTAACCCGTGCAGCCAGAGCATGTGCAAAACTAGTGAAGATGGGAGACTAGGCAGAAGGTACAAAAAAGCAAAACTGCAAGAAACATTTGGGATGGGGAATGAAGTGGCCAGTCCAGGCAGAGGGGATTTGTACCAGTGAGTCATGGGGCTCCTGTCATTTTAATAGGATGCAGAAGGATAAGATGGCTGTGTGGGGCCACAACTACAAGAGTGCAGGCTAGCCCTTAATTAAGACAGTCAAACTCCTGTTCTGGGCTGGGGGAGGCACATGATAAAAAGGGGTGGGGCTCCCTGGCATATAAACCCAGGACCTGAGCCAGAGCTGGCAGCCAGACCCTACAGGCTGCAGGAAGAGGAGCTCCCCTAGGGAAGCTGTCTGCGGGAAGCAGTACCCAGGGATACACAAGCTATCCTACTGGTGAGAGCAGGCTTAGCCCTGAGAACTAATTTGTGGTAGGAGACTGATGGACAGTGGAGACAAAATTTGCAGAAGCAGTATGTTTATATTTCAGTTGTCCAGTTGTATGTTTGTTTATGTTTGCTGAACAACTGGAGGACTGGGAGTGGCTGTAGGGTTGGAGGAAGCCACAAGTGCCTGGCAGGCTCCGTCTACTGCAAGGCTAAGGCCTGGAGAGCCAGGGCCTGAATCAGTGGACTTGGACTGAGCAGCCTCAGCTAGAGGAAAAAGGGACTGAGGCCAAGCAGGCTGAAGCATGGTCAGGAGTTGGGGTTTGAGGGACCCAACATTAGCCCAGGGCAAAAAGGGAGAAAGAGAGGGAGAGAGATTTTGGGGTGTTGGGGTCAGAATTTCAAGCCAAGCAAGCCAGAGTGAGCCCATATTGTAGCAAAAAGGGGACAAGGAAGACCACCTAGAGCTTGCCAGCTTCTAAGGGCAGCCTCCCCTATCATTACATAATAACATCAAGGCATGGCAAGTGAAACACCAGGGGAAGACTGGAGCAAAACTTGGTCAGGACTAATGTAGCTATCAAGGGGGTGGGTGTCACAGCAGCCCTAGGGCATATCCTGTTACAGAGGCCTTATCTGACCCATGGCAGCAAGACCATGGGGGTGGGAATAACTCACTTTAGAGTACAGATATAGCAGGTAAGAGAGAAAAGGGAGTTTTATTGTTACAAACTGTAATCCAGATATTATCAATGAAATTGACAGCTTCAGAAAGTCAACAAGTCAGCTTCAGAACACCAGCTCCAGAAAGTCAAGTTGGGAGTTTTCCACAAACTCATGAAATCAAAATTCATGGTTACAGGTCAATACTAAAACAAACATAATGCTGAGAAGGAAGAAAAAGAGAGGGAAACCTTTTTTGGCTCCTATTCAGAACAGTATACTTCTAACCTCCCCCCTCCCCAAATCCCGAAACAACCGATCTTGCAAAACCTGGGGCGAACTTCACTTCCATGTGCCATCAAGGAACAAACAAGAGTAGCAACAACAGCAGTCCAGGGGTATATCTTTATGGTGCAAGAGAGCACTGGACTAAGACATGCAACATCCACCTTGAATATGCTAACTCCCAAAGTGGTAATGCTATAACTGCTTTAATGTATTTTAATACCAATGAACTCTATACTCTGCATTAAACAATTATTCCACAAAATGCACATATAGTATTGAGATCCAGAACTGAAATGCTGGAGTCCCCAGTGAGTGCCCATGTCATTGGGCCAAAGGATCATGCGTTCTTCTTCTTGGTCATTTTCTGGCTCCATGAATCTTATACTCTCAGCTGCCCAGCAGCACAGCTTCAATAAAAGGGGTGAAGAGTTTCCCACCCCAGCCTAGTTTATGGAGAAAGTAAGAGGATAAAAGGAATGAAATTGTGTGGTCAAATCTGCAGTACTACAGAATACTTTTCTTGATTTTTTTTTAATTCCACCCATAGGTCTATAATCTCTCACATACCACAGGAAGGGGCTTTTCTGAGGCTTTGTGATGATGGGATCCAAATAAAAAAATCCTAATATATAAATTATGAAATGAATACAATTTCCCTTGGGTTTTGAGATGTCTTAGAGAATTTTTAGTTCAGCATTTAAATATATTATTCTTCAGTGCTATAGAGAAGGATGTGCTGCTTAATGTATTTACCCAGGGCTGGCTAGAAGGAGAAACCCCCAGGTTATATAACTCTCTGAACTGTAGTAGGAATTCTTTCAGTTACATGGGGAGGGTCTGTATTTACGGGGAACATGTACAATGCTGTAATCAACATGTTTCCTGGAATGGCTTTGGAAAAATCAAAAGACTTAAAAAGATGCCAATACCCACAAACAGTGCACTGCATGTGGACTTGAGGCAAAAAGAAAAGGACAAAGGAAGAAACCCACCCCTTAACTAGGCATCTTTGTCATCCAGAACTAGTCAGTCTTCAACCTCTGATGCACTCCACACTAACTGTAGGGTTTGATAACTTTGCTGTAAATGTACATATTTCAGAGTCAGAAAATATGAAGCCTAATTCTCAGCCCCAAGCACAGCGATAACCTCAGTTTTTTTACACATGGGAAAGGGCCATTACCACGTGCTACAAACAGCATTAATAATGGCTTCTCAACTTGTAACCATGCATGAATTGTAAGAGTCGATTCCAGCTCTGATAATGAGCCAGATCTTGTTATAACCATGGATGCTTGCCCAAAAAGAGTCTGTCTTGGGGTGTAAGAACACTGATGGCAAACAAAATCTTATTTTATTTGTGTCTTGTTTCTGCCAGATCAAAAAACAGGATCTCTGGTACTACATTTACTTACAATTATCTTCTGATTTAGCACACTAACCTAATGGATCCCATCTAACCAAAAGATCTATGTACTCCCTTGCCCCCATCATGCACTAAGATGTGCAACAGGCACTTACACAATTAACCAACAGTAAAGTTAGAGAAAAAGACCTTTTCACAAAGCTTACTGTTCAGCAGTAATAAAAAGCCTCTCAACTGTTCTTTCTTTCTTTATTTTTTGGACAGAATACAAAATGCCTAGGCATTTTTACCTTAAAAAAAAAAGAATCAGAGCAAAAAACTCTAGTTTAGTAATTAGCACTTTATTACAGCTTGTAGGTGCATATGCAGCCTCTCTCCTTAACTTTGTCCTCTTGGTTTACTGTAATTGTTTTCTTCTAGAACATATATTCATTATTACAAGCATGTATCCACACTAAAACTTGGGAAATTGTAGGCATATTATGGAGGCAGAACCTGAGGTCATCTTTCTGTTATTTCCCTATTATGGTGTTGTTTAATGTTGTGATTGTTGCAGGGAGGGAGGAGATGTATGTATTTTTGAGGATAGCCACAGACCTCTATAGGAGAGAGGAGTGAGGGTTTGAGAGAGACAGCAGGGGATTGGAGGGGTTGTGGGAGTGGAATTGGGCATGAACAGGGAAAAGAGGAGGGGAAGTGAGAAGAGATATGAATGGACATTAAGAAGCATAGTTGGGATGTGCTGTGGGTTTGATTTCCTAGGTAACAGGCAGGAAAGCAGGAGGAGGTTGGGTAGAATAGTGTTTCACAGTTTTGTGGTGTCAAATGGGGAATCTATAGTTGTTTCTTAGCTATGGGGTGTTTGTCATTTATTGCGTTTCTAGGTAAGATACTATATAAATACAAAACATAATTATTAATATAATTTTGTGAGCAACAGTAAACCAAATACTACACACAACAAAAATAGGTGAACACAGGTTTTTCTAAACAAACACTTGGGATGTACAGCCTAACCAAAAAGCTTACCTTGACAAGCTCCAGTGCGGATGTTAGGGATGAAACCACGACGACATGGCTGAGGCTGAGCAGGACACATCTCACAAGGGTGGCCCCAAGCACGACCAATTGTTGCACAACAGAGAGTCTTTGTGCAAACAATGCCTGTCAACTGGCCCTGGCACATCTGGTTGTTGACCTGAGTGAAACAAGGACCAGTTCTATAGTCTGGAAGAGAAGAATGGAAAATGGGAAAGATCAGTGTCATGTACAAAGGCCTATATTAGTTCCTCTGCTATATAACGCAGAGGACTCCATTTTTTTAACGAGTCAATATAAATAAACCAAAAAAACCAAAAACTTAAATCATGGTCTTGCATACGTAAGCAATAGGACATTTTCCACTGAGGATACTTATTCTGTAGAGAACATTTTCATATGATTTTCTTGTGAACGATGCTGGAAGATAAAAGGAGATGATTCTAAAGGAACTATGCCATTAAGTGATTAAATGAATGCCTGTTGTAAGCTTAATACTGCAATAGGCAGGAAGGAAAGGGAAAAGAAAAATAACTATATTATTATGTCCTGGGAGGGCTGAGAGTTGGTATTTCCTGTCACTGAGAAAATTTGTTATCGTTTACCAAAGGGAACTCCAGACCACTGGCACCTCTTTATCATTTGAGGCCATGCAAGAAAAAATTATACAACCACCATTCCTGTTGTAATGCCTACTACAAAAGCACTGTCTTAACTGAAGGCTCTCTCACAGAACACTAATTAGATTATCATTACTTTTCTATTATGAGCATCATGGGAGTCTGTGCTGGTTATGCTGATTAACTATTGGAGGTGAAAAGCATTCCTAAACATACAATGCAGATTTAATATCAAATGGATAACTTGCATTTTTTAAATAAAAACGTATTTTAAATCTCACTCTGGGATGCCTATAGAACAGTGGATCCCAACCCCAGATTGTGACTCAAATGAGGGTCACAGTGGCAATGCCAGCAGCACTGCACAGAAAAGATGAGTCCCACCCCAGGCCACCACTGCTGCGGCACTCTGCTCCCAGCAGCGTGGCATGGGGAAAAAAAGGTGGGGAACCACTGTTATATAGTCCTGCCTCACAGTCACATTCAATCTGTGCAAAAAAGCTGGGATCATAGCCTTACAAAAAACCCTTCGAGTAAAGTACAACACTAAGTTGTACTACTCCTGGAGCAAAAATCAACCAGGTCTCAGGTCTGTGCAAGATGTGGTGCTCCTATTGGCATTTAGGGAGGGGAAGAACAAAGGCAAGAGACAAGGTTCCACCTACTTCCTATTCACCTACATGAAATAGGAAGTAGCATCCTGGAAATAGCTACTATCTTCCCATACGAGCTCTAACAGTACAGAGAGCTGGTATGTCCCATTTCTCCTCTGCCTGGACATGGAAATGGGGCTATTATTGAAATGTAAATAGGGACAGTAACAACTTCCCTATAAATAAAAGTGTTGCAATTTTAAGACCTGACACATTGTGCCTTGAACCAAAACCAGAGGATTTGTGATGGCCAAAGGAGAATTCTCCTCCCGTCCCCACATCCCCATTCGAATGGGACCCAGGCAATTCCTGAGAAACAGACCATTTCAAAAGTAGTAATGTTTCTGTACATAGAAAAGCTATTTTAGATTATGACTGAGTATCTTTAATAGCTCCCCATGAGCCCTACAGAGTTTGATTTAGGATTCCTGGTGGGAATCCTGATTTCATTACTGAGTCTGAAAGGATAAGGATCTGCTTGGTTCTGCCACTTGTCATCTCCACTTGAAAGTCCATGAAGATTCAATCCCAGCTGAGACAGCCCATCAAGGAAAGACTGGAGATTCTGTGCCAGACCAAGACAGGATTAGAATTCGCGTCCTCCATGAGATGGTCAGCTAATCAATGTTCTCCTGTGTGCTCGGCTGTTTGAGCACTGTTGGAAAATTGGTAAAAAATTGCCTAGCACAGCATGCTGGGAAGTCTGCCCACTGGCCCTCTAGTAGTTGCACATGAACTGTGTAGTAAATGTTATTTTGCACCTGCTCAGAACATGTTCTAACTTTAATGCCGCATAACATCCCACATATTTAACACATACGAAGTGTCCCAAGCAACAGGGCTCTTAGTTTCCTTTGCATTATTGATCATGTCCATAAAGCAAAAGTTAATAATAAAAGAAATAAATGATAAAAGTATTCAGAAGACTATTAAAAGAAATAAATGGATTCTCATACGGACCCTATTAAGCATAAAACTGTACAAAGGCTTTTGCATGTGGTTAACTCCAAAGGATGGAATTTAGCACACACACAAGGTCTCTGTAAATCAGCACCTAATTGGTATTATAAGAATGGAAGGTAAAAAGCAAAATAAAATCAGTGTTGGACAGTACTGCATTTCTCCCTATCTCCAAATTATCAAGTGAAAATTATGCATACAGTGAAGGAATGTTTTTTCTACAAGGTCTGCATTATCAAAAGGAAGTCCTGTACATTAAAAATGTTACCGCATACCCCTTCCTCGAAGATACAGAAGCACCATCAGCTTCACCATGTTCTCAGTTTCATTGTGGCCCAACATCCTTCCCTGTCAAACTAATGACTGCCAAACAGTAGCTGCATTTTCTCACAAAATGCAAAAATTATCTCTCTCTATGGCCAGTGACCTCATCATGGCCTTATGTGGGAATGACTAAATTTCAAACATGAACAGATTCTGTACATCCATCCGGATTAAGGTTCCATGAACCTACTATGGATCTTGCATGAATTTTAATTAAAGGAAAAGGATTAGTGAAGAACTCTGTTCAATATTATGTATCCTGTGCATGTAGTTTGGCAAGGTTGTTATGCAGCTTGAGAAAAACAGTATCTTGTATTCTGTTTTCAAGTTGCAAATCACTACCAATGATCAGGTTACTCTGAGAAAATAAAAATATTACTAGAAGCAAAACAGAACCATTCAGAAAACAAACCATTAAGACAGATGAAATGATGACTCAGCTAAATTGATGTGAGTTTTGCTATTGACTCTAGGAGGGTTGAGATTTCCCCCATAGACAAGATTATCAGGTCCCTTAGCAACGACTGGTACTGTACTTTATTACTTACTGAAGATTATCTATAAACAAAATAATCGTCATGGCATGTCAAGAATGTAATTTTCTCCATGTCTGCAAGCATCTAAAGGAGGAAGGGCTGATCATAAACTGCCAGCATGGATTTGTGAAAAACAAATCATGTCAAACAAACTTGATCTTCTTTGACAAAGTAACTACCTGCGTGGATGAAGGGAATGCTTTGGATGTATAGTGTAATTGGACTTCAATAAGGCTTTCAACAAAGTGCCACATGACCGTCTCATAAACAAATTAGAGAAATGTTGGCTAGATAAAACTATGACAAGGTAGATAGATAACTGGCTCAATAGCTGCTGCAAGCAAAGGCTAATTATTTACAGGTCCATATCTGAATGGCAGGAGGTTTTCAGTGGAGTCCCACAAGGGCCTGTTCTAGGCCAGGTGCTGTTAAATGTGTTTATTAACAATTTGGATGCTGGAACAGAAAGCTTCTTGAGTAAGTTTGCAGACAACACAAAACTAGGAAGGATTGCTGAAACACTGGAAGATGGAAACATAATTCAGAAGGATCTCGGCAGATTGGAAACTTGGGCTAGTGCTAACAGGTTGAAGTTCAATGTAGGCAAATGCAAAGGGATTTACCTTGGGAGGAATAATCAAAAACAAATAAAAAATGGGTGACACCTGGCTGGATGAAAGCACTACGGAAAAGGACTTGGGGAGTCTTGGTAGATCACAGATTCATTATGAATCTGCTGTGTGCAGCTGCACAAAAAGGTGAATGAGGTTTTGGGCCAGGGCTGTGCTCAGGGTGGGTGGCAGCAGTGCGGGTGGGAGGACTATGGGATGGACTACAGCCATCCCATAATTCACCATAGCCCCCTTTCCCAGCACTGTTGCCACCCACCCTAAGTGGAGCCCCTGCCCAGCCCCTTCCACCCCCCACCCCGCCAAGAAGAGCCTGGTGCCATCTCCACCCCCCAGCAACCTGCCCTCATCCCATGCACAGATCTGGGGGGGAGGGGATGGCACACATCCCTCAATGCTTCCTCCGGAGGTGCCCATAGTGGGGGGATCTGCCTCCCCCCTCATTGTACCCCCCAGATAAGCCGTTTGTGGCTCCTTCACATGCCCTACCCTGCCCTGGCTGAGCAGTGCCTGTACCTGCCACTGCCCCAGCCCCACTTCCTCCCACACCACATGGGTCTTGATCTGCACCTCCATGCCCCTTCCCTCCCCCTGCCCCTTCTCCCCCAACAGACTTATCAGCCAGATACTGCTCTCCAAACTGCCAGGCTGTCCATGTGCATACTCCGGCTGTGCACATGCATGTGGCATTTATCAGTGACATTACTGGCAACATCAGGCAAAAACAGCTGACTGCCAATAACGTTAATTTTTCTTTCCTCAGTGCCAATGCAATATGGACCAAGGTGCACCTACAGTATTTTCCATGTTTCTGGGCTTGGCTGGTTGCTCCCGCCCCCTCCCTTTTCTTCTACACACATCAGGGTCTTTTTAAGCCTTCCTCAGAGGCACTGAGTGTTGGCTATAGCCAAGGCTGGGATCTTTGTCCTGGGTGTGCCAATGATCCAGTTGGAACCAAAGGCAGAGGTTCCTGGCTGAAGGGTCTTTCCTCTCAACTCAGGGTCAGACTGATCACCACCGTACCACTCCAGCTTTCACAATGGGGAGCATGCCTTGGAATATGCACCATGGCTGCAGCCCCAACCCATGGCAGCCCAGTGTCCTCCAGAGCTGCCTCAGGGAGAAGTGGGCAGACCATTGGTGGAAAAGCCCCAGAGAGTTGCAAGTAGCATGCCAGTGAGCCACATGCAGCTGAAGCTGCAGTTTGGCCACTGTGGTACTAACATCTGAGTACATACACTGCTAGCAAAGCATATGAAGCAATTTTTCAAGAAAGGAATTAATACAACATCAGAGCCAAGTCTTAGAAAAATAGCATAGCCTATTTGTAAATAGCTATCTGCATCAACAGCCTAGTATTTGCCTGTAATATGATTGTGATGATCATGATCTCTAATGATATGAACGAATGACAAAGTTAGATTATTCTTTGTGAGACTTCAGACTGATTATGGACTTTGAATCGACCAATTTCAGAGCCACATGGAGCTAAAAGTTTCTCTTAAAGGGTAAAACTGAGAGGAACATCTATGAGTTACTTTATGTGGAAAGAAAATACTTGTTCCATAATTTAACTGAGACCTTGCTATACTTACCCTGCTGGTAGCAAAGAGCAGCCATAACCGCCAACCCACCAGAGAACATTCATAGCCAGGTGCTTCTGGCAGCTCCACATGCTCCCTCCAGCAGCCCTGCCATCAAGCAGTGAAGTACACCCTGAGAAAGTATCAACAACTGATAGGCAGCTGGCAGAGAGTGCAGGAGTGTCCATACATGCCTTTTGCTGGCCACCAGGAAATAGCCTAAGGTTTACTGCACTTGGCAGAGGTAGTTTAACTCTGTTGGCATAAAGGAGGATTCTGCTCCTGCAAAGGAGTTTTAGCAGAAGAACTGGAGGCCATGTCCAAACAAGCAAGCACGTGCCTGTTCTGGTATCTCAAAGCAGTTTGAAATGCTGCAAGAGGCATGCTACAAATGCAAAAATGTTCCCTGCACTGCATATTTGCAGTGCAGACTCTAATTTTTACACTGGGAGATCCCAGTATCAAAAACCCCCCCCAAAAAACACACACTGGGAAAAAGGGGCACAGGATGCACTCCTGGGGTGTGCCCTGAAGCAACTAGAGGCTAGGTCCTCCAAAGAGTGGCCACTCCTGCCAGTGTCTCTGCTGCTTCAGTATGCTGCCTCAGCATGCTGAAGCAAATAGGAGTGGGGCAAAGCTGCAGCTATGGACTGGACCCAGGCTCTGTCCCAGTTAAGTAGGGATGTAGGAGTGAAGGGACTGTGGGTGGAGGGAACTGTGGGTGGGTTGGGGGATTGTGGAAGGGGGGGTCTTACTCCCTCCTCCCCCACCACAGCAGCAGCAGCAGTGGCCATCTGGGTGCTCATGGCCCACTGCTGTCAGAGCCTCCCGGCAGTACAGCATGGCTTGGCTCCAACCACCTGAGACCCGGTGTCACCTGTGCCACATGTAGCCAGCCCAGTCAGCTAGCATACATCTTCCCACAGGACCAGGCCGCTCCTGCAGTCACAAGTACTGCCGGCACTGCATGCAGAAACCATGTGCTATCAGGCCAGGCCGGATCCTTCCTCCATGGAGTCAGCCCAGGCCGATGGTGCACGGGGCACATGGAGGCAGGACCCAGCTCAGCCCACTAGCACACAGCTCTTGTGTGTGATGGCAGGAGCCCAGGTGGCAGCAAGACTGACCCGGTCTTGTGCAAAGGTGTGTGCCAGCAGGCTAGGCCAGGCTGGCTCCATGTGGCACAAGCAGCACCAGGTCTCAGGAAGCTAGGTCCATGCTGCACCACTGAGGGGCTCTGCCGACAGTGGCCATGAATGCCCCTACAACTGCTGCTGCTGCAGGGAGGGCTATGTGCTATGCGGGGGGGGCACCCACCCCTCCCAATTAGTCTCCCCCACGGGCAGCATCCACCCATCGCAATCAGTCTCCCTCACCGCCACAAACCCCACCATAATTCATCCACAAACCACACACACATACCCAACCTCCCACCCACATATCCAACCACAAACCCCACAAAAAGCCACACCCCAACAAAAGCCTTACCCCCACAAACCCTACACCCACCCACAACCCCCCACAAGCCCTATACCCACCACTCACACCCCTTCTCCCCCCCCAAACCCCATGCTCCCCCCCACCCCACAAATCTCATACATTGCATGTCTAGCCACTGGATGGAATGGGATGGGACCTGCTGGTAGGAGCTGCAGCTGCAGGAGCAACTGCCACACTGCAACAGTGCTCCGTGCCTACATTTGTGCTGGGACACATGGCCCCAGTGTGGGGAGGGCATGGGGGGCTAATCCCTGGAATCTCTTGGGGAGTGTGATGGGCTGGGGGGAGATGGCAGCAGGGCTGTGTGAGACAGAGAGAAATGGGGGTTGGGGTGGGGGAGTGCTCTGAGTACGAGAGGCTGCCAAAGCTGGGCTGAGTCTCCCTGCCCCCCCTACAGCAGCCTATGCAGGGGCATGCTAGCCTGGAAGAGAAAGGGCTTGCCCAGCCCAGTCCCTAAGCTGCCCAGGAATGGCATGGAGATCACCTGGGCATGGACACAGGGAGCAGAACAGCAAGAGCTGGCACTGATCAGAGCCCCAAAACAGCAGATGGAAGAAATGATGCTGGACTCACATCCTGGTGCTGTGACTGAGCTGTTGCTAGGAGGGTGCTAGTGGGGGCAGGTGGGGCTGTGGGTTAGGAGTGAGGTGCAAGGGCAGGGGCTGCTCAGCCCCCCAACATCCTGGTAAGCAAAGGGGGCAGGGGCAGCTCTGATTTTTCTATGCCTAAAAAGCCAAAAACAAATATCAAAGTGTACAGATATACAGAATTTATTTTATGATGATGACAAAGGCACTGCTAGGTTTCCAAAGTGCTTTACAATTGTAAATATAATAAAACATTACCCAACTGATCTCTCTATATAGTGGCATTTCATTTTAATCATGGAAAGACATGGAATTGGGGTATTTTAATGTGAGAATTTGGGTTTTTATCAAAAAATTTGCCATTTTTAAATAGGGAACACCAGAATCTCTGTAGGTAAGGCTAGTAGTAAGACCCAGGCAGAGGAGCCTGGCTAGGACCAGTACTGGGGACCCAGCTGGAGGGCAGATGAAGTGGCCGACCTGTTCATTTGGTGCCAGGAGGACACGCTTTGACAGTCCACTGCAACGAACACTTCTGGAGATAGCTGTCCAGATGGCAGAGTGGAAGCACCAAAAGACATGACAACAGTTCTGCACAAAAGCCAATTGTGTAGCCACAGCCCACTGGCAGCTGGCCCAGAGATGCAGGAGGCTCTGCTGCAATGCCCATACCACAGCACAGGCAGCCGTTTGGGTCTGGGAGGCATGTAGCCACAGGGCCGTAGGTCCATGGGGGCAGATGCTGTTGCTGATGATAGCAGGTCACAGCCAGGCAGCAGCCCTCAGTGCCAGATTGCTGCAGTGGGTACAGGGTGCAGAGGCCACTCCAGATTAGGGATGCTTTAGCAGTTCAGCTGGTACAAGGGGCTAGTATACCCAATTATTAACTGGCCAGGCCTCAAAAGCCAGGGCAAGTAGTCTTGAGTTGCTCACCAGGACAGCTTTTTACACTACTATGGTCAGGACAGGTGTTGGCCCTAGCCTCTAGCTCCCCCTGGTGGAAGATCCGGGAGGAGCTGGGTAGGGTCAGTTTGCCCCAAGTGACACAATTTGCCCTGCACCAAACTGCATGTTCAGGCATGTGTGCAGAGGCACAAATCTCTGCTACAAATTAGTCTGAATTGCTGCAAGTGCACATGCCTGCATTGTAGATACACCCAGAGAGTCCAAAATGAAAAGCACTACATTTAAGGAAGTGAAAACACAGAATTGTCATTTGCTCTGAGCACCGAGTTTGCTATCCTTGAGACTATCAGGAGAAAAATGCTCTTTTGTTATATCAAAGATACTCTGTTATTTTTAAGGATCATCACAGCTGCTAACAGGTTAATTCTTATGCAACAACCAGCATGCAACCTGATTCAGCAGGAGGGATTGAATCCAGGAACTTCAACACTAACAGTATGAACCTCTACTACTTGAGCTATGTGAGCAACTTTCCTCTAGCTGCAGAATGCTCAAATTCTCTACAGTAAATTGCTACAGGGGAGCATACAACATACTCTGAATAGCAGGTATTATGAATGGAAACAGTTCATAATACTATATGCACGTGAAATTCATTCCATGCAGCAAAAGCCCAGAATGAACTTGTTGTACAAGCTCTCACTCCCTCTCCCTCCCCCACTAATTCTGGCTGCAATACGGTGTTAGTGCTGTTTGGTGTAGCATTCGTGGCTTGAAGTAAACTTTTTAAGAAGGAAATGCCTTGGATAATGGGGATCAGTACAATATGGATAGAAGTGTAATTACAGACATTTCCATCTGAAGACAGGGCTCCACTCAGAAGTATCTTGCCCATTACAGATATTACAGTATAGTAGCATTTATTCATACTGAATTTAGGGTTTGTTTCAGCCTTGCTTCCTTCTATGAGATTAACGATTCAGTGTGTATATATAGTCACACTTATCCCAAACTATACTGTCATTCCTGCTAAGGAGGATACATTCCTAAGGATGGATCTGGCAGAGGCAACAGGAAATATGAACATAAAATTGAGAAAGGGAGAGAGAAAGAGAGTTCTTTCACATGTGCACATGTCTAAGAGGGTTGGTTAGCGGAGAGGAAAAAGAGGGATGATCGTGAAGAAACAATTAATCTACATGAGACACTAAATGTGCAGTAGACTAATTCTACTGTGAATTAGTGTGCCCCAGCAAAAGCATGCTATTGCACTAATGCACAGTAAAATTAAACTATTGTGCATTAGTGTCACTAAAAATAGGTAGCACCAGCGCACACATGACATGTTAATGCATGTGTAGACACACCCACTGTGTTGAGATTTCCTGCTAAAAAGGGAATGTGGTACTGGAAAATCTTCAAATGTGTCATAGCCAGTGCTGGAATAGGAGAGAGCTCCTGAATATCAATAAGATAAACTCTCTGTTGGCAGGAAGCCACTTCTGTGGCATATTACTACACAATGGAGCATGAGTGATGTTAACATTTAGCTCTGTCACTGATAAAATAGAGCCCCCATGACTCCAATTGTTCTGGCACCAGACCCACCACCTTGTCACCCATCCCAAAAGGCTTCCCATGGGTTCATGGGGAGTCCCACAGGACATGACCCTGCACACTCAATCTGCCATGCTGGGTGGCATGGGATGCAATCCCAACCCACAGGGCCAGGCTAAGGCAGTGCAAGATCCTAGAGTTTGACTGCCATGCACAGGATCAGGGAAAGGAGGTATGGGGTCCTGAAGTCTTAATTTCTGCACATAGCAGCAAGCAGAGGCAGAATGGGACCCAACCCTGGCCTGTGGAGGCAGTGCCCCAATCCAGGCTGGCTGAGAGGTATGCAGGTCTGATCCTAGGGTGGCAAGTCTGATCCAGCCCACAGCCCAGCCCTCATTTAGCAAATGGGGTCAAAAGGTTGAGCATTATTGAACTATACCAAACTGCAAAACAGCTAACAGCCATGAAGAATGATTTAGGATTATAGGGAAGTGAGACCTCATGAGACCTCATGAAGTCATCTAGCTAGCCCCCTGGTCAAGACAAAATAGTCTCTGACTAAACTATCCCAGTCAGGTGACTATTTAACATGCTCTTGAAAATTTCCAGAGAAGAAGACTCCACAACCTAAGTAACTAGTTCCAATGCATAACCACCCTCATAGTCAGAAATCTCCAACCTATATTTCCTTTGCTGAAGCTTGAATCTATTGCTCCTAGTCCTGTCCCTACGGTCACAAAGAAAATCCAACCTCCTCTCCATAATTGCCTTTCAGATATTACTGTTATCAAACCCCACTTCAGGCTTCTCTTCTCCAGGCTAAATAACCCTAATCCTTTCAGACTTTCCTTTTAAGTCATGTTTGCTAAACCTCTAATTATGTTTTGTTGCTCTGCACTCAATACCTTCTGCTTTATCCCCATCCTCCTTAGAAGCGTGGGGCCCAAATGTGGATATACTACTCCAGGTAAACCCTCATTAGTGCTTAACAGAGTGATTTGCAAGTGACACTCATGTTCATAAAGCCCAGTATATTGGCCTTTTTTCTGGCTCATATTTACCTTACAGTTTACAGTAGTGGTGGCTCTACATTTTGGTCCCATAGGCTGGAAGAATGATGTGGGACTGGTCCATGAGCAGAAACTGAGTTGTGGGCCAAACCTAGAACTCCAAGTCACCCACCCTCCATGGAAACACGTGCCCAAGCTGCAACAGAGTCTTTCAATCATAGATAGGCCTTGTCAACCATCTTCAGGCCCATAAATAAGACAATTATGGAAGACAATCATCCTTGACTGTAAGGGATTGCCAATGACGATGACAATTTGTGCATTAGGGCTGTGCAAAGCTTTGGGTGCTGATTCAATTTGGAGGAGATTCTGTTCGATTCAGCGACCGAATCACCAAATCCGCATCGAATCAGGAGAAAAGTAAAAAGTTCTGAATTGATTTGGAAAAGATTCGGAAAGCTTTGGAGATATGGGCAGTCCTCACTCGCTGCTGCAGAGAGCTGGACCCAGACTCCATGCTGGTAAGTAGGGGCGGGGGTGGGGGCAGGGGCAGGGGAAGGGAGACTGGAGAAGGGGGAAGTGGACTATGGGGAGACCTCTGCCAGGCCCCATCCCCTGACCCCCCACCAGGCCCCTTGACCTCTGCCCGCTCTCCCAGAGCCTTTCCTCCTTCCCCCCATGGCTGCCCCAGCTCCCAGTTCTTTAAAAAAAAGCCCCACACTCACCAGCTGCTGCAACAGCCATCAGGTCTTCTGGGGGCTCATGGCAGAGCCCCCCCATGCTGCGTGGGGCAGCAGGGATTGCCCCATCCCACCTGGCAGCAGCCAGTGAATGCAAGGATTTTGTTTCATTTAAAGAGCTGATGCTGGGGAAGTCATGGGTAGAGGGGCTGGGAGAGCAGGCAGGAGATGGGAGCTTGAGGCAGAGCCCCCCATGCAGCGTGGGGCAGTGGGGATCACCCCCCCACCTGGCAGGAGTTGGCAAGTGCTGGACTTTTATTTTTGTTTTTAAAAAGAGCCGGGACACTGGGGCCAGGCAGGGCAGCCAATGACAGGGCTGGAAGAGAGGGTGGGGAAGGGTGCCTGTTTGATTCAGAGATTTGGTCAATTTGGTGGTGGCCGAATCTCCAAATTGAATTGAGCCGAATTGATTTGGGACAGTGATTCAAATCACCAAATCAAACTGATGTCCCCCAAACTGGCTGAATCCAAAGTGAATACTAGGCTACTTTGCACAGGCCTATTGTGCATGCAGTTATTGTCCCAAATGCAGGATTTTGCACTTGTCCTTGTTGAATTTCATCTGATTGATTGCGAACCATTTTTTTCAGTCTATCTAGGTCATTCTTGTTCTTACTCCTAACAGGCATGGCTGGTGAACTTAGACCAGTGGGGCGATGGAGCATCCCACGGGGGCAGTGACAGGTGGGTTTGTAGCTGGCTGGGAGCGGGGTGGGGTTTCCCAGGCTAAAGAGCCCTATAGCTCTCAGCCTGTGGTCATAAGGTCTGTTTTCCTGACCTCTGATCATACGCGTGGCTCTTCTCTAGACTCTCTTAAGCTTCTCCACATCTTTTTTGAATTGTGGGGCCCAACACTGGATGCAGTACTTTACCTGCAGCCTCACCAAGGCCAAACAAAGGGAGAATGATGTCCCAAGATTTGCTTGAGAAGCATCTATAAATGCAAGCCAGCGTTTTGGTCGCTTTACTAGCCACAGCATCACACTGAAGGCTCATGTTCATCTTGTGATCAATGATGACCCCCAAGTCTCTTTCTTCCATAGTGCTAGCCAACATAGCACTGCTGAGCCTATAAGGAAGCTGCAGGTTTTTCCTCCCAAGGTGGAGAACGTTGCATTTTTCAGTGTTAATCACCAGCAGGTTCTCATTTGCCCATTTGCTGAGCCTGTCCAGATCAGCCTGGATTGCTCTCCTATCTTCAGATGTGGATGCTTTGCCCCAAAGTTTGGTGTCATCGGCGAACTTGGCTAGTCCGCTTCTGACTCCAATGTCCACATCATTAATGAAGATGTCAAACAATATGGGTCCAAGGACAGAGCCTTGGGGAACCCCACTGTCACAGGGCACCATGACAATTGATTTCTGCCAATTACCACCCTCTGGGTCCAGCCGCGGAGCCAATTTCCCAAGCAACGGATCATAGTGGACCCAAGGCCACAACTGGCCAGTTTCACCACGAGGTGATCATGGGATACCAGATCAAAGGCTTTTTTGAAGTCAAGATATATGACATCAATCTCTTCTCCCTTGTCCAAGTGACAGGTCACCTGGTCGTAGAAGGAAATGAGATTGGTCAAGCAAGACCTACCTGCAACAAACCCATGCTGGCTATCCCTCAGGATGTTGGCATCGGCCAGTCCATTAAGGATGGCCTCTTTAATAAACTTTTCTAAGACCTTCTTTGGGATAGAGGTCAGGCTGATGGGCCCGTAGTTTGCCGGATCCACTTTCCTCCCTTTATTGAAGATAGGCACTACATTGGCCTTCTTCCAGTCTTTGGGCACTGTACCAGAGCACCAGGAGTTCTCAAAGATCTGTGCCAGGGGCTGGGCTATTATGCTCGCCAGCTCGAGTACCTTGGGTACTGTGAGGGCCAGCTGACTTGAAGGTACCCAGCCTCTCAAGGTGTTCCTTCATGAGGTCATCATTGATGGAGGGCACGGGATCTCCCACCCCAGGACCTCCCTGTCCCATAGTGGACATGGGCCTGATGAAAGACCTATGTAAAGTACCCATTTAATAGGTTTGCTTTTTCCTGGGTGTCAGTTGTCCTATCTGATTTAACAGGGGTCCAATGTTGCCCAATGTTGCCAGATATGTGGGGTCCAGCTCCCCACATATCTGAAAAAGGACTTTTTATTTTCTTTGATACTCAAAGCTAGTTGGAGCTCAGTTACAGCCTTGGTTTTCCTGGTTTGCTCCCTGCAGGACCGGACCAGTGCAGAATATTTCTCCTTGGAGGTGAATCCCATTCTCTATCCTTTGTAGGCCTTTCTTTTTAGCCTCAGGAGGTCTGCTAGAGCCCTGGAGAGCCAATGGGGCTGCTGTGCCCTCTTGCTGCCTTTCCTCCAAGATGGAATAGAATTAGCTTGTGCACTGAGGTTTGCTCCCTTGAGGAAGGACCACTCTTCCTGAATTCCCCTCCGCCTGGGGCTGTGGTCCCTTAGGGCCTCACTGACAAGCCTCCTGAGTTTGTCAAAGTCAGCTTTCCTGACGTCAAGGACTTAAGTGTTGCTAACTGACTTGCCAGCTTTACAGAAGATGGTGAAGGTGATCAGCTCATGGTATCTGTCACCCGGCTTCCCATCAATCACTAGGTCACCAATTAGGTCATCCCCAGTAGCCAGTACCAGATCAATCAGCATAAAACCTGTCATCATGTCTAGATTTCTAAATTCTAAGGGTGTTTATACAATACTCCAGGAGTGGGGACAGGGGGCACTTTAATTAGCACCGCTCTAATTGAAGCATTCAGAGTGTCTCATGTATGAGTGTCCCTATGCTTAAAAATGGTGGCAGGGGCACTTTAACTAAAGCTCAAGATGCTGGAGTCTGCTAGAGTGAGGTAATTACCATGATCCAGCAGACTCAATTAATCAAGCTTGCGCTGATGCACTGTAATTACAGCAGGTCGGAGAAGACTGATTGCTCATCTATAGGTGCCCTAAATTTCTAGGTTCCTATTTAGATGCAAGGGACAGGGAAATGGAACATAGTGACATTGGGCATGTCTACACATTCATTAATGCATTGCAGTTACTGTGCATTCAGTTTACTCCCTGTAAGAACAGATACTAACTGTTGGCACAGTAACCAGCACTATTACGCAGGAGCACAGGCACACTTTTTTTGTGACACTAATGCACAGTAGACTAATTCTACTGAGCAGTAGCACATTAGCTTTTCATGGCAAAAGCCATGCTAATGTGCAGTAGACTAATTCTACTGCACATTAAAAACCTCGTGTAAACAAGCTCACTGAAAAGGACTTGGAAGTAATAGTACTGAATCAACTGAATATAATCTCCCCAAGAAAAGTTGTAGCTAGAAGACAGAATGGGACCTCTGGACACATAAGCACAGAAATGTCAGCTGGAATAGGGAGAAAGTATTACCTCTGCATATGGTGTTTGTCAGATTAATGATGTCTACACTTTAAAAAGGATGCTGAAAACAGAAAATATTCAGAATGCCAAAAATATTATTGAAGGTCTGGAAAACATGCCTTTTATTGAGAAGCTAAAGCTCAATCGAATTAGCTTATCCAAAGACGACTTTATTGCAGCCCCCAAATGAGCAAAAGATTTCAGAAATTGGCTGTCCTTATATAATCAAGCGTAAAAAGGGATAAGTGAGATCCACTGTGTGGAAGCTGAAGATAAAACATTTGCACTTTATTTTTTTGCCTAAATGTTTTAAGAAAGATAATTACCCATTGGCAGTACTGTAGCAAGGGCAGTGACAGCAGTGCATTGGCACCCAGCGCCTTGAACACCCTGGCACCAACTTGGGGGAGAGGGGGAAGGGGGCAGAAAAAACAGCTGCTTGCTGGCACCTGCACATCCACCATTGCAATTACAATGACAACCAGAATTGCTGCTGCTGCGCACTGGACACCTGGCTGCATCCCTATGCTGCTACCCACTGGAATAACTCAAATAGAACCAAAATGCATTTTTCCTTCACACACAGTCTTTAAACCCCAGCCAGGACTTTATTTCTAAAAGTTATAATATATCTATATAAATATATGCTATAGCACCTGATACAGAGATCACTAAGTGAGGTTTTCTGGTGTCTGCTATGTAGGAGATCAAAATGGATGATGTTATAATGGTCCCTTCTGGCATTAAAAGTCAGTTAATCATGTCTTCCTGTGTGGGCTTCCATATCTTAATGTAAGGTGTTCCTTCAGTTGTTCCTTTCCCAGTAATGCTACTGGAAAATTTCTATCACAAAGCATTAATGGAACAGATGTTATAAATTATTTGTTGCTTAAAAAAACTGAAGGCCTTCTGAAAAAAGGTAACTTACTTCTGGCACATATGTGATTTTCTTTGACTGGAAAAACTGTCTTTATTCAGTATACATTTTGACTTGAAGAATGACAAAAACTTCTGTAATAGTCAAAATTATTAATAAAACTAATTTAAAAACAAAAGAAACATTTGCTTCATGGCTAGGACAGACCTGGAGGGGAGAATATGGAAATCATGTACAGTACTTCTAAATAGGTTTTGAACTTCTCTTTAGCACGTCTTTACTGTGCCTCTTCTGTAGCGTAATGTGCCTCCGTGTACACTACCTGCTGAACTGGAAGCAGATTAATTGGCTTCTGATGGAGTTTGTGTCGAGCAAAAGTAAGCATAGCTCCTTAGTGCTGTATTAATATGGTGAAGAAATACTACAGAATATACACAAGCACATAAAGGGTAACTCAAATAAGCCACATGCTGAGTTGTAAGGATTTTTTTCTTTGAGAATTAATTCTTTTTAAAAATCCATTCCAAGGTACGTACAATCTAAATAAAGTCAGTTAACTTGAAGAGAGACCCCAGTACTTAAAAAACAAAAATTATTGTACTGGATCTGACCCAAAAATCCATCTGGTTTACCATCCTGCCTCTGATATTGACAAAACCAGATACATCAGAGAAGAGTAGAAAACTAAAGTAGATGTAGGAATAGATCTCTACCTAGTCTGTAACAAAGGTCATGGAAAAAGTTATATTTGTAGCAAGAAATATAAGAAATTTGAGACCTTTTAGTGTCACAAAAATTGATTGTACAGCCATTCAGGTGTTTTTTTCACAGAAAAAAACAGGTTGGTTCCACAATTAAACGTTAGCTTTTTCTAACAGTAACTTCTCATTAACATGATGATTTCCAATGCCACTTGTATCCTCTATAAAGTTATCCATACTGCCACAGGACATGACTCAGTCCGCCAGCATCCCAGGAAGCATTACTCCTTGCCCCATGCATCCCCTCCATGGCTACAGAGTGTCTGTCTGTCACACCAAACTTTCACAAATAGCAAATTCCATAGCTAAGGTGAAGCAAAGACTCTTCAGCGCCTCTCCTAAAGTGGAGGAAATGTTGGAGGCTTGCAGATTGGTAGTGTGGCCAAACAGTATGCATGTCCTTGGGTGTGGAAACTGTGCCTAATTTCTCAATGCTGTAGCTGCGGGGAAGGACAGTCCCATCAAACCCCTCCCTGAAATAGAGCTCACATCAGAGCCTGCTCTCCCCTAACCCCTCCCCTGGTTGATGAGGCAGGTGACTAATGCCAACAACACCCACTAGACAGCCAGGGACACCTCCTACACTTGATTTCCCACCATGGATTTTCCTATGCCAAACTAGTTGGCAAACTTGAGACCGCAGTGTCAGTTGTGTCTGTATATCACTGTGTACTGACAGGCAGAAGAGCTGAGTGAGCTCCGTGAAGTAGCAGTAGGCTTTAAATCTATGCAGGCAGAAGTATGGCATACAACAGACCTGCTGACATAGCCTGGGATAAAGAGTTCAGGGAAATGAATTCAGAAAAAGCACTGAAAAGAAATTCCAGGTTATGTCAGTAACTAGTTCCTCATATTTATTCAAATTTGACTTTTGGCTTTTTTTTTTTTTAAACATATCTATGTTATTGATCCCTCCATTTGTTTGCACCTGAATCAACTCATGACTACAGTGTTCTCATAACATTCCAAAACCAGGTGTAACACAGAATCATCTCCTGGATCCAGAGCCACGTGGTGAAGAGGTAGCCGGCGTCTACTGAGGGCTGGAATTGAAATCAATCATCCTTTGTCAATGGAAACAACAGGCTCCACACTCTCAGTGCGAGGGGAGGGAGGGTGCCTTGGTGGGTGTGGCTCCCCAGAGGTCTAAGTCAATATCTACTTTCCTTTACCCCTGGGCTGCCCTTGGGAAATCTCCCCAGATGAGGGCTTATGCAAAGCACACTAGGATCACTGCATGCTGGTCCCCGTCTGCAGAGTACCAGCAGGTCTTACCATGCCCTGAGGTGCTCCAGAGAACAGGGCATTTGAACTGTATGCAGTTGTCTTGCCATGTTTTTATAGTGCTATAAATTTTGCAGAAATTCTTCATGCTTCAAATGAATGCCTGGCCATAACTAACAGCATGAGATTTCATGCGTCTTCTGAACAACAACTTACCTTACATGACAACAGCTCTGTATTTTTTTTTATTCATATAAATATCCACTCCCTATTTGAATTTTAAGTTCTCGGCTTCAATGACTTCAAGTGGCAAAAAGGTCTACAGTTTAAACACTATTGTCCAAGAATTGTAATGAATTCTTCTCAGGTAACAATAATACAAAAGGAATAATATGTGCTTGTCTCACCAAGACAGAAGAAAGTGGAAAGAGGCTAAATCAAACAATACCCACGGATCACGACGTCCAGTAAAAGATGTGAAGATGACATAAGAGCCTAAAGACCTTTTTAGGAATTGTTTGTATTTTAACAAAAGGGTCTCAGCCAAAAAAATCTTGTTTCCACTATAGTCCTGACTTCTTACCTCAGATCTAAACCAGTGGCATCCAAACTTCTGGCCCCATGGGCCAGATGGATAGTGCAGGTTCAGTCTACAGGCTGAATCCCATGTGGTGCATGGGGTCAGTCTACAAATGCAATCCAATACTCAAGTACAACTCCATACACTGGGATCTGGAAGTCTACTGGCTCAAAGCTACAAGCCTAGATCTGGCCATGTATTGACATAATCTAGTGTGCAGGGCCACATTATCCAGCCCATGAAGAGCCCTGAAGGCTGGATAACATGGCACCACAATTCAGATTTGGGCTGTAAACTGGAGGTTGAGAACTGATCTAAACAAATTAATAAGTCTCAGTGAGGAGATGCAGGGGCAACCAAAAGAACCGAGTTAAAGACTTGGAACCTTAGCGTTTCATTAAATCCATGCAGGAGCTATGCTTTTTTTCTGAAGATGGACAGTGAAGGACTATGGAATCTGTTCTTTTTTTAAAAAAGTGTTTTTCATAACCATAACTAAAGAGGGGAAAGTATGGCTTAACAATTAAAGAAATTTAGCTGTACTGTTCTGAAAAACGTTTATGCTCTCATTACTGAAAAAACAGAGCGTACTCAGCTTAAGCAATACGAAGAGGAAGAGAATACCATAGATATCCTTCCCAGGAATTTTTTTTAAATTACCTGTCATTGGAACATTCTGTTCCGTTCCAAATCTAAAACAAGTCTTCTCCACAGCAGGATTTTTAATAAGCCACAGAGACAAGTCCTCTCTGACAGGCATGATTTAGCATAACCACTGAAGAGAGAACAAATAAATGATCCTGAACTCCCCTTCATTTTGAAGACAGAAGTGAAAAAAGGAAGCCAAGTACCTCTCAATATGCCACTTCAACTCAGTACTACTAGGTAACCAATTAATAATTGGGACACATCTTGAAGCTGGAAAGAACTGAATAGTGGCACAATACCATGCTGGAACACTGGGTCCACACCCCTAAGGCTCATCACTTAATTTTATTCTTTTCCAAAGAACAAATAAGCACACTGGATGAAATGCACAAAGTCCATTAAGGTTTGTATGAGGGAACTCTGGACATATAGAGTTTCCTCATACAATAATACAGACATTAATTCTATACTAAGTTAAAATGTAGGCTTCAGAAGAAATGCTGAGAGCAGTATGTAGTACAGGATGAAGTAGTAGATGCTACAGTTCAGGTGGAATATGGCAGTCTCTTCCCTGGCCTGTTCCAACACTTTTCTCTATATTAACATAAAGAGCCAATATGTAAATTGAGCTCCCAAGAAATCACAGGAATGCAGAAGCCTGTGTTCAACACTGCATGCTTACAAATACAAACACCTTCTCAGAACTACAAAAGGGATTCTGCAGTAGAAAGGGTCTTGTACAGGTCCCCTGCCAATAAGATTACTGAAATTTACTGCAATGTCTATATCCAATCTTGATGTCAAATGGCTGAATCACTGTATGACGATGTTATGCTGTCTCAGATGGAAAAAGCATAGTATCACAACGCGTAAAATAGATTCACAACTGAATTGTGTAGCAGCTAAGGCAGGTAAGCCAAAAAACATCCCACTGAGTACTGGGACTGCCCCATGGATTTTGGAATGGTCAAACTTGCCAAAAACATTGTGTTTGTGTAAAAATTGTGGAACTGGGCTTGGCTTTGACTAGTTTTTCATCCAAGCATAAAAGAAGGGCTTGATGATACTCAAGGCTGTAGGTGAATTCAGACCACAAGTCTGAAATGTATGCATATGCAAATATTATCCTTCTTATATAAACCTATTTCACCATCTGTAGATCATAAGCTATAGCATGTAAAAAGAAATTTAAAACATTACAAAGGTATATATGTTTGTTTTATCAGTGATTATCTAAAACTGTTTTTCCTTCAATATTTTAATCATTCTAATATGGAAAAATGTTCTTTTTGCAACAATGCTACACTGCCAACATTGAGGGTTTGCCATGAGGGAGGTTTCAAAGGCTTAAAACAAGAAGTTAGATGGACAGTACTGATTTAGACTTGATATAAATAAAGCATTTTTTTAAAAGGTGACATCCAACAAGTTGGGGAGAAAAGTTTCTTGGCTGAAAATGTGAGCTAGTCTCTTGGAAAATGAGAGGACTTGGCAGGAGTATTAATTTCTCCTGGAAAAAACCACTCTTTGGGCAGTACAGCTATTTAGACTAAGAAGTTCATATAAACCAAAGCCTGGATAGCAAGTCTGCCTTTTTTAGAATTTGCTGATGTTTCAATAATTCTACATATTAAAACCTTAATTAGACATTTGGCACAGTTCAGTTCACGGACTACACTAAAGACATAATTAACAAAATCATATTTAAACATTGTAAGTCTTGAAAAACCCAACTAGTTTGAAAAAAAAAAAAAATCACTTCAGAGATCTGTGGAACATTCTTTAAAGCAAAGTTCCTCATAAAGTTTTATTCTGATATGTAATATATAAAAAGACTAAACCAATTGAAAAGTTTTTAAACATATAACTTAAATCCATTCCAGAGGCATAAGCTGCTTCATACAGTTGACAGCTTCCAATTTCCAGCTGAAGTTTACTACAAGTCTAGCAGTCCCATATGACAGTTTCTGTCTGGATCCTGTGATGCAATAGTTTCCATCACACAAATGGATGCCTGTGATTGATCAGACAATTTAATATACACACTGCAATTAAAAGGGGGACTTTAAAATTAAAGAAAAACTATGTTTAATGGAGCAGTCCATGTAGGCTTTGTAGATTTTAGCAGAATTCCAGTTTCCACCGGCACTGCTGTCATGTCCATTCTAAGCACATGCTCATTTTCCTTTTGCTGGAACTAAGAACATAACTGTTTTCCAAGAACAACATTCCAACGTTTGCACACCCATTTTAACATAATTGATATTATGTCAGCTTTAAACAGACAAAGAATATTAGATGTATTATAATATCATCTGCTGATCAGAAAGCTCACTTTTTAATTAAAAAAAATCATTCCTAAACACCTAGGCACATGAGAAAAATTTTGGCACAGTATTGAGCACTCAAAATTATTTGTGAAATATAAAGAAAAACAGAATTTTGTTGCATTTATTAGTGAGAACTTGGCTCACTACTGTAGTAATGTATGCTCTTTTAGATACAAAACTAACATTCTTTTTAAGAATTACCTAAATGTGGAGACAAAATGAAGAGATACCAAAATATTAAATGATTTTACCTCTGAGGCCAACTGAAATTATAAATAATGAAATGGTACATGGAAAATACCTAAAAGAAACTTTTGCCATATGGAACCGTGGTGTCGCAAATTGAGTTCTACATAGGTTGTTTTTTCATGGTTGGAATAAAAGTTGCTATCCTTGGGAAAGAATGATCTCAAGATCTTGACTCCAGCAACAGCTTTAATTTTTTTAAATCAGTACTTTGCAGTGATGCATAGAAACTTTAGCAAAATTAAGGAACTAAATTAATGAGATGCTATTAGTAATATAGAAGGTACCAGAAAACATCTGACTGAATTCACCCATCCTCTGTAACTTACATTATAAGCTCTTTGGAGCATGACCATCTTAGCATATTATTGTCTTGGTCTACAGGAGGGCAAGGGGTCAGGTTTTTTTTCAAATGCTCCAAACATACAAGTTACCACTGGTATCCTGATGATTCAGAAAGCAAGACTCCAATAATAAAGAATCATCCTTGCTTCAATTACAACCAGGATTTTCCTTAAATGAGAATCTTGGGTTTCTCAGCAGGCAAGGATCAGAAACCAACTAACTGCCACAGCTACCTTCATGCTCACCATATTATATCCAAAGCAGACTACTAAATCCATTGTCTACACCCAAACTCTACGTCACAACCATATCTGCTATGATCCCACAGACAAGGATGCACACCTTAAGGACCTGGAACAGGGTGCAAGTACAATACAATCCCAAACTGTAGCTCAAATCTAGTAACTCAAATCCAGACTCAAACTGCATTCTCACCTCACCTGACCCAGGACCAACCCCAGGACAAGGACAATAAAAGTGCCTCTGGTAGTCAGCTACAGCCCCCTGACTCAAACACTTTAGACCACTGATACTCAACCTTTTTGCCTCAGGGTTGGATGCACGGGGCCCAATCCAATCACAGACTGGAAGTGGCTGTGGGCACAATGTGGTAGGGGAGGCCAAGAGGGCAAGAGACAGGGCAGGGGCATTAATCCAGCCTCAATCCAGTTGTATGGGGTAAAGACATGGAGCCTGACCCCAATGCAGCCACACAGGGGAAAAGTGGTATGCTCAGCCTCAATCCAGCCACGCAGAATTTGGGAATATGGTAGCAGAAGAAGGGTGGCAGTATTAATTGCCACTGCTCCCCCACTGCCCAATTTCCTGACCCATGCAGAGTCTCATGGGTCAGGTGCCATGGCTTTATGGGCTGCATTTGGTTGAGCACCCCTGCCTATGACCTGCAAACCTTCCTGGAAAAGGATGAGTATCTCATCGTAATCATGGAGGACAAGCCTGTCTTGGCTTACAAGTAGCCCCTAAACCGCAAACATTTTTCAAGCAACAGGCCACTTATCTCCCAGGCTTACCAAGGCATCAGGCCTTGCAACAGACCCAGGTGCTTTTTAGTCCCCAACATCAATACAGACTACATAATCTATGTTAATCAATCCAGTGATAATAACCTCTGAGGTTCATTCACTTGCAACTTTATCAGCATCATATACACCATCACCTGCTCATGTGCACTTCTGCTGTCTACATTGGACAGATGGAGCAATTTCTATGCAACAGAATTAATAAACACTGATTTGTTAATCAGCTGTAGAATAACACACAGGCCTGTGGCTGAACACTTCAGTCTGCCTGGTACTCCACTGCCAACCTGAGGGTGGCGGTTCTCAGACAGGAAACTTCTGAAACTAGACTGGAACAAGAAATTGTAAAATAAGAGTTCATCCAAAGACTGGATTGTGATAAGTATGGTTTAAACAAGGACTATGGATTCTTATCCAATTACCTGGATTACCTTCTGTGACCCCTTGTTCCTATGGGTTTACTGCTTGCTTGTTTTCCTCTCCCTGCACTGCCACTCACTGCGTCTTTCTTTCTTCTGCCTTTTATATGCAAATATCTCTCTCCTTCTTACACACTGTTTTGTGCACATGCTCTCACAGCATCTGATGAAGTGAATTTTGCTCACAAAAGTTTGTTTTTAAAGCCCATTTCATCAGATGCTGTGGAAGGATGTGTGTGTAATGTATATGGGTATGTATGCGTATGTGTGGTTGTGTCTACACGTGCAATTAATTTGAAGCAATAAACTATGGAGCTTATTGCTCCGGAATGTATTGCTCCTGGGCATACTGTTTGAATGTGCACCCGAAACTGAGCACACTGAGCCAGGTCAGAGAAGGCCCGGTTAACAGGAGGCTTCAAAAGGGCTGCCTGCCAGTCCATGGCAGCTCTCCACCAGCTCAACAAACTGTGGAGGGGCAGGCTGTGGCACAAAGATGCTCAGGTGCAGAGCTAGGTGGCAGGCAGTCCCTGCTGTGAAGCACCCTCGTGCCCCAGCCAGGCCCTCTAGTGTCTACCTAGTCACTGCTGCAGAATAAAAAACCCTGCAGCAGGACAGTACTTTTATTTACAAGTACTATCCTGCTGCTGAGTTAATTATTTTACTCCAGCCTAACAGGGGTACAGATTTAGATGTCAGACATTTACTGATGAGCTAATTATTTTACTCCACAGTAAATGCCTTGTGTAGATGCGGAGTGTGTATGTTTGTGTCTATAAATTAACCAAAGTAGATTTGCACCTTATAAACTAGGCAAAGTAGATACCTATCTATCTAGCTATGTAAATATTATGGCTGTCAATTACTGTTAACGTGGCTTTGGAACCCGCTCCCAGAATCCACTTCACTGCCATTACCACCATCTCTGGGCTACCCAACGGGGCAGTGGTGGCAGTGCAGAGAAGCTGCAGGGCAGCCACGGCACAGGCTCCAGGCTACTTCAGCTGTAAAATGTGGAGGGAGGGGGGCATGCAAAGAGACAGAGACAGATGTGCAGCTGCAGCATGCACATGGCCAAGAGCGCAGCTTGGCACCACATAGAGCAGTGCCCAGCAGATAAGTCTGTGGATGGGAAGGTCAGAGGGAGTGGGAAGGAGCAGGGGCACAGATTGAGGCCCCCATGGTGAAAGAAAGAGTGGGGCAGGAGTGAATGGGGCCCTGGGACCGGGGGGGGGGTCATGGAATAGAGCCACAGGTGGTTCAAAGGGTGTGGGGGAATGGGGAGCACTGGCTCCCCACTACTGTGTGCACCCCTGGGGAGGCATGGGAAGCATGTGTCCTCCTGGATTTATGTGCAGGGGGAGGCAGGCTGCCCACTGCAGGCTCTGCACCCTGCTGCCTTTGCTTCATAAGCCACACAACATCATGTTGTGCCTCCTGCCACCAGGTGGGCAGGGGACACGGCCCGGCACAGCTCCCAGACGAAAACACAGCAGGGTGTGGAGCCCCAGCCTGCAGCAAGCAGCCTGCCTCTGCCCCACGCATAAATCTGGGAGGTCACACCCCCCACCCCCACCCCCACCAGGTGTACAAGCACCTCTGGACAAGTCATCCATGGCCCCATCCCGCAACCTGCCCTGGCCTAGGACTCCATTCACCCCAGCCCCTGCCCCACTCCCTCCCTCACTATGGGGGCCTCAATCTGCCCGCCCACCAATTCCTTCTCCCCCTGCCTGTTACCATATTTCCAGTTCTAAAGAAGAGGACACCTGTGGGGGGATAACATGATGGGGGGGGGTATGACAGTGATATGCCCATGCCCCACCCCTCACACCCAAGCTACAGGCCCCCAGGCCTGCTGTTACCCCCTCATTCCTGTCCCACAGTAGTTTGCATCTTGCCAGGGCATGCAGGGCTCCCCTCCCCAAGCTTCAAATCTCCCACACACCCCCACATCCCTCCACAAATCCACCTCCACCCATCCCCCAACCATACACAATGCTTGCATAATTTTGAGTTTTTCTGCATGTGATTTCGAGGGGGTTTTTTTAATTGCACATCTAAAATCACAATTAATTGCAACTAATTTTTTTTAATCATGCAACTAATCACAATCAATTTTTTAACTGTTTGACAGCCCTAATATAGATACAGATATCTAGATATATCTAGCTATATATAGCTAGATATAGATATCAGTATATCTAAATATATCTAGCTAGTTATCCACACAGGTACACACACACACAAAGTAGATATATAATATCTGCTTAAGTTACTCTATAAAGGTGTAAATTTACCCTGCCTTCTAAGATAATACAGACCCAGACTCTTTTGCCTTTTTCCACATTAAAAGTTGATTTTTTTTTGGTGTCATTTCTTCCCTGCATGTTGGAAAGAAAGAGCTCTATCAGCCTATCCGGGTACATTTCTGCTACGAGGTAAGATTACTGGCATCAGATTCTGCAGTACTTCAGATTCATTTTGCTTTAGTAACTCCACTATGAGCACGCCAGACTACTAAATAAAAGCCTCCTGTAATGATGAAAGGCAACAGCAATCCTGACAGGGCACTGGCAACTTCATGTACCAGTCACAGAAATGTTGCAAAACAATCAAGAATATCTGTGCTTGTAAGGTAAGACAACTGATATTAAAATATGAGTTGTGTGCTTTGATTTGTAAAACAAAAAAAAGTTTATTAACTGGTTCACCAAAACGCTCAGTAATTTTCAAGTGGTCCATGAAAAAAGAAGTTTGAGAAACACTGCTCTAGAACATCCATAGGACAATGCTTTGGTTATACTCTGAAAAGAAAAATCTTTTCTTCTTTTGGACTATATATTTAATCCCAGAGAGTTAATATTTTCCTTTTTCATAGGAAGAAACTGTCTTTTGCACCCCCTCCCCCTCACAAGAACTCAGTGTTATTCTGTGGAAAAATCAAACCTGGAAATTTCCTATAGGCAAGAGTGGCACCTTAGTGCTAGTTATTCACATCAGTTTCACACTGAAGACAATGAGATAAGGGTTTGTAGAATCAGGATCACAGGAAAAATTTTCATTTTCTCAGAATCTCTGACCTCAAAGAGGTACATTATGAAAGTTTTTACCACCCAAATGTAAATTTCAGGTAAACAATATAAAGCTGCAGATACCCATTTTACCATAATAACAAGCAAAAAATATATACTTTTCTTTTTTTCAAATCTTGATGCTTGGTGGAAGAGTGGTTTGTTGCTTTTTAGTACAGGAAACCTGCATACAATTCTTTGTTGGATCAAAAGCAAAAACTGAAAATTGCATCTTCAGCCTCATTTGGCTGTATCATAGGAGTCAGACTACATTGTGGTACATTCAGGCATCACTGGGAGGCCTACAGTTAAATAAGGTATTATGTCAAAATAATATAGTTGTTGCAGGGTAAAATTAAGATGCATTCACATAACCTTACAGAGTGTATTGTGGAGATCATCTCCATATGTTTGTTCTAAACACTGTGAGAAATTCTTTAAAATACACACACATACTTAAAAAAAAAAAGAAACAAAATATTGCAAATACAAATCTTGCCCAAACTAATGAAAATGTATCATAATTTAAAAAAATTAAAAATTTAAAATAAAAAAAAAAAATTAAACCCTATAAAAACACAGACATGCAGCTATGCCCTGTTGTAAATGTCATGCAAAAAAGGAAACTTAACTATTTCACAGCACTGATACCATCAGGCCAGCGAAGAGAAGAACATTTCCTAAGATAGCTCTCATACTGAAACCATCTTACATTGTGTTTTCTTCAATGGTTAGTATACTAAAAATGATGTGCAGTGCTATTATTCACCAGAATCCCTTTTGCATACTAGAGAAAGGACTTTTTCTTCTTTTTGCCATCATTGGCCTTAATTCTACAACCAGATTTACCAACATGTAACCAATTAGACGTCTGAATCTAATGCTAGAGAGTTCCTTGAATGGAATTCCAGACCCACAGGATATCTGTTACAGAGGCAAGACAATTTTAGGCAATGATTAGGATCCTGGACAGATTGTAACTGAAGACTCAGCACTGGCCTCTATATATCGTCATTGCCATACCCTGAACTTTGAAGGTAGAAATACAGATTTTTCCCTACAATCCATTCTTTCCCAAACCTAAGAGCCATATGTTACTAAACTATTTTTGCAACCACTGATCTTGCTGGTAATGTACCTCATTACATACCAAGCCAAAGTATTTGAATACCTCTTCTCTACAAGATGTCAGTTACTAATGATAGATAACTTTGTATCATTGCTTTAATAAATATTATGAAAAATACATTCTTATCATCCAGAACTTCAAGTGACCCAAACATAAAAGAGACTTCTGATCTCAGGATTTAACTTCAACATAAAGTAATAGATATAGATATATATTTGTGAAACTACATTTCATTCCCTGTGTCACTACACATTGAAAAGATTATTAAAACTGAAAACAAAATTAAAATCCAAAATAATTTTCATTATAGTCACTTTTAGCACTTTTTCAAATAGAACAAACACAAAACTAATTATTTCCACTTTCTATCAGTCTTGTCCTTTCCAGTTTCCCATTCTGCATTTTATGCATTGATTCAGTGTTGCAGCATTTAGATTGTAAAAGCTACAAGCATATGTTTAAATTCAAGCAGTGACCCTACATCTACATTCAAGCAAAATTCCAAGTGGATTCACTGGGACTTTTGCCAGATTAAGTAACCCCCCCCAGCCTATTTTAATTGGCACCAATTAGTTCCTATCAATCTGCACAAAAAGATGATCCTCATCTTTTGAAGCAGAAGAAAACAGACAGATGATAGAGGGTAGTCCATGAAGATGGGAAACTGTGACAGGAAAGGGAATAAATGCAGCAAAAGGCAAGGGACATATGGGATACATATATCATCTCCATGCAGTACTAGTGGGGAACATATTCAAAAATTAAATACGGCATCAATGTCTATCAAGTAATTGATCAGAACCTCTCTGTGTTCTGTGGTCAATTGTTAGCGGAATAAATCCAAAGTAAATTGGAGAGAGTACTCCAATGGATAGTAAGTACTAGAAAAAGGAAGAACTTCTGTGGTGTGATCTGTCATATCTGAAGACATCTGCATATTCTTGGGATTAAAATTCCTGCCCAGCTCTTAACTGTAGTAAAAAGAGTAGAAGCTCAAAGAGTTTCATGTCTGTCACCCCGCTGCCTCACCAAGTTCTTCTGCAGAGAAGAACAATCTAGATACATTTAAAAACATATATATTTTAACAATATACATATATAAATACAGATTGGGGCTAAACAAAAAGACAGCGTCCCTTTAAAAGAGAAAGGAAGAAGCAGGAAAGATGGCCTCATTTCTTCGTTTTCAAACTTCAATTTCCAGGATTATGTCCTTATTTTAAACTCCTCCTCAGATTTATATTGGTAAATATTCTCATAATTTGTCCTTTCTTGAAAAGCCCCTGCCCATATTTCAAAAGAAAAATAGGATCCTAGAAACTTTCAATGTCATTTAGCTTAACTTCCTTGATACTAGACACAACTACATGAGACACTAATTCTGCAATAGCCTAATAATACTGTGCAGTACGCACCAAAAATGCTAATACACAACTGCGCTGTATTGCTAGGTTACTGTGCAGAAGTGTCACTTAAAAGGCTTAGCCAGCATTACTGAGCAGTAACTCTGGTTAATGTGCATTTATTTAGTACTTAATAATCCTAGTACTAAATAAATATACAGTAACCACTGAGCAATAGCATTTCATGTAGATGCACCCGCTATGTATGCTATCCTAACTGCAGAAATATTTTCTTTTCATGAACTTTGTAAGAACAAAGCAGATTTCTTCTGAGCAGTGGTAGTGCCTGTAGATTCTGTAATTATATGAACATGATCGTCAACTGAACGTCACACTGCTATGTCTGCAGGATGCTAGCTTGCACAGTCCTGTATAACTGATCTTAGGGAATATTCACATTAAGTCTACACAAAAATTACAATGTCTTAAAACTTCCAGGACTACCACATAATTAATACTACTAATGCAAGGCATACGTTTGACTGCTTTAGCAACAAAAAAAACTTATTAAAGAGGTAGACAATCTGCCTCTAAATCTGATTCTTCTAAATCTGTTCCAAAATCTGTCAGAATTTTTTTTTTAATGCTAGGCTGCCAATGAAATTTCACAGACTACAGGAAATTAGCTATTAATATTAAGGTAAAAAAGATCTGGAATTCCAAAACACACCCAAAGTTTTGAAGTTGGCCATTGCTATATTATTTGAAATTTCAATCTGCACAATAATAATACTAACAGCATGGTACTTGGTTTTTACTTCTTTAAATCGTTTTTTCTTCTGTAAGCTGCCACTTGCTAGGAGCTAATTTGAGCTTCAGTGATCTCAGTCTGGATATGATCTAATAGTCTCTGCAATTATTGTACATAGTATTAATAAAGTGAAGATTACAAAACAATACATCTTAATTCAGATTCTAACAATTCAAAGGGCAGGCACACTTACTGCTGTTGGCCCTGGTGAACTTTTTCTACCTCCTGCTTAATTACAGTTTTGTAACAAATTGGGTAGTGCTGACAGAAATGGTTTGAGTGGTCCAATCAGTGGATCTCTCTATTGGTATTTTTAAAGGAGACAAACTTTATTTCAATCCAATCCAAAAGTAAAGCTGCAAAGTCACTTTCCACACCTTATTATTACTGGATCACTAAAATCAACAAGAATCTTTCTACAGATTCTCAATGAAGCTGGATTGGATCCAACTTTTAGTTCTCTATTTTCTCATTCTCTCTCTCACAGTAATCCTCACCAAATCCCCATCATCTTTCCTATTTTTACCTGTCTCCCACTTTTTGGGGAAAGAAACACGGCTTGTCTGTACTTCTAAAACACACAGAGAACTTAACAGTATGCTTTATAATAACTATTCATTCTATATTTGTAGCAGAAAGCCCCCTTTTCCTCTTGCCTGCATTTGCTCTCCCCTCTTTGAATATGTTTTTCCTCTTCTACCTTTTCTTCCTTCCTCTTTCTTTAGTAAGTTATACACTGTAATAATGCTAACAAAGGCAGGAGTCAAACTGCTGCTTCCCTGTAACAGGAGGGCCCTCGAAAGAGGAGTGAATCAGTGATTGAATGCATAATACAGTAGCAGACAGCATTAACACCTAGGGAAACCGCACATCAACCAAGGGAAGAAATCAATAGAAGACAATGTAACAACCAGGAAATCTCTAAATGTCACTGTTCAAAGGCTGGAAGCCCTGGTCTGAGTTAATCAATGCCAGGGACCAACTTTTGGGATGAATATCTCCAGATCAACTACTCCCAGAGTCCTATTCAAAATTCATCAACGGACTTCCAAACCTGCACATACATGTGGATGACCCCGGGGCTGACAGATGCCATCCAGTAGTCACCGAGGGGGAAGGGTCAAACCCCTGGATTGGGCAAACCTGAAAACTGGGGAGTCACCAAAATCTGCCAAGGACAGATAAAAAGCAGTGAAGAGTGACCCTCAGTGGCACCCTCTTGATGTCCAATTTGACCAGCACCCGACCTGTCCAGCCAGGACCATCCAGAGACCCCCTTCTGGAAGATAACACCATGCTGAAAGAAGCCTCAATGGCAGACTCCAGCACCTGTGGGATAGGTATACCTGACACTTGTAGCTTGCTAGAGTGAGTGAGTGAGTGAGTACCAGCCCCAAGGTATATGATTTAACTTCATTACAGTGTTTCAATCCGCCTAATAAACCAGAATTTTAAGGATCTCAAGTTGGACATTTGTAGCCAACATATTAAATAATGTTTACAACTAGTTTTGTATATAATGTGTTATAACTAGGGCTGTCAATTAATTGCAGGTAACGTACATGATTAACAAGTTAATTGTTGTTTGCATTGATTTTTTTAATGCATTAATCATGCATTTGGTTTTGGAGACCACGCCAAGGCTCCACACCCAGGCTCCACCCAGGCTACCGCTGTACTGCAACCTCCAGGCCACCCTGCGGAGCAGGAGTGGCAGCACAGAGGACTGCAGGGCAGCCCATGTGTGGACTCTGGGTGGCTGCAGCAGGGAGGGCAGGGGCACACACAGACTTTTGTAGCTTATATTTTATACTCCTCATCTTTCAACTAAATGTGTTTAGTAAGTAAGATTATAGCTGCAGTTTGCTGGTGGCCAGGAATGCAGCCCCATGGCATGTGGAGCCCTGCCCAGTAGGCAAGTCTGTGAAGGAAGGGATGCAGGGGTGCCGACTGAGACCCCCATGATAAGGGGGGGAGTGAGGCAGAGGCAGGAGATGCTATTGGTGTGAATGGGGCCCCAGGACAGGTTGTGGGACAGTAAGAGCCATGAGCGGTGCAGGAGGGAGGCTCCTGGCACTGCACACACCCCGGGGTAGGCATGGGGGGTACGTGGCCCCAGATTTGTGCACAAAAGAGAGGCAGAAAAGGGCTCTGTGCCTTTGCCCCAGAGGCCACGTGCTGGCTGAATCACATCCCCTGCCTGCCTGGCGGTGGGAGGCACATGGTGTCACGCAGTTCCCAAAGCAATGGCAGTGGGGTGCAGAGTCCCAGTGCACAGCAGCAACCTCTCTCTGCCCCATGAACAAATCTGAGAGGCATGTGCTGCTCCCCACCCAAGATTCCACCAGGGGTGCAGGCAGCGGTGGGAGCCCCCCTGCACCTTTGGATAAGTCACCTGCTGCTCCAACCACCCCACAACTTGCCCTAGGGCCCCATTCACTCCAGCCCCTGTCCCACTCTCTCCCTTACCTGGGGGGCTGAAACCTGCACCACTCACCCTGTCCCTTCCCCATACACTTACTTGCTGGGCGGTGCTGGCATGCATGCATGCATGCATGCGTATGTGTATATACATGTTTTTCCCTCACTCCCAAGCCACAGCCCCCACGACAGCACTGCTGCTGTCTCATTCTTGAACCACACTACCCCACATCCTGCCAGGGTATGAGGGAACCCGCCCTCCCTGGGCTTCAAACCCCATACACGCACAAAACCAGTCTTCCACACCGTCACAAATCCCACCCCTCCATACACACACCCTGCAACCACACCCCAGCTATAGAAAGTATGTGAATAATTTTGAATAACTGAGTTGTTAGTTTTGATTACATTCATGATCAATTGCGACTAATTTTTTTTAATCACGCAACTAATCACAGCCATATTTATAATAGTTTGACAGCCCTAGTTATAACTAGCGTTTATTATGATAAATATTTGTAAAGACTATTTTATGCAAGTCTGCAAGCAGCACTAAGGTAATGGTGCTAATGTATCATGGTTCAGCATATTATATAATGATCAAAATTCACTCAAGTTAGTAAGAAAAAAAATAACCCCATATATATAGGAATGGAAGAGTGGGGGGAGACTTGGCATATAATACTTGCACACTAAAATTATTCACTGGTAGTACAGGCAAAAATCTACAGAAGTCAGCAGAGAACTGCTTTTTTAGTTTAAAAAACAGCAAAGCTCCAAGAATAACATTATAGAGAGTTATTTGGACAACAGATTTAGAGTATATTTGCTCAATCAAGTAATGAATAGATCACTGATTTTCAGTGGCTTTCATTTTATGGTACTTGCAAGAATACTCAATGACTTCATAAACTTCACATCATTTATCAAACAGATATGAATTGAGAGGACATTTAGGCAGATGCATACCACAGCAATCGCAAGGCATAAATTCTGTTTGGCACATCTTGGCAAGAGGGGGAAAATGTGGTTTTATATCAGCTCGAGCCTGACCCAGACAGCACCTAGCAAATTATGCGCAAATCTAGCAGTTGGGTTGTTAGTAAGGACCTAATCATCTCCCTTCCATTATCTCAGGTATAATTCCTGCTCTGGAAACAGGGGATGCATTTACATGGGACACTACTGTACAGTGGTTACCGAACGTTTATTTAGCACTTGTCTTAGCACTACATAAATGCACAGTAACAGGAGTTACTGAACAGCAGCACTGGCAAATGTCTTTTAAATTGATGCTACTGAGCAATAGCTGAATACTACGCAGTAGCCTATTAGCACTGCCCATGCCATGATGTGCTACTGCACAGTTAGCATCTCATGTAAACACACCCAGGACGCAGAGTAACACAGGAGCAAATTAAGTTACATCATTCCAGGATAAGTCTACTAGGGAAGCATCTTCAACAGGCAACTTAAAAAAAAAAAAGAATATATATAATTAAATTTCTAGCAATCAAGAAGTTTGGAAAACGTTTTTATAATGAAGAATGAACTTGTTTAATAAGCGTTTCAAAATGTAGTACTTTTACTACGGCAGTAGAAAAGAATCATCAGGACTTCTAGCCAAAAAATGCAGGATTGGGTCCTAAAACTGCATATTTGTAAGATTTAATTTTTTTTTTTTTTTTTTTTTTAAACTGTGTGAGTTAATGTTCAGGTTTTTGTGCTGCCAAGGTTCAGAAAAGAAAATTCTTTCAAGTTTCAAACGGTAGAATTTTTATACTGGAAAATGTCTCTTCCATTGTTACATTTTATTATTCTCAAATGTAATTAGTTTAGTTGGGAAGCCTTTTTAAAACTTCCTACTTATTGTAAATCTTCTAAATTAAATTGGTATTATACAAATATCTAGAAGCACTGGACTTTCTAGGCATAAGGCTGCTAATGTACAGATATATGAAGTGGCACTTGGTTTTAAGTTTTAAAACTTGTATCATAGCATGATCTATTGGCTACCATATTGATGAGCTAAAATGAAGTTAAAGTTATTTCTCTCTCAATTTAACTGTAAATTTCTTTCATCTTTTATGTTACATATATTAAAAGCTAAAAATGTGAAATAACCCCAATAATCTGTTATGTATAACAACACAACTTGGATTTAAAAGACAGAATAGATATGTCCTGAATATTAAAAATAATAATTTGGATCAAAACTATGCATCTGACATACAAATACTACTATAAAATCCAGTGACCAGCAAACCAAGAAAAAAGGCTATATGCTAAAAATAATGCAAGAGGAACTGAGCAATGGATTACTTCCCTAGACTATAGTGCAGTACACAAAGTATCATGAGGGGATACTTCAGCAGCAAGACAGAAGATTAATCAGCCTTCAGAGTGCTGGCTGCCCTCACAAAAATGGAATATTTCTGGAGAGTCAGGTAGGTACTAAGTTTCCCAGAGGCTAGAGAATGATAGCCTACTTGGAACACATAAGGGAAGCAAGCAAGCCTACAGGAAGTATCCCTGTTTACTCAATCAGAGACTTATCTGATGTAAGGAAAAACTTGGAGATCAGCTCAATGTGGGCTTTCCCATTTGATAAATGGGAACTCTGGAATCTCTAGGAATTAGGAGTAGTCTTCAGACCTTCTTAAGGAAAAGGAGGGAAAAGAATAGACTATTACTTAAGACCTAGTGGGTTAAGATGTTTTCAAAGAAGCATCCAAAAATCCTGTAAGAATAATGGAAATGAGCAGATGTTCACCGCCTTGGAAAATGACCTTGGTTCTGACTAATTAAAGTCTATATAGTAAATGATAAAAGTAAAATAACTTTTTATATTGTCCACTACTTAGAGTCTATCAGCATTAAGCAGACTTTACACACCTATACCTTAAGAAGAGAAGTTGAAGTTTCAAGCTTGTTCATAGTAAGTGGATTTAGAGTGGTGTCTACATATGCAGGCATTAAAGCCCAGTAATGCTGTGTTTGGACTGACTTGGGAGTAAAGTTAATCCTAAATCAATCTACACACACACAGTAATGTGTCTACATGTGCATTACTGTGTAGTCCGATGTACTGTTACTAAATCGGGCATCATGCATGTAGCAAATTTATGCCCAACTCAGTGTAAGCTGCCATAGTTCCTGTGCAGTATGGGTTTGCACATGTAGACAAGTGGCCATACTGCACAGTCATTTTCGGTTACTGCTCTGTTAAACGTGCACATATCCATGCATCCACTGAGAAGGGAATATACCCATTATGCAATGCCATGCTTGGTTATAGATCCCTACATTTATTTTTCTACTTCAACCCTCATTAAAATGTAGTAGGCCATATTAATTCATCTACTGACTGGAGTGATGAATGCTTCTGTCATCAGACATTTGTGTAGGACATGTAATTTATACCAGACGCTACCTGAAAATCAAATGAAGACTTGCATAAAACATGAAGCTGTACACATATGGGAAAAGTTTGCATTTATTAAACTGTGAAGTGAAAGTGTGATCTTAGGAAGATGTTTTCTTAAATCCACAAAAGATAAAGCATCTGCAATACTATAGACTATTTCTTTGTTCAGTCACATACTGTACAAATAACCAACATTGCTAGCTAAGACCATGATTATTTCTTACCATCTCCTTCTACATAATATGCGATTAGGATCATAAGAAAGTAGAGCTGAAAAGGAACTCATGAAGCCACTCAGTCCAGTAATCTGCTCAAGGCAGGACCATCTCTGATTTAACCAATCCAACCAAGTGGAGAGTTCATAATTTCTCAGGTACCCTGTACCAATGCAGACTACAGTCATAGCTAGAAAGTTCTTCTCAATAGACAATGCAAGTTTCCTCTACTGCAGCTTGAGGTCATTGCTTCTGGTCATATTCCCTGCAGTCACAGAGAATAGTGCATCTCTTAATAAATCGATCTTTACATATTTGAAAACTGTTATCAAATCCCCCCTCAGTCTTCTCTCCTCCAGATTAAACAATCCTAGTTCTTTCAGCCTTTCCTTATACATCATGTTTCCCAGGCTTCTAATCAGTTTTGTTCACTCTAATGTGACTATATCTTCCTTAAAGCAGGGGGCCCAAAATTGGTAAGCCATCACCAGTGCAGAAAAGAGCAGAAAAATCACTTTGACTGGTAAATGACACTTTTGTTAATATACCCAGTATACTGTTGGGTTTTTATTGTTGTTTTTTTGGTTACAAGAGCACATTGTTGGCTCAATCTGAGCTTATGGTCTAGGTCCTCTCTGAAGTACTGCAGGCCAGTCAGTTATTTCCCAGTCTATATTTGGGCATAAAGCTATTTTTTCCCCAAATGGAGGACTTTGCACTTGTACTGGTTGAATTTCATTTGATTGATTTCAGATAATTTCTCTAGTTTATCCAGATCATTCTGCATCCTACCCCTACCCTCCAAAAGGTCTGCAACTCCACTCCACCTAGTGGCATCCACAAATTTGCTAAGCATACACTCGACTCCATCCCATCATTCAAAATCATTAATAAAGATGTTAAACAATACCAGACCAAGGACATACCTGTGTCTTAGTCAGGTTCCCCTAAGGAACCCACTTGATAAGTTCTCTCAACTAGACACTGAGCCATTAATGACTATGCATTGAGCACAATGAGCCAACAAATTGTATATCTACCTTACAATACTTCCCATTAAGTTCATATTTCCTTAACTTGTTAACAAAAATAAAAAATCAAAAGCCTTTCTAAAGTAAAGGTATATTATAATCACTATGTTTCTCCCCATCCACAGAGCCTGTCACCTTATCACAGAAGGAAATCAAGTTGAGCAGGCATAGCTTGCTCATGATCTGGGATACTGGTTTTCTCTGGTGTGAAAGTGACGTTCGATCCTATCCTCAGTTCTCCTTTATACTCGCCTGCCATGACTTGGACAGAAAGGGAAAAGTAAGGAAGTTAATATTTTTTTTAACTGATTTAGGATAGATCAATGCCACTTAGACATTTAATGCTCACAGTAGAAGTTTTATTTCTGGCTTAATGATGTTGAACTGATAATGACTTTGCCAATTACTCCACTGACAAGTTAGGCAGAGTTACAATTACCAGCCTTTCAGAATAGTTACTTTGTTTGGGCCGGGAATCTTCACCGCTAACTGCCCCCTTCAACGTTCCTCTTGTGCTGTTCCAGCGCAGCTCAGACGATAGCCTCTTGTCTTCTTCCCCTCCCACAGGAGTTCTTATTCCCTGTCCCCACTGTGCTCTTGCCTCAGGATTAATTTAACCCCCAGGTACTTCTGTCTCTCCACCCCACTCCCCGGTACCATGGGAATCACCAGCAGAGCCCATCTTTTTCCACGTCAGTCTGAGGTCTGCTGTCCAGCATTTCAGGCTCACCTCTCACTCCAACACAGCTTGAGTTGCTGACAAAGCAGGTCTCTGGTGTCTCTTTTGGATTGGACACCAGGTGGTTCAGGCTCCCCCAGACTCATTGGTACACCGGGAACTTCGGCAGAGCAAGCTTCGTTGTTACTTACCTGCTGCAAATACCAGGATCTTCCTTCTTCTTGGAGTTCTCTTCTTCCTCATGGCAGGTCTTCCTCTCTCTCTTTGGGAGCATCATCACCCCGTGTTCTTCTTTATGGTGCCCGAAGGCAAAAGTCTTTTCCCCCACTGCTGTTTTTATGCTCCCTATGGACTGTTAATTACCCAGTTTTCTCCCAAGTATGAAATCCCTTCCACCTAGCAGGGTCATTGCCAGGTCAATCTGGCTCGGCTTTGTTCGAGTAACAAGGCTCTTGCCTGAGTCCCTGTTACATCTGGTAAAAAATATCCTAAATTTTCGGAAATAAAAAAAGTAACCCAAAATCCACATTTTTCTGTGATTAAAATGAACACCACTAATATATAGATAGATATCTAGATCTTTCATTTTAATCACAGAAAAATGGGCTGCCCCTCTGTACATTACTCAGCTGGATAGCCATTTCTAGGGGGATTGCTAATGGCTTAAACACAAAAGTATCTTTTATACCCTGGAATGTACAAACCCTATTAGATGGCCTGAACAGTGACAGACCTGAATGTAGAACAGCTATTGTCACCCAAGAACTCTCACAATACAACATCAATATTGCTGCTTGCAGAAAGACCAGGCATTCAGACAAAGGCCAACTGATGGAGAAAGGAGGTGGCTCTACATTCTTCTGGATGGGGAAACCTGCAAACAATAGGTGAATACCTGGCATTAGTTTTACCATTAAGAACCAGATTGTCAGCCAAATGACTGAATTTCCTATTGTCCTCCTTGGGCACTTCAATGCGAGAGCTGGCTGGGATTTTAACATGTGGAGGAGCACCACTGGGAAGGAAGGCGGGGGAAAGGCTAATTCCAATGGCATCCTTTTACTCAGTAAATATACAGAGCATGACCTTGTCATTACTAGCGCTATCTTCAGACAACACGACAGGTACAAAACATAGCAACATCCCTGCTCAAAACAATGGCATCTTCTCAATTACATCATTGTAAGAACATAGAAAGCAACCCAGATCAGTCCAAAGACAGTATAACATCAAATGCCTTCAGAACCCTAGACCATGAAGCCCTCCAAAACACATCTCATTAAGAAAAATCACCAATCTTAGGATTGAAAATGATAATGCTTGTGTTGAGGAAGATTGGCATGCTCTAAAAAAGAACTTCCATGTGACTTGAATCAAATCAACTGCCTTTATCACCCTATGCCATCAGGACTGGTTTGATGAAAACAATGCTGAGATCAAAACCCTTCTCACTCAGAAGAGAACAGCTTTCTGTGACTGGCAAAGGGATCCTATGTCCAGTCAGAAGCCAAGCACTTTTTGATGGCTTAAAGCTGAAGCACAGAGAAAGATTCAAGAAATCCAGAACAAAATAGTAGGAAGAGAAGACAAAAAAACACCCCAATCCAACGATTTGTTGACAATCATGACGTGCAGAGCTTTTTCAGTACAATCAAAGCTGTGTACAGACCAAATTCTTGCAGACTTAACCCACAGTCTGAAAATGGCAATACACTCCTCAAAGATGAGTCCATCAAAAACTGCTGAAAGGAGCACTACCAAAAGCACTTGAACTGAGGATCAACAGTGACTGATGAAACTATCACATCCATCCCACAGAATCCAGTAAGGGAAGCCCATGTCAGTTCACCAACCTCTGAAGAAGTCCACCTGGTAATAAGAGAAATGAACAAAAATGCATTTAGCCCTGATAATTTACCAGCTGAGGTCTTCAAAGTTGGTAGGGAAACCATGACCAACAAGCTTCACACACAGTTTCTTGTAATCTGGAACACTAAGGAAATTTCCACTGACCTAAGGAATGCCAATATAGTCACCATTTTTATAAAGGAAGATACGTCTGACTGTGGAAACTATTGAGGTATCGCCCTCCTCTCTGTCCTTGAGAGGATCTTCACTCAAATTCTGCTCAACCAACTGATTTCTCTTGCTAAGGAAAACCTTCCCAAGTCTCATTATGGCTTCAGACCATTGGGAGGCATATTATGTACATGACTTTTCCAACTGGCAGATACAGGAAAAATGCAGAGAACATCCCCAGGAACTTTTTATGGCCTTTATCAATTTGATCAAAGCCTGCGACTCTGTTAACCATGAGGATCTATGGAAGATCTTATCAAAGTTTGGCTACCCAGGGAAATTTAGCACCATCCTAATACTCTATGACTAGATGATTGCCTCTGTCCTATGCAGTGGCTCTGCTATGACCTCTGCCATTCAAATTGGCATCAAGCAGGGGTCTGTGATCACACCAATTCTGGTTTCCATCTTTCTTGCAGCTGTGAAGATGGTATCACATACAAAAGAATGGGAACTTTTTCAATCTTTTCTGCCTCCAATCAACCAAAGTTTTATCAGCTTCAATTGTGGAACTTCAGTACACTGATGATTGTTCCGTCATTGCACATACTGAGAAGGACCTACAAATGACCCTTAGCTGCTTCTCTTAAGCATACCAGTACCTAGGATTGACTCTTAACATCTGAACAAAGGTGCTTCACCAGCCTGCTCCAGGCCAGTTAACTACCCTGGCAAAGATCCTCATTGATGGACAGAAGCTGGAGAATATTGAATGCTTTGCATATCTCAGGAGCCATCTCTCAAAGTAAACCAACATCGACAAGGAGATCCAGTACAGGATCCAATGTGCTAGCTCTGCCTTAGGAAGACTGTATCATCATGTGTTGGGCAATCATGACAACAGGACTTGAACAAAGCTCTCTTATATAAGGTTATGGTAATCCCAACTCTTCACTACAACTGTGAAGCTTGAGTAACCTACAGGGACTGCCTGAAAAGCTTGGAATGCCTTCACCAGCACTACCTCCAGAAGATTCTTGGCATAAAGTGGGAGGATTATTGCACAAATGCTAGAGTCCTTAACAATGCTAACCCCACCAGCATAAAAGCATTAATTATTCAACAATAGCTGTGATGGACCAGGCATTGTGCATGCATGGCTGATGTATGTTTACTAACACAACTGCTATACTCCCTCCTCAGCCAAGGGCAAAGGATATGTGGGCCAGAGAAAATACTTCAAGGACACCCTCAAAGCATAGTCAGAAGTGTGCAATTGAAAATCATAAATTGGGAAAAACTAGCTAAGAACACAGCTACATGGTGGCACCTTGTAAAAGCAGGTACACCTTACTTTCAAGAAATCGTCTTCCCTTGGAAGCAGAAAAACAACAGATATGGAGGAAAAGAAACAAGACCAAGAAATTGACAGTTCAATCCTCCCTTTAACCACCACCTGTGATGTCCACCAGAGAGTGTACAGCTCTAGGATCGACCTTCTTAGCCATCAATGGACTCATCTACAACCCTTTACCTGACCCGTGGGAGTGATCATCCTTGACCGTGAGGGATGGTTAAATGATGAAAACTGCACCAGTTGGTACTTATGCTCACTAGAAAGACTCCTAAAAACTAATCTTGCTTGCAAAAATGGGCCTAGATTGGCCAATCCTCTCACAGAAACTTCTGAGACGTAAAACTCTGCAGAGGAGAACATCCCAGTCCTGAGGTAAAAACAAATCATAGCATTTGAAATTGTTCTTATTGATCTGAATCAAAACCTGGGACAAAAGAGTGGCATAGCCTTTACATGTATTTGTTTACCCCTGGAATGAATGACAATTAACTTGAATGAGTCATGATTATCTGTGGAAAAAGCGTTAATCCATTTTATCTTGCATACTTCATAGATCATAAGTGGGACAATAGGGATAAAAGGCTTTCTTCTGAGAAAGACAGGACATCTATTTTTATCCTAGGACACAGCTACTACATCTCCCTACAATTTTAGGTTTGTATCCATGCGTGACAGAGCGGGCTCCTCAGGGCCGCCCTCTCCACACTCTACGGCCTGACCGCCTGTTCTCGCCCACCATTACTTGATCTAATAGGTTCTCTAATTGATGTTAATAAGCGGGAGGCTGCCCACTTGTGCCCCGATGCCAGGGGCACTTTCTGTGGCTCCTATCCATCCCCATACCGCAGCCCAAGCCTCGCAGATGGCATCTTGGTGTTCATCTAGTTACTGGCCCCCATGCTGGACCCCAGAATCATCCTAACAGGACCCCTCTATGATCTCTCCACTCAGGCGGCCTCTCTGCCTTCATCTGGGCTACCTAACCCCCCCGAAACCATTTTCCCTTCTCGGGTGCTCCGTGCCCCGCCGCGATCTTCTCCGGTGGCAGGCAGGCTCAGTGCCCTGCCGAGCTCTCCCCCAGCAGCGGGCAGGCTCAATACCCTGCCTCTCACTCCTTACCAGCGGCGGGCAGGCTTGGTGCCCTGCCGCGTTCTTGCCAGTGGCGGGCGCACTCAGCGCCCCGCCGCGCTCTCCACCACAGCAGCAGGCAGGCTCAGCGCCCCGCCACGCTCTCCACCACAGCGGCAGGCAGGCTCAGTGCCCCACCACACCATGGAAGTGAATACAGCCCCTGTGGCCACAGATACTCCTCCAGGCAGGTACTTACACACTGGCAACTGCAGCCATGTGCCTCTGAGGCCCCTCTCCTGCCTGGCCCAGAAACATGAGAGAAACAGAGGAACAAGGCAGGCTGTAAAGCATAGCCTGGGAGCTGCCTGATGGTAAGAGGAGATACAGGCACTGACACCAGGTGGAAAGAGAAGCGATCACTCAGGGAATGGGTGCCACAGAACCCTTGAAAGGATCCTGCAGTACTCTAGTTAAGAACCATTGCATTAAATACTTCAGCCTTCTTCGCCCTCTGTAACTACATAGCAGTCCCTTATTGAATGAAGAAGATACAGAAATTGCTGTTTAGGCAAGCCAGTCTCCTGCTGAGATGGGAGAATGAAAAGCGCATCAGAAAACTAGCTTCTGTGCCTTTAATAAGGCCTCACTAAAGTACAAACAGCTCTCCTCAACTCCTTTTTCTGCTTGACCTTGCCTCCTTGGGGATCTTGCCTATCAGTTTCTTGTGTTTCTTAAAGTCTGCTTTTCTGAAGTCCACTGTCTTTATTCTGATGCTCTCCTTCCTTCCTTCCCTTGGAGTCATGAACTCTATCATTTTGTGGTCACTGGGTATTGTCTACACATGTATTAATGCACAGTGGTTACTGCACATTTAGTACCTGTAACAGGTACCTATAACAGGTACTAACAAAGTGCACAGTAACCAGCACTACTGTGTAGTAGCACCAGTGCATGCATTTTACATGATGCTAACATGCAATAGATTAATCCTACTGCACATTAGCAAGATTTTTGCCTATCGTGCTAACATGCAGTAGAATTAGTCTATGTGAGATGCTAGAAGTGCAATAGACACGCCCACTGTCAACAGAAGTTACTTTCCACCTCCACATTCTCCACCAATTCCTCCCCATTAGTGAACAAAAAGTGAAGGAGACCTTCCCTCCTACCTGACCAATATTAATGTAAAAATTGTTGATTTGAACTCTTTCAATCACAGATACACACCAGGAGCAACTTCACATTAATTGTACCTAAAATGATATACAAGACCGTCAACTTATCCACTATTGTTTTGGGTGCAAGTCTGAAATTAGATCTTCCTTACAAGCTCAGTTGTGCTCTCTCTTTTCCTAACATACTTAACCTTAATGCTGGTAATGTAGAAAAACAATAATGCCAGACCAGTAACATTTTCAAAAATAGTCACTTATTTTAAGTGCTTCAATTTTCTGATGCCCAAATCAGGACAATTCTACCTGGACTGCCAGAAGTGCCTACAGCTTGCCATAACTTTAGATAGAGTTTGGGTAAGAATATCCTGCAAAGTCAAAATGGGAATTCTCTCAGATTAAATACCCCAAAATTGAAGCACATGACAATAAAGGATAAATTTGAACACTTGGGCCTAAATAAACACTGAATTGCTCCCATTAGGCTAGCTATCTCCACAGGTAAATATTTCAAAAGAAGTGACTTAAGGCTCATCTACACCACGGCAGCAGCAGTTTCCAGCATGCTGGGACAGTGGGGTGTCCTTCCTGTGCCCAACCCACCCAAGTCCACAGGCATTCTCCAGACCAAAATCTGCTCAGGGCTCATCCTGCTGTACCTGCTCTCAAGCCCTGGCTCAGTGGACCAAGTACTAAGGAGAAGCAAGAATGTATACATATGTTAACACCTCATATGTTAGTTTTGTAGGCATTATAAAGAGAATAAATAATACAAAAATCCCTTAATATTTAGATTTATCTTCACAATTCCTACAGTACTTGATGTAAATAAACTGAAATGTTCATGACTAAACAATTTAGTCCCTGCAGTAATGGTTCTTTACACTTCATTTCCCTGTATGGCCCGCCAAGCCATTCTATCCAGCCTGCGGTCCATCCCCCCCGCAAATTTAAAAAATTAACATTTATCTGCCCCTGGCTGCCTGTCATGCGGCCCTCAAAGGCTTGCCAAAACTCAATAATCAGCCCTCTGCCCAAAATTGCCCGCCCCTGCACTAGCAGCAACAAAAACACTAAATTCAGTAGTGGTGTTTACCTTCTAGGTGCACCAGTGCTTCAGCTGACAGCCAGAGCAATAGCAGTATTAACTCCTTGGCCGTGGGCAGGTGGAACAAAAGAACCCCGTGGGCTGGATGATCCACCCCCATAAATTGGATGTGGCTTACATTATTACAGTATAAACGCACACAAAAAATTCAGACTTCCTTATTTTGTTTTGCATGCATTTTTCTCAAAAGACATTTAGTAACCACTGGATCATTGTTCTTGAAATCATTAAATTTTTACTCAAACTTACTGATATCTCTAGACAATAAAATTAAATAATACAAAATAAAACAAAATAAAAGTCTTTTGGGTTACTCATTCAGCCAGTAAAATACTTTTCTAAGAATATGAACTGTACAGAGTTCTTACTTGGCAGTGAGCTAATAAACATCTACCTTATTCTTCCATTTTCTTTACAATTTCTCATCTGAAAGATTAATCACATTTAAACACCTCAGTGATGTTAATAGTATGTCAGTGTTTCCAGTCAATATTTTACTACAAGTTTTTAAAATGTGCTGATATGTATATTATTTAAAAGAGGAGGGACAGCAGGCAAGCTTTGTTGGTAAGACAGGCAGCTGAGCCAAGGCTAGCTGCACCACAATAAGCCACAGTGGTACAGATTTCCAGAAGATAAAGGTTGCAATCATGTGGGATAAACTGCAGCAAGAAGGGGGCAGGCTGCCCAGTAGGTAAAAGGAGAAACTCCTGTGCTTGATTACAAAGTCACGTGACCAAAAAGGGGGTTATCTCCAGGGTATACAAGCCCAGTGCCTGGAAGAAAGTGGTGTATTGCAGAGAACAGAGATCCTGGGAGAGATATTTTTTACCCAGAGGTGGGGCTTGTTCAAAAGTGCTCACTTATATTTTTTGTTGCAGTAAAGTTTATACCCGAGAACTAGATGTGGCTAGAACGGGTATATAGGAGGCCATGCAAGAATGCCAGAAGAGCACAAAGTGACTTCCCTGCCAGGAAGTAGAGACTGAAACAGAATGACAGAGACAAGTAGAAGCTAAAAGGGAAGCCAAAGGCCTGACCCAGGGAGCTGGTACAAGTGGCCCTAGGCCAAAAAAGCTAGGGCCTGAGTCCTGAAGGAGCAATAAGGGCCAGGTGGCAGCTGATGATTAGGCTGGGAGTGAGGAACCAGAACCATGAAAGTGGGCCTAGGCTTAGGAGTCTGCAGCTAGAGTAACCAGCAGGCAAGGGCTGAGCAGGCCAAAGCCTGTACAAGCTGGTGTGAGAAAATCTGGGGTGACATCTGAGGCATGGGAGTGGCTACAGGGGCAGCTGGAGGCCATGAATGCAGAACGTGCCTGATTTCCTAGGACATTGATAGGGGCAGAAGGGCCACAACTGATTACTTGAGTGGCTAGTTTGCAGTGGAATGAGACCACTCTGGGCCCTCGGGGCAGCCTTCCAAACCCAAGGTATGGCAGAAAAAATAACAGGGAAGGACATCCCAAGGGGGAGCAGAGCAAGCAGGAGCCATGTGTCCATCTGGGGCATCATGGCACCCCTAAGCCATGGGTTCTGTCACAGACTGTTATCTCACAAAGTATATTACTGCTAACATAGTCTGAGCCCTTACTGTTGCAAAGTCATACACCGCTGAAATCCAATCACAAACTGATTATAACAGTGATCCCTTCATTTTCCATTAGACTCACTAAGAACACTTTTTTCTGTTAGGACCAGATCTTCACTTAGTCTACAATGAGATTTAATAGTGTAAAAGCACTATGTTTCCCTCCTGGGCATATCCCCATGAGCAGGAACATGCATTTTCCTGGGGACAAGTAGCAGCGGCTGCTGTGCCACTGCTATTGGTCCCTGGGGAATTCTAGTGGTACGCACACCCTGGGTCACAGCACATTGACCCAGGTGGGGTAGGGGAGGCTGGGACAGCTACTGCGCTGGCTCCAGCAGCCTTACCTGCGGTCCTGGGGGCCTCCTGACTTTCAGCTGCAGCATTCCTGCAGCAAGAAGCCTGGCCAAGAGCCAGAGCATGGCTCCAGTTTTGGGTAGTGCGCACATCCACTGCATGTACCTCCCCACTTTTTTTTTTTTTTTTTTTAGTGTAGATTTTTTTTAACCCTGGGATCTCTCAAGGACAATCCTCCCTCTGCCCCATGCTGCAAAGTAGCAGCGCAGGGGGCTTCTGCATGCACAGCATGTAATCCCACAGACTACTTTGCAGCACCACATATCACATGTCCGCACTCATTTGGATGTACCCCCTCTGTTTTTAGCAACTCATTGCTACGCAATAGTTCAGCTTCCATCTCTTTGGGTTTATTACATCCATGGACCTCTTGTTTCCTGGTTTGTTTGTTTGTTTGTTTTGGGGGAGGGAAGGGAGGGTTAATACTCTGAGCACCTTTAGAATGATGGAACTCTTTTAGCTAATTTAAAACTAGTATTGAGCCTGTGTGCATGTTCTTACCTGATAGTAAAATGGAAGCTACAATTGCAATACCTTAAGAAAAGTAAGCATTTTTAATTAACCTATTTCCTTAACCTGTCATTTATTTTATTTTGGTTTCTTTTAAGTTTTATGAGACTAACAAGAGACACAACTGCAACAATAACTATAATAGCATAAACTTGTATTTTCATATTTTTATCTTTCTAAATTTATGCTAGCAGGTACCTTACAGGTTTTCAGTACCATCTTTGCCACTTACAGCTGTTTAACTCCCTAAATAAAAAACTTAATAAAATAACCAAACACTCATTTAGTATTCAACATTGTTGTGAAATCCAGTAACCTTGCCCTATATTGACTCTTCCAATTTCCATAAGAGTCATAGAGAGAACCAGCCCAGGTATACAATTCTCTCCAGGGAGGAGAAAGAGCAATGTAGTTGGCTTTTCCTGCTGCCTCCTCCCAAAAGAACTCCTGCTGACCCACTCCACTGCAGCAACCCTTTTCAGAGTATATACAAGAGGGGAATTCCCCAACTATATATAGGCTGCTAGATCACTTGGTGGTTTGGATTTGGTTTGGCCACACTCTCACCTTTCTAAAACACAGTCTGAATAATGTATACTACGGTACAGATTTAGGTCCTTTTTGATTAGAATGCCTTTGCATTTGAAGCAATCCTAATTTCTATGAAAATATTAAGTATCTATTCACCAAACCATTTCAAAGAATCATTTTCAGTCTAGTAGCTGCTTATAAACTGCTTTTTAAACTGTCTGTGCCATATAACTAATCTTAAGTTATTGTTTGTTATCATTATACATTATTGTCTGTGGATTAGATGATTTGAAATTTATTAAAATAAATAAGTTTCCACAGACTTCACCCTGTGTAGTAACTGGAAAAGTTAATACAAAGTAGGCAACACACATTGCTAAGTCTAACTGGTAGTGTTTCACATCTTTGGGCTATTCATAAATAGACACTGCATTTATTCTAGGACCAGTTGTGCTTGTGTGTGTCCCAGGACATAACAGGCACAGATTGGCACATACACACATGCCAGTTGGGGTTTAGTGAGCAGTTGAATATACTTCTGCTTTCCTGCCATTGAGTCAATGATGCAAAGCTGGGAGAACTGTTCAGATGCACTTCAGGACATCCCAGGACAAACTAAACTGTTAGAACTTGTCAATGGACATGGACATCTGCCTGTTTCACTCTGTCTCAGGATAAGATGGTTGGTCTCAGGACAAATGTGAGGTCTGTTTGTGGTATTGTGTTCGTAACATTCTGACCTGTTTCAGTGGAAGATAATTCAGATACTAAACCACATGCAGTATGGGTCACAAATGGAACTATACAATTTACCTCACAGTAATATTTTTCCCCCTATAAATATCATGGCAGCACCTACAAAAGGTGCTGACTGCACAGTAGCTCATTACTACTGTGTAGTGGTGTTGCATGGCACAAACCATGACACAATACTACTATACATAGTAACAAGCTAGTCAGCATCATCAAAACGTCATTTGGGGATTCTACTGCACAGTAACACTAGTTACTGAGCAGTCATTTAATAGTATATGCAAGTACTAAATGACTGAATGCATAGTAACAACTGCGCAGTCAACATCTCATGTAGACACGGTCCATTTGTACATAAGTATAGATGGCTCACAGAGTATCCCCCAGAAACTCTTAGAGCATTAGAGAACCCAACAAAAATAAGATCCAGATTTTTTTTGCACTTTGTGCTGGTAGTGGGAAAACAGAAAACACATTTTAAACTTAACATGACGTTTTAGAGTGTTTGCAAGTTATAAGATGATTTAGATGTACCACTTAATAAAGAACTGATATATAATGCTTGAGACAACAGAACAATAAAGAAAGCTGGCACAAAAAGAATTTACTGCTGTAGGCTATTTCTCTGTTCCACCCAACTTTTAAATGAGACACAGCAGATGGCAATAGCTGTATAGATTTTCAAGTTTACATGTTAAAAACACTAAATTAAAATTTCTGTTCCTTTCTTTTCTTGATAACTGATCTTCTTCCATAGCTTGTGGTACAGATTATTTTTTCTAGTCCTGACATTATACTTTCTGGCACAACATTGGTTTGTGTATCAGAGTCCACTTAATAATATCCTATTTGCTTTAACATCCATAGTTTATTCATTTTGTTCAGAAGGAACATTGTCCATTGCTCTCATAACGAACATATCTGAGCCGTGGGTGGTATTTGCATAGTTTTGGCCATGCTTCTTGCACACATTTTGCTTCTTGCAAACTCCTGAAAAATGATGTTATTGCAGTTCTTCCAACTTCTCCCATCTCCTAGACATCGTTTTTGCTACGTTGTTCACTACTGTACGAAGCTCCACATGCTGTTTTCTGTGAAGTCTGACTTTGAGCTCTGCATGCCTTTCTGCCTCCAGCCTCTTTTCTTATATAGTTTGGATTCTCCATCATGAATGCAGTAGTGAAGCACTGTTTACCTTCCATAAAACTTCACTGGATGACCCCCTTTGCTTGACAAGCTCGAATGGCTCTGTCAAAGCTTAATTATGAGTCTTTTAGTAACCAGTTTCACTGAGTGTTTTGTTTCAGAACTCAGGGACTGATCTTATAGGGCACTACATTTCCCAAAAACTGTAATATTGTAAACGACTAAATGCTGGAAAGAAAATAACTTATTTGTGTTTTCACCTTCTTTTTCCACTCTGTTTAAAAATACATTGCTCCTGGAGTGCAATACTCCTCAAATATCCATCATAAAGATTCAGTCAGAAGCATCCTGCCTGACTTAACTGAAAACTACACGTTTCAAAACTAGTTATTGTCAGAATTAGGCCACTTTTCTTACTGTTTTTCTGTTTGCTACATTGTTTCCATTTCTGGCCATTTTCTTTTTCCTGAAGACTTAGAATGAAGCAGAGTTTAAACTTTTGCCAGATGCCTTCCATATTTCCAGAGAGTTTCAATTCTGGTCAGGTTTTTAACTATTGCATTCTTCCACTCAGGATAATTTTTTAGTTTACTACTTTTCTGACTCAGTTTTTTGTAGTTTATTTCTAGTACTATGTCCAGTTCAGAGATACTACAAACCAAGGAAATTGATCAAGATTTGCTTCATTCAGCATCAGAGTTCTAACTGATTAGCACTACCTTGAATAGGTCTCTTAATAATGAAACAGCAGATTCCACTGGGTCATGCCAAATCTTCTTAAAGGTGCACCTCCCTACAACTACCTCCATTTGAAGCATCGTATGCAATTTAATGTTTTCATCCTTGTCTTGACTTCTAATTTTAGTCAATGGAGCTTTTTGGAATCAGGATTTTCTCTGATCTATTGATTTGTATGATGCCCAGTACAATGGAGTCCTGACCACTTACGTACGTTTCTAGACACTATGGGTACCTATGCATGTGCATCAACGTGTTCCAATTAGAATGCTCTATCATCCCTGAAGCATCACATCTATAACCCCCATGGGTTTAAAAATGGCCACTGGGGTGCTTTAACTAAGCCCCATCAAGTGAACTTTAGTTAAAGCATCCCATGGCCATTTTTAAACAAGCAGGAACTCAATATTAGCCCTCTGTGAAGCAGCAAGTATTCAATTCAGATTTGACTGATTCAGAAGGTCAGTAATTTGATTTGGCGATTCGAACCACTTCCCCATTCAATCTGGCCGATTCGTATTCAGACGTTGAATCAGATAGAATCTACTCTGAACCGAACAACAGGTGGTGGTGGCGGTGGCAGTGTTGGCAGAGGTGACTGCAGGAGCCGCCCCAGCTCCAGGAGAGCTCACGGTGCCCTGCTGAGCTGCACTGCAACCTGCACAATGTGAGAGCTGCCACATGGGATGCCAGATGGGGAGCAGGGAAATGATCCCTGTTGCCCCCCACCCTGTGCCCTGATCAACACTGGTGCAGCTGGTGACTGCACGGCTTTTAAGTGGCAGGAGCTGGAGCCAGGCAAGACAGCCGGGGGGGGGGGGATTGGGGCATAGCAGGGGTCCCCCCATGGTCCCCACCCCACATCTCCAGTTCCCCCGCCCCCTACTTATCAGCATGGAGCCCAGGTCCAGCTCCCTGTGGCAATGAGCAAGGATCGCCCAAAATCTCCAAATCGATTTGGAGGTTTCTGATTCGATTCAGACTTTTTAATGAGTCTCCCAATTTGATTTGGAGATTTGTCCCTGAATCAGGCTGAATCTCCAAATTGAACTGACTACTGAAGCGTCGCACAGGCCTACTTAGTAAATGTGATGCTGCAGTGTTTTAATTAGAGCAGCTCTTTGGAACCACTCTAACTAAAACATCCTACCCCCAAACACATGTATAGGCAGCCTATCACTGTATGCACTATAAATAGTTTGGCTAAGTACAGACAGTCAAAAAGCCCAAGGCCTTGTAAATTAGTCTTTGTAGGTTAATCTAAGCTGCATAGATTGAACTGATAAGCAAGTGAACAGACGTTCACTTTTGATTCCAGAAATGAAGCCACGTGCCTGCAGTGGCCCAGGCCAGAAGCTAAGGGGCGCTAAAGCACACCTCCCCGCTCAGCTGGAGCAGACAGCTTGGGCCATGGCTATCCCACCCACCCTGCAAGGGTGGGAAGGGCTTGTGGGGGATGTGTAAAGCTTCCTGGGATGCTGGGGGACTGTGAGTTAACTTGAATATAGAGAGGAACTGTGGCAGAACTTCAATAAACTGATTTAATCTAGATCAGTTAAGTCTGGTACTACATCCATCCAGGTTTATCTTAAACTGGTTTGGGCCATTTTGAAAGCAAACTTCTGTTGTGCTACAGATTGGAACGGTTTTCCAATCACTTATACCGTGTCTATGTGTAAATTCTGTCCCTAACCTTTGGGGCTGTGTCTGTCACTTTTCATGCGTCTGCACAGCACCTAACACAATGGGTCCTGGGCTACACAGACCTTGATGTGGCCTGTTGGTGCTTCCTCAGCAAAAAACATCAATTCAAATCCATTTAAAATTTGTCTACATCATAAACCTGATCTTTTTAACCTTCCTCAACTGGTCTGCTCAGGCAGTGCTGCCAGTTTTTACACTCTTTTACTTCCCTCACCCACAACACTGCACTATACATTTTTCTAGCTTGGCATTCTCTGCAGAGGAAGAATTCTCATCATCTTCTGCCAAATCATCATAATTTCTTCAAGCAAAATCCTCCTTAAAGGCTATATATTGTCAATAAAAACAAGGTTAAAAATAAAAATAAGTATGCTACCAAGACACTCCGAATGTCCTATTATGTCCTATTTTCTGTAGGATTACCTCTTAGGATCTAATCATGCAAACACTGGTGCATGTATTTTTACTCATGTGAAAAGTCCCACTAAGTTCACTGGGCCAAATCTGTAGAGCCAGACTATCTTTAAAAAGTTGATTCCAAGGTCCACAAAAGTGATTAAATATGCAAGATGCTAATTTTCCTTGAAAGCCCAGAAGAAAGACATTTCACTTACTTAGAAACTTTTTAAATTAATATGCAACTACATGCAAAATTAGATACCATAATAACTTTCTAAATCTTGCTCAATTAAACTGCTATCATCTATAAAGCTAATCCTGTATGCAAATGTTTTTAAGGGTAAATTTATAGAATGAAAGTTACCTGAAAAGGGATTGTTTATCCACATTTATTGCATAGGCCCAAGAACACCATCAGTGCCTGAAGAATCTGACACATGTTGGCCAACCTACCATTCAAAGGACAATGTCAACTGTAAAAGATCAAAATCTATCTGGAAATTACTATAGTTTCTCACACACACAACCCAGAATATAACATGCACCATGTTATATGATGAAGATAAAAAGATTTTTCCAGAGTTATGGCTGCACACAGCAGGGACAGGGGCATTTAACCTTCAACTGACTCACCCTCCCTTGCACGCTTAACTAAATCTGAAACCTCACCTGCTGAGGACAGGTTTCTATAGGTAGATCCTTAGTATTTTCAGAATTGCAGAGTCTCCAAGATTCTCTCTCCTGGTTCAAAGCCCAGGAACAACTAGCTGACAGCAAAACTGTCCTAAGAAAGGCTGCTTTGAAAGGTGAACTATCCAGACCATTAAAAGGAAAGATGATTGCTACCTCAGCTACCTAAACAGTAATATATTAGTTGCTGCACTATAAAGCAGAAATCAAGGCTGGGTGCTTCTATCCCAGAAAGAAAATCAGTTTCCCCATTTCAGACAAAATCCCCAAACTTGGGAGACCAATTCTGTGGGAAAAGGGACAAGTTATGTGAGCAAATATGGCATTTACCTAAAATAAGACTAGTAAAAATAATGCAGATTTAAAATAGATTAGAGTGTTGTTTTCCTACTGAATCTCATTTACTTTAAGAAAATTAATTAAACCTGCATGTGTTTTTTGCATAGAATTGGTTGAGAGAATCTTTAAAAAAAAAAGGAAATAAAAAAATCAAATATGGCTCAAAATAAGAAATTGGGAAAGGGACCCATATTTCAGCAGACCACCTTAAACTTATTTTTTTTAATTCAATTGACTAGGTTTAAAATTGACGATTTCACTCTGTGAAATGCCACTTGTGACTTGCACAGAGACCAGAAAAATCATAAAATCATTAGAAAATGTGTGATGCTATCAAAATAACCTAGTTAAAAAAAGGGGGGGATACATTATCCCAACCCCAACAGCTTGACATATGCTTTCCAGTATGGCCTTCAAAACTATAAAATAGCTAATTTTTTTTTTACCATAAAACACAGTACTAAATAAAACATGAACATTGTTTATATCCAGAATTTCACAAAGAAATGAATCAAAACATAAAACTAAATAAGTTTTGTCAGCAGCAGCTGCAGTATTCCTAGCCATTTAAAGCTGTTCAACGGAAAGGAACAAGATTTCAAATGGGGCAACAAAATGGGGAGCATTGCTCTCCATTCTCTTGTAAAAGTGTGTGTGCACAATGTTCTCTCTCTAGTTGTTCTGAGCTGTGTCCCTTTCCATTTCATTTTCTTTAACCACTGAAAGGTGGAATGTAAATATTAGTCGCTTGAAAAAAAACAAACCACCAGTATTTTGCCATATTTCAGCTGTTAAATGTTCTAGTTATTAAGTATTGAGATCTACATTCATTTACGTCACTCTTCAGCACACATGGTTTCCTTAAAAAGGTCAGTAGAACACCAGATAGTCAAAGGTTGATATGCACCATGGTGATTATGACGACATTACCTGTTCAAAGAACTCTTCCATACTGTCCTCTTTTTCCTGTCTCCTCATAAATTCTACCTCCCTTACTGATGACCACACTGCCCTTCATGGACCACACTAGATATGCTAATATCTGGTAACCCAATAATGATGAATGCCATCTGTGTCCTGCACAGAGACCAGGCTAGAAGATATACTAAGAGACAAAGGATGGCCACATGGTTAAGACTTTTGGGAATCTAGGCTCAATCCTTAGATCTACCACAGATGCCCCAGGTAACCTATAGCATCTCTATTTCAAATTTCCCCATTTACATGGTAAGAAAAATACTACTTTACTTGGTTTCTTGGTCCATTTAGATGGTAATTCCTCTGGAGGAGCAATAAGTTCTACAACTTGTATGTACAGCACTTAATGCATTGGGACTCCTATTTCAGTTGAGGCTAATAGATGCTGCTATAATAAAATAATAAAGATTACTCTCATTATGCTCACCACAGGAAAAAAAATAGTTTAGCTTATTAGTCACTATTACATGTGTTGCGTTAAACATTTGCAACAGTTTGTAATGAATGGCTGGCAACTCAAATGAAGTAACCTGAAAAAGTACAGATCTTTCCTGAGCTGCAAGTACAGTAAAGATTCTGCTTGGCATATCGTATCAGTGCCTTGAAAATAACCTTTTACTACCCATGTGGCTAAAACTCTTCAGAAATGTGAGCCCTGAGGTACAAATCCAAAGCCCATATCCTCCAAAAGGTTCCCACATCAACCCCCCCTTAAAAAAAATGCTCACCAGATGCAACAAGCCTACTGAATTGCCTCCTTTTGTTACCATCAAAAGAAACCACGAAAACTGGCATGTGGTAGATCTATTTTTGATGCACCCTTAGGAAAGGAAAAAGGCTCCACAGAGGACTTAAGCACCACCTTCTGTATAAGGCTTTACAACACTTGCCTGGATTAGCTTTTGTGAAAAAAAAATACCTGAATTAGATTTTGCAACTTCTTTATTCCTACCGGTTCACTGTGTTTGCTTGCCCACCGCCTCACTTCCATTTTCCTCTTTTCACTCTCCCCCTCCCACCATCTTCTGTATTCTAATTTTCTCTCCTTCTTATATACTACTTTGTGCATGTCCTTTCCATAACTGATGATGCAAGATTAAGCTAATGGAAGCTTGTGCTATATATCACTCACGTATACATACACACATATACATACACACACTTTGGTTACTCTATAAAGTGAAAATCTACCCTACCTCCTACTTGACTGCAGACTAATGCAGCTAGCTATGTGTCTAAACCATCCCAGACAAGAGTCTGTCTAACCTGTCCTTAAAAGCTTCCAAGGATGGAGATTTCAGTTTTGCTAGGTAACCTGTTCCAATCTTGACCACCCTCAAAGTCATTAAGTTCCTTCTAGTCTCCAACTTAAATATCCCCTGCTGAAGCCTGAGGCCTATCAGGGCCCACAGTGGCATTACGTCATGGGTTGTTACCAGCATCCAGAGTTGGGGCCTGACCAAGTTCAAACTGGGGTTCACAGACCAAGCCAGAGGGTTTACCAGGAGTGGAGGTCAGGAGACAAACTAAAATCAAATCAGAGCTCATATGCCAAGTCAGGGGATTACCAGAAGATGTCAGTGCCCCAGGGGGACACAAGTGGAGGCGCAGGAGCACACTTCCATGGTGGGACCTGAAAGCAGGGCTGACCTGCCTGAAGAAAGAAATGAAAAGCCCTGAAAATGGGGCACACTTACCATTTTCAGGAAAAATGGAGCCACACGGAGACGAACTGCCCACACAGTTCATCAGCCACTTTTATTGCTGGCTGGGAACAGCACCAGCGGATGAATAATTAATAATCACCACCCAGCTGATTTAAAAGCTGGCAGCGGGGAAATGGAAGAGGGGGAAGCAACACCAAAGCCAGAAGGCAAGGCTGCTCCTTGGGCTGCACACAGGCCGTGTTGGCAGGGGGCTGGACACAGACTCACAGGAGGGGTCCCGGTTCCATTGAAAGAAGGATTCACACAGCTCAGCAGAGCAGCCAGGCCAAGGAGGACAGCATTGAGGGATCCCAAGGGCCACAGACGCCAGATCTGTGATTGGGATGGACTAAGGCCCCATACCACAACTATTCGTTTCTTTTTTTTTTTTTTTTATTGTTGTTTTGGAGGGTGCACAGAGCCCCAAATCAAGAAGGGAGTCTTTGAGTGGCCTCTCGGGTCAAGAGGTAGAGCCAAGACAGCACAGTGGACTGCTACACCTCAAGAAGAGATAAGATGCAGTGGCAAGGACATCCCCACATCCATCATTCAGTGTGAAGGGATGCTGAGAGATGGGCGGGGAGAAAAGAAAGCAAGCAACAACATCAAGGAACAGGCTGATGACCCATCATCCGCCCATCCCAAGGGCTGGCGCATGGTGGAGCCCCAAAAACACCCGCTAAGGGCAGCACCTGGTCTATGAGGAACTGCAAGAAGGAGCCCCACCATTGAAGAAAAGATAAAGTTGTGGCAGACAAGTGTTGAGGTCTCCCTCGGGGGTGAACGCAACCCAACACTCAGGCCCCGTGGACACACCCTGTGGCTGGCACTGGGTGCGCGCTCTAAAGTCACTACAGAGTGCCTATACAAGGCCAGTCAGGAAGCAAGCTGAGATCAAACCAGGGTCCCAAAGTTCAGGAACTGGGTACTTACTCCCTATGGCCAGAGAAAAGCTTGACTCACTCCTCTCTGTAATTGCCTTTCAGGTATTTGAAGACTAACCCCTTTAGTTCTCTCCTCTCCAGACTACATAATCTTAATTCTTTCAGCCTTTCCTCCCAGGTCTCTAATCATTTGTGTTGCTCTGAGCTGGACTGTTTCCAAGCTGCCCACATCCTACTTGAAGTGTGGGGCCCAAAACTGAACACAATATACAAGGTGAGGCTTCACCAGCACTAAATAGAGTGCAAGAATCACTTCCCTTGATTTGTAAGCGACACACTTATTAATTTACCCCAGTATGGCGTTGGCTTTTTCACACCAAGAGCATATTCGGTTTATGGTCTACTGTAACTCCTATGTGTTTCTCTGCAGTATTGCATTCTAGCCAGTTATTTCCCAGTCTGTATTTGCACATGAGATTATTTCATCCTAAGTGTAGGACTTCACATTTGTCCTTGTTGAATGTCATCTAATTGATTTCAGACCATTTCTCTAGCTTAAGCAGGTTATCCTAGATTTGGACTCTGCCCTCCAAAGTGTTTGACCGGATGAGTCTCAGCAACCTTTCTGTGACGTCTCAGATGTGGGCTCCTAGCAAGCAGCAGACTTTGTGAGCCAATGGGTCAGGCCAGCAGATGGATGCCTCTGTGCCCCCTAGGAAGAAGTCACCAACAACCACCACCCATTGCTTCTTCTTGGTAAGTGTGATCTCAATCCTCCCCCACAAGGGTGCACAGTATGACCCTGCTACTGGGTTGAGCTCCTTTCCTTCTGATGCCAGGGCTTCATACCCATCTTCTGACTGGACAGCCTCACAGGTTCAGAAGAGGAATGCTGTGTGTTGCCAGCAGTGACAGGCTGCCAGCTTTCATCTTCCACAGTACCCGAGTCTTCCAATGCCTTCTCTGGCTATCTTGTTCAATGATGCTGGGGGTTTCTGTGCATGGAGTTGATGAAGGCCTCATCCTCATGGATGCTTCTGAGCCTCTTCAGCTCTTCCTGCAGCTCCCTTGCCTGATTCCTGACAGTATCCACCAGAAGGCACTTCTTGCTCTGCAAGCAGTCTCCCTGGCATGTACATGCACACCATAGTCCCTGCAAAGCCAGACCAGAATCTGGGTGGAAGTCTCAGTAGTCAAATATGGACAGAGCTTGTAAAGATACAGGCAAAGAAAGAGCTGGTTTTGGCACTGCAACATCTTCCAGGCTTCTGTTGGTTTTCCTACTAGCTCCTTCATTCCCTTCCACTGCTAGATAGCTCCATTTCTTTGTTCCTTTCTTATCTTTCCCATTTGCCCCCCCCCACTGTGTATTGTAACATTTTTCTTGTATCTATTTTATGCCCATCTTCTCTTCTTTTAATCTACATTGTTTTAATGGCTTAATTTATCACATTTCTTTGGTTTCAAGTATTTTCTTTTCCCATTCCAATGCCTCATTTCCCACTGTTTCCTTCTCCTTTAAACTTCTTTTCTGTTCTTTCATTCTTTTTATTTACTCCTATACCAAAAAGGACCTCCATTCTCATTTCCTTTTCACCCTTGCTGCATCCCTGGCAACCTTTTTTCCCTGGATTCCTCCCAACCCTATCTCTATACAACTCAGTTCCTTAACTCCCAGTCCTGCCAGAAGCCTCTGTAGCATGTGACAAAGCAATGTCCCTTTTTGCCACTTTTTGTCAGCGGGAAGGGAATTTCCAGTAGCGATTTACTTATTGCTGCTCTCTCCACACAATTCATAAATAAATAGTGGAGCCAACATTTCTGTTACCAGTGGAAATCTTCCACAGATTTCCCAATTTCTTTATTCAATCCTGTACAGCATCCTAGGTAATTTAAAAGATATTGTTTGCAGGCCTAAATACAAGGATGCAAAATTCCTTTAAAATAACCTTTGTCAAGTTTTCAGGACTGTCCCTATAAATTATGACTCACACAAATAGTTCTTCACACAAGCAGTCTAAATGAAGTCATGAACAGTACCTATGGGGAAAAAAACACTGTGTGTGCATACAGTGAGGATTGGGCCTCGTAATGGTTAATTAGTTTTAAAAATAGTAGATATTTTTTCCAATTAATTTTATTATGGGGAGAAATATTTATGTCAGCATTAAACTTTTCACACCTAATCCAATTTTAGGCAGGAAAAACAAAATCAAGTGTTTCAACTCTCCAAAAGACTGTGTATTTACAAACCAAACATGAGGAGCTGACCACAAAAACAACTTTTGTCAGCAAGGTCAATATAGATATAGATCTCTCTCTCTTTCTGATATCTGTATCTATAGTGAGATATGTATACATCAGAAAAAATAAAAACTAGCTCCAAAAACAGGTTCTGCTTTCTTGTTAACCCAGCAGCAAGTCTCAAGTTAAATACTGTAATCATGCCAGTCATTAGTTACTGCTCAGCCTCATGTCTCCAGCCCGGAAATTAGTCTGCTGGGAGCCCAGATAGCTGAACAAGCAGTCATGTTTTATCATATAACTGAGTCTGGGAGGCCAGTCTGAAGTACAGCTACATGTGTTCTATATTAGGTAAAAATACCCAAATTTAAAAGACCTTAATTTATAGAACAATAAAAAACTTTGCATTTAAAAAACACAGAAATGTAAATAAAATAAACAAAACAAAGTATTTTAAAACACTTATAAATCACAAGGGAAATTCATGTAAATGTTACTATAAAAAATTAGGTAAAAAATTAAGGAGTATTGAAAAAAAATCTGTTTGGAAAGCAAACTACAGAATATTTTCTTTATTGCATCCTATTATTAAGGCACCTATCACCACCACTGCTTGTAGGAATGTAATATTTTTTGCCTTATGCTGTAAACATAGTCTTATTTTAGTATTAGGTAATCCACCCCTCGCACTAGACTCCCCCATGCCTGCCGGATTGGACACAGAATGGACCAGGCATCACCCATCTTGCCCACAGGGCAAAAACATTGAGCATTACTGACCCAAAAGGTTTGATTGCCTAAATTTTGGCCTTTAAATCAATTAGATGGATTCAAAAAGTCTCAGTCTTAAGTGGAGCCATAAAGTCAAAAATCAGGAAATAGATTTTGGTACCATGATCTAAAACTTGAAATTCCTAGATATACAAAACCTGTAGGTCTTCAAACATTTCTAAGAAATTTGCATCTTCACTGTCAATATATAAAAACTGAGAAAACCACCCTTACAGTTAGACTCTGGCACTTTTATTGACACTACTCCATGAATAGTTCTACTGAAACTAATAAGACTACTTGCAGAATATGTCCCTCAGATAACAATTTAGGCATGATTTTGATCTCATCAATACAGTTGTAAATCAGAAGTAACTCACTTTCAGGTTAATGAAGTTCTACTGAAATCAATAACAAGAAAGTCAGAATCAAGCCCATTATTTTGGTGTCTCTAAAAGCAAAAATATCCAATGCAATGCACGCCCCAACATGCAATTTAAAATAGGAAAATACTTCCATTTACTGTTCAAGTAAAACATTTATAACTTGGAATATAACATGAATCATTAGATTTGTGGAGGATGAGCTCTGTCCTACTTCAGAGAGGGGGAATTTTTAAATCGCCCAAAGTGTCCAGTTCCCTTAGGCTCCCTTACATGAAAATGCACAGTGAAGTTTTATTTTGCTGAAAGGAAGACACAATTTACCAAGAGATGCAGATTTCCAAAAATACGTGAAGATATTGATATCATGCCTAATAGATATTTTGTATCTTTGTCCTCATTAATTAACCTGAAGAGAATACATCAGAGTTAGGTCTAGAGTTGGGTCCCTCTGTGTTCACTATATGATACATATTGATCAGGTAAAATATAATACCAAACATTAATCTAAACATGATGAATAGAACTCTTTCAATCCAATATTAAAAATGACAGCAACAAACAATTAGAGACAGAGAGCCAAATTCATCCCTTATGTCACTCTGGCATTTGCGGTAACCCGTAGTGACCTGGCATTCACTGAGTATATTAAAACAGCCCACAATGCTAGGAATCAGGGTTTGCTCTATATTATTCTTTTTGAGAAAGAAGCAATGCAGGGAAAGAAACTATTCCATGTAAATGATTTCCATTTGCAAAATAGGTGAATGCCAAATTAATACAAGATAAACTAAACTAATCTATCACTTACACATCTTCTAACCAAAACATGAAGACTGCTATTATCAGAGCTTAATTTTACCCAAGGAATTTCCTGGCAGCTCCTCCTCCTTACACAAGGACTGAATTTAGCCCAGCATTAACCTTTATTTTAAGACATGTACTTCCTCCCACCATCCCCATCCATGGATTTCCGCTCTTTCTAGTAGAACATGAATTAAAGATTTAACTGTACACAATACTGAATTTAGGGATCTAAAATAGCAAAGGATGGCCCCATATTTTAGTCAAAAGCTACAATTTTATACAAGACAATTTCACTTTATATTTCAGGAAGAGGGTACGATAAGAGTGAATTTGAAACATTAGTTTCTCTTGTTTCTGTTGTTGCCATCTTTATTATACTTATTGATGAGAAAACATACTTGAGAACACACTGAAAACAAGTTGGCTCAGGAAAGGAACTTCCTCCTGCAAAGGAAATGGGCATCAACTTTGATTAACGTTGACACATTTATTAAGGGCGTGAGAAGCTTCAGCTGCCGATTCAATTCAGAGAAGATTCAGCCCAATTTGGAGGCTTAATCACCAAATCCATATCGATGTGGGAGACAAGGAAAAAACTCTGAAATGATTTGGAAGGCAGTCCTTCTGGGGAACAGAAATTAAGAAAAGGAAGGGGGAAAGACTAGCATTTGTAGCTGGCCAGTGACTCTGATCTTTCCCCAAGGCCCCTTCCAATAGTGCTCTGGGGTAGGGTGGTAGAAATAGCATATAAGCCTCTGTCTGCAGCCTCTGTCCCTTTTGTGAGCTGTTTCTGCCTAAGCAACAGCATCTGACAGGTACTACTGGGCTGGCTTGGCTTCCTAGTCAGTCTCCTGCTAGTCTGTCTTCTTGGAAAGGATTGGGTACAGCTTACTAATTACCCTTGCCTACAAGCCCTCTACTTATCTTTAGCCTATCCATTTCTTTCAACTTATCCTTCCCCCAAAAAACCTCTTATTTGTTCTTGTTATTTTTTCCCCCCCACACACACTTTAAAAGAAACCTGCATTTTCCTCGGCAGTGCAATCCATCACTGTGCAGAAAAGCACATACATTACACAAACACACATGTACACAGAGAAGAAAAATTGATATTAATATTATTAATTACACATACATGCAGTAAACACAACAGAGACGAAGAGATAGTAGTCAGACACATACCGTAATCAGAGAAGAGATATTATTAATTATTTATACACACAGAAGAAGAGATATTACAGCTGCACATACACACACAGGCACATTTTTCAGCACAAGAAAGATTAATATGAAGCGTGCTGGAAAGGCAGGTGCCAGGTCTTCTGGCAGGGGAGGAAGAGGGGCTAGATGAAGCAGGGGGTGAGCTGCAAGTTTCCCCCCACAAACATAGATGCATCCTCTTTCCTAGCAGTGATAAGTCTTCTGCTGCCAGTGGGAGCAAGGAGGTGGAAGCAGTACCTGTCCCTGCACCAGCACCACCTCCCTAACTCCAGAAATAGCCACCAGCACCAAAATGACAGTTTCCTCAACCCCAATTTCCTCTCCTAGTGTGACCCTCCTAGTGCCATAGGAGGAGCTTAATCTGAAAGCAGAGGATCTGAGCATCCTGGCAAAAGAAATTTTAAGGAACAAGGAGGAATCTGAATTTATGCTCCACACCCCTCAAAGACCCCCTAGAGCAGGAGCAGGCAATTATTTCAGGCAGAGGGCCATTTACCCATTTTTGGCAGGCTGTCAAGGGTCAAATGGGTAACCCCACCCCTTGACAGGTGCCCCACCCCCAGGCCACCATCTTGGGACTAATATCCCAGAGCCCAGTGGGGTCCAAAGCGAGGCACAGGCTGGCAGGGGTCTGTGAAGCCAGGCTATGATGCACCAGCAGGGAGAGGGGGGAGCTGGCCTGGCTCTATAGAGCTCCTGCGGGCTAGGACCAGGCGCTCTTGCCACTTTGCTCTGGGTCCTGCCGGCACTGGCGCTGGGACACCGGTGCAGGCCCTGTGCTCCCATTGGCTCCTTACCCACTCACTCCCAGTGCCCCCCAGTTCCGTGGTACAGGAACCAGTGGCCGCCTGCTTGCCCGCAGGAAAGAAGCTGGTGCTGAGCACAGTGGGGGAAAAGCAGCCCCTCGTCCACCCCATGGTCGGTGCTCCCTGCTGCAGCTACTTGCAGCCCATGTGAGGCTGTCTGGAGCAGGCACAGGCAGCCCCACGCAAGCTGCAAGCAGCTACAGCGTGGGGCACCAGCCACGGGGCAGGCAAGGGGCCGCTTTTCCCTGCACTCAGCACCAGCTTCTAACCTGCCCCTGCTGCCCAGCATGGCAAGCGGGGGGGGCCACAGGTTTTGTCTCATGCGCAGCCCTGATGGGCGAGCCCAGAGCCAGCACAGGGCCCAGGCTGGCAGTAGGGCCAGGTTACAAGCTGGTGCTGAGCACAGGGGGGAAAAAAGTGGTCTCTCACCTGCCCTGTGACCGGTGCCCTGCACTGCAGCTGCTCGTAGCCCACCTGGGGCTGTCTGTGACTGCTCCAGACAGCCCTGTATGGGCTGCAAGTGGCTGCAGTGGGGAGCACTGGCCATGGGATGGGCAAGGGGCCGCTTTCCTCTGCACCAGGAAAGAGCAGGGAAGGAACCTGGGGAAAAGTTGAGCACAGAGGGGGAAGAGCAGCCCTTCCCCATGGCTGGTGCCCCACACTGCAGCCACTCAGCCCATGTGGGGCTGTCCAGAGCGGGCACAGGCAGCCCCACACAGGCTGCAAGCAGCTGCAGCACAGGTCACCAGACACAGGATGGGTGAGGGGCCACTTCCCTCCCCCACACTCAGCTTTTTCCCAGGCCACTTTTCCCCAGGCTCCTTTCCTGCCTGGGGTCCTCTCCTGAATTCCCCCCCAATCTTACCTGAGGTTCCGGCATGGGGCTACCAGCTGGGGGTTGGACCCTGCTGTTGTGGGAGCCTGCCAGACTTCCCCTGGGTCCTACTGGCTCTAGTCATTTTTGACAGGAACCAAGGGCAAATGAATATTAATTTTCTAAATTTTTTAGGAGGCCCACAGGCCGTATTTTGCCCGCCCCTGCCCTAGAGCCAGGTCTCCTTCTCTGGAAAGCACCTTGGAGGACATGGAGGTTGTGGAGGCAAGTGAACATTGAACTTAACTTCATCTGCCTCCTAAGTACAGAAACTCATTGATTCAATATAGACATTGGATTTATGACACACTACAACCTGCCTGGCATTTGACTCCCCAGGTAGCAGCAGACACCTGTCCACTTTTACCTGCTACCTCCCCCTTCCCCCAAATCCCAGCCTGTTTCTCAACCACTGACACTTCCATTTCTGCTGACTGGCTCTCTTATCTGCATTGCATGCCAGCCTCTGGCTTCTTTACTATTCCTTCCATCCAGAAACAACACACACACACCCAACTAGATGCTTCCTCAGCCTGATGAAGGGTTTTTAAACCCAAAGCTTGCAAAGAAGAATTTTTCCAACTATTCAGTTGGTCTAATAAAAGATATCAGAATGCCTAAGAACCTTGTCTGGGCTAGGTCCTTAGACCAACATGGCTACATACTATACTCCTTAACACATGCAAGTAACACAAGTTTTGATTTCAGCAGTTTGAGGTACAGTTTCACAGAAACTCCTGCACTACTCTGCCTGAAACCTGGCAGGCCTCCCTCATGCCTACACGAGTGGTGATATATGTGGCAAGATACGGCAGCCATCTAATGCCCCACTCTCTCAGCTGAAGGCGGCAGTTTAGTTTCTCACCAGCCAGCAAGGGAAGAACATCTCCCTGCTGAGCTCCTGTGGCAGGAAGAACTTGGAGGTATAAGGGTCTGGGGTTATATGGGGAGGAGGCCCCACATTATCCTGGGCATGATCTAAAACTGAACCCTGTCAGGATAGGGAAGCCTGGTGGGACTTCCAGTGGCACACAGCCGCAGGAAATGCCAGGAATGCAAACCTCCCTGGTGAAAGGAGGGTAGCAGCAGGAGGCACCTGATAACCTCTAGCCACCACACAGTCCTGGCTGAGGAATGCCCAGACCTGTAAGATCTTTGAGAGGCCTGAGGCTTACTGGTTGCAGTGGAGTTGTGAGGGTGAGAACAGGGCTATCATGCCTGCAGTTCTCAACCCGCTGCACCTTAACACACATACAAAGTCATATATGTCATGAGTTTTGCTTGGCAGCAGTTGGGAGCAAGGGTTTTTGGGAAACTGCACCTCAGATCTCCTTGGAACTTTGCACACCTCCTGCCCTCAGAAGGGGCTACTATCCCTGTTGTTTTCACCCATATCTGCCAAAAAATGACAAAGTTATAGGTATTTCATTGATTCACCATTATAGTTAATGGTCAAATCAGCACCAAATCTTTCAAAGCCAATTTGGTCAAATTGATTTGCAATAGCGATCTGAATCAAATCACTGTCCTCCGAATCAGCCGAACCCAAAATCAAATACTTGCCTATTTGCACAGGCCTAACGTTTATGCCAAAGGAGATACAAATCTAGTATTCAAGGACACCATTCAATGTACCTTCTAATTAGAAATAAAGTATTTTAATGTCTATTTAGTGCTTGATTTTGTTTGCTTCACACAAATTAAAAATATTTTATAAAGATACCTGATACTGTCTAGTTCTGCATTAGTGGTCATTTGAATCTCTCACTATTTAGACATGGAAATAATCCTTCTAATTGTTATTATATGTTAGCCTCTTTTGAGAGGATGATACACTGCTAAGACTATTGATTAAAAAACGATGGATATATTCCTTCTCTGTGGAGATAACAGCTCAGTATTCAACTAAAAACATATTGCTTGCATTTGTCATGAAATACTTTCAACTTTATTGAGATCAGAATTTCTGCCAAATGTATAACGCTATCCCTATACTAAACAGTAAACTAGTTTCTTCAGTAATTATATAAAAATAATAAAGTTATGAATTTAGATCCCAAATCCCCACAAAAATTAAATACGTACTTAAGATTAACTAAATGCTTAAGGCATTTTTCCTAATTGGGACCCAAGCCATACTAATTAATCTGTTTCTTCCCCCTTTTTTTTTTAAATTTACTGATGGCACTCTCATATCAGCATAAAACAGCACCATACATTTCATTTATGAAAAATAACGTGACTACATACTATAAAAAGTACTGCATGTAGTAGGTATACATTTTTCATTCCATTCTCTCCAAACTTACTTTTCTTACCTCTTTCGCACTGAGGGCCAGTAAATCCATACACACATGCACAACGGTTGGGTCCAATACACCGTCCTCCATTCTGGCAACCATTTTCACAGACAGCTGTATTTAAAAAAAAAAAAAAGTTAGAAATTAGCAAATTTTGTAATGTTTCAAATCAAGTATAAATACTAATCTTTCATCAGCATCATGGTGGAGTCAAAGTAACTAGATCTAATTTTTAAAAACAATATTTTAGCAAAAATGCTTAGAAATGTTTTTAGCCTGAAACTGTCTGTACACACCTTCAAGAAAAGGGGTATTTTTTGTTCCTTCATAACTCAAAAAACACCTGCTATACAAAGTTTAGTACAGTTTTAATTGCAAGTCTTGAATGGGAACTTAATCAGTAGGGGTGCATCGATGGAGATTTTTTGGGCAGATACTGATAGCCACTTTTTAGGGAGTCATAGTGGCCAATACCAATCCGATTTCTAATATGCAGCTCAGCAGCTTGAAGAGCAGTGTCCAGTTGGGTAGTCTGTTGTGGTGGAAGGGGAGGGGGAAGGAAAGAGGCATGGGGAGAGGGGGGCAGATCAAGGCCCCTATGGTGAAAGAGGGAGTGGGGCAGGAGCTAGGATAGGCGCTCATCCAAGGGATGCAGGGGGAGGGATGGTTTCCGCCACTGCGGAAATTCTAATTAATTTTCTATTAATTAGAAAATTATTTTTTTAAACCATTCGGTGGTCAGTCATAGAATGTCCAAGTAGGTTTTGGACTTTTGCATGCTTTTTTAAAATCAATGTCTAACTCGTGTCCATTTATTCTTTTTGTAGGAATTGTCACATCTGGCCAAAGCAGAAAGCAGAGCAGCACTTTAAGCAAGTGATAGCTTGATCCAGTGACACTGTGGTCTGTGTTAGTAAGAAGGCACAACTGGCATCTGGGTCTTGACTATAAAATTTTAGAACAAGAAATTATTCAGAGACTGAACTGTATTAATTTGTCTCAACAGGGATTATGACTTCTTACCCTATTACCTAGACTAGCTATTCCTCCAGGTGTTAACCTCTTTCTTCATTTTAACTAATCTAATCGATCTACAAATTCCTTTGCTTAGCAGCATCCTATCCCCTTCTATATAAAAATCTTTACTTTCTGCCAGTTCATTCCTAGCTTCTGATAAAGTAGGTTGTTGCCTACAAAAAAACCCCCCAAAAAAACAAAAACTCATGGCTCTTTGGATTCATCCTCAGGAAAGTTATTAAGTGAATATTCTCCCTAACAGGAATAATTACAAAATCTCATATACTATTCTGTATTTTTAAATAGAAATAATTGTTTCTGAAAACTGGAAATAAAATATACTCCAAAGTAAAATAAATGTGTTTGAAGTGATAGAAGATATAGGACTCAAACTAAGAAGGAGGTGGGGGGACAAGGAGACCTCAATTCAGCCTCAAAATTAGAAACTGCTAGCCCAGGACTGGGCAATTATTTCAGGCGGAGGGCCACTTACCCAGTTTTGGCAAGCTGTTGAGGGCCACATGAGTATCCCCACCTCTTGACAGGTGCCCTTCCCTCTGGTCACCATCTTGGGACCAATGTCCCAATGTCTTGGGATCAATGTCCCAGGGCCAGCACTGGTGGGGTGCAGAGCAGGGTGTAGGTTGGCAGGGGTGTATGGAGCCCGGCTGGGCTGCACCAGCAGGGAGAGGGGAGAGCTGGCCCAGCTCCATAGAGCCCCTGCTGACCAGGACCCTGCACCCCTGCTGCCCTACCTCTGGGCTCTGCTGGTGCTGGCTCCGGACACCACTGCAGGCCCCACACTCCTGCGCCCACTCACTGCCAGTGCCCTCCCAACCCTACAGTACAGGCATGGGGCAGCACACAGCCCCAAACCCCTACTCCCCCGCAGGGAAGGAGCTGGTTTGGAGCATGGGGAAAAGTGGCCCTTCGCCCACCCCATGACCGGTGCTCCCTGCTGCAGCCACTCATGATGCCGTGTGGGACTGTCCTGAGCAGGCACAGGCAGCCCCACATGCTGGCAGCACAGAGGAAGTGGTGGCAGCCTCACTGGTGTGAGCTCTGGGCAGGCAGCAGCAAATGCTGCTCAGTGTAGCAAGCAGGGGGCCACAGCTGCTGCCGCCATGGTGCAGCCCCAATGGGTGAGCCCAGAGCCAGCACAGGGCCTAGGCTGGCAGCAGGGCTGGGTTATAAGCTAGTGCTGAGTGCAGAGAAAAGCAGCCCCTCGCCACCTCTGGGGCTGTCTGTGCCTGCTCAAGACAACCCTTCCAGGGGTTGCAAGCAGCTGCAGCAGGGAGTGCAGGTCACAGGGCAGATAAGGGGCCATTTTCCCCTGTGCTCAGCACCAGTTCCTTCTCTGTCCTTCACCCCACCACTTACCTGAGCTTCCCAAACCAGGGCAGCTATGTGGTCCCAGGCCAGAAGCCCCTCCTGGGGCTTCAGGCTGAGGGGGTGGGACCAGACGAGCACTGCTGTTGCAGAAGCCCTCCGAGAATTCCCCTGGGTCCTAGTGCCCCTGGTTCCCGTCACTTCTGACAGGAATCAAGGACAGATATATTTCAATTTTCAAAATTTTTTTAGGGGCCCTGCAGGCCAGAAAGAATGGCCTCACAGCCTAGATCTGGCCCCCAGGCCATATTTTGCCCACTCCTGTGCTGGCCAGACAAGGACATGGCTACAGCCCTGAAGAGAATGCACCATTGCATCTGACCTCCAAGCAGTTTCCACAAGTGTGCTTCCTATGTCACCCCAACAAGAAATTAAAGCTATTAATTCTGGATGTAACACCTTAGGAAGGGCTGTAGCAGAATTATGTGCCTTCTCTTAGAAGGTGGCCATTGGTAACCAGGCTTAATATGTTCATACAGAAATATGAATCGAGCAACAGTTGCCCTGCAAATACATTTGAATTCCATCAATTCTGAAAAGTGCTTGTACACGTGCTTGCAAAATATGAGAGATGAAGAGATAGATCACCTGCTTACTAAAATGCTTGTTCATATTACTGTCCTTAATCTGTTCTGCCTCATTTAAGGTTGGCTATCTCTGGGCTCTGCAAAACTCTACAGAAAAATGTGTACATGTTCTCTGAGAGAAGATAGTCACACTATATTTAAAACCTGCCAAAACAACAAACACAAACAGATTTGAGTCTTAAGGTTTCTAACTTAGGTCTCTGCTACTTATGGATGGGGTTATAAAATGTTTGACTACTTGGTGCCAAAAGAACTCAAAACTCCAGAGATGTTAAATCTTTTAAACCAGAAAAAATGTGGACATGCTTACTATATCACAAGGAGAAACACAAAAAAATGCACTGTTATCTAGAAATGCAATAAATCTTGTATATCTTATCAGGGCCTATAAAATTGAATTACTTTTCATTTAGAGTGCAAGTGACATCCAAAATTCAGAGACTTCTGTATGCCTGTTACTACATATAGTACTTGAATTACATACAATACTTTGTGGAGAAATATTTTTTCCCATATCTCAAAAACAATGGATTTAGGATATGATCATGTTTTAGTTAAAGAAATGCTTATTTCTATTTCGACATGAATTTCAATCCTATCTAGAAGCTAATTTTTTAAATCTTAATTAAAGACTAGCTTCTCCACTGTGTAATCCCAGAGCTCATTATAGCAGAGGTACTGAACCCCTAGTCCATGGGCTGGATCCAGCCCTTGATACCATGTCATCCAGACATGGGGTTTTCCACAGGCCCATGAGGAGCCTTGCAGGATTTGGCCCTGGTTACTAAACTGGGAACATAGGGTGGCGCAAGACTGGATCCCCGCACGTGAGACTGGATAGGAATGTGATCCCCCAGGACACAGGGCAGAATGGAGAAAGCGCATATCCAGATCCAGCCCACAGACTGGTCTTAACCCATTCATCTGGCCCACAGAGCCAAAACCTTGAATAACACTGCATTATAGAATCACAGCTTGAGACCAACTTCTTCTCAGATTAAATATCACTGTTTAGCATGGCCCAAAAAAGAATCTACAGAATTTGTCCCCAAGCTCCTAAAGTTATTAACAAAGGGACTTCTAGTCACAAGTGTGCCAGGGACACATGCTCTCAGACCAACCACACCATGATCTCTCAAGACTTGGGCCTTGGATACGCATGACATGGCCATCAGAGGATTGCTCACAGTGGCTTCACCACTGTTTCTCTGGGTTTGGCATATAGGAGCAGAGACAGATAGGAAGCGTATGTGCAAGAGTGTGCACCCTGGCAGAAGCATGGATGCATACAAACATACTCATATGGCACGCTCAAGACTGCCCTTTGGTGCTCAGCACAGGCTAAAATGACTCAAACAAGAGAGAGAGCTTAGGTATGTTTTTCCAACAGTGTCTCTTTTAGAAACAAATTAATTGCAGAAAATAAAAACCACTTACTAGCTCACTTTAAACAATTCATATTTTGATTACTCCCTGCCATATTTATGTCAACTGCTACTATCAGATGGACATGTATCACATTTAATTCTTTCAATCTGTCCTCATAAACCAATCTCTGTACCTTTAATCATTTTTATCATTCTCCAAATTTATATAGTTTGTCAGTATGTTTGTGGGACAGGTGTCATGTAGATTTATGTGAATAATTTTTCTACATGTAGGAAACTGAAAAACAAAGCAAAGCATACTGAACACTAGATTTTCACAAGACTGATAGGGGAAAAGGTGGTGTCCCCTCCCCCCACACACACACACTTCTGTCCAACAGCTCAATGACTAGACCACTTACATAGGATCTAGGAGACATAGGAATTTGAATCCATATCTTCCAGGAAAAAGTGTCCTAACCACCAAACTGTTAACTATTCTGGCATGGGGAATGCTCTTATTCCATACTGTTGACCCTAATGTAAAATAAACAAACATTCCACGGAACAGGCACTGCAACCTGTGTCTCTCTCCTGTTGGGTAAGCATCCTAACCACTAGGCTGCAGATCTGTTCTTTCTTTCCCTGCCAATTAAATATTTAAGTATTTTACACAAAGTGGAACAGTTCCAACAGGAAGGATTAGAAGACACTCACCTAAGAATATCATGCAACTTAATAACAGTACAGCCCAAAAATAATGATTGATTCAAGTTCCTATCATACGTCAACCAGAGAATGAACTTGTATTTGGTTTCACACTTCCCTGGTGAGTGCTATAGAGGTCTAATGTCTGAAGAGATATATAGTTTGGTGGTTAGGACATTCACCTGGGTTACAACCCTTGACCCAATAAATATTTATTTATACAAAAATCAGAACAAGGTCTTTTTTCCTCTATCCCTCCCTCTCCCCTCTTTGATATCCTATAGAAACATGGTTCAAACACTCTCTTGGGAAATGTGACTTGGAATTCCACACCTGACCCCAAGTCTTTCATAACCTTGGTGAGTAGTTTAATCATTCCTTGGATAAAAGAGATCACACCATCATGTCATGGACAAGTTTTATCTAGCCAAAACTATTCGCTGCACTCAACCAACTGAGTAAATTGTAAATATATTTTTATTAAACCAAAATATGTATTTTGGTTTCAGGATCAATAAAATAGATATGTACAATTCATTGATAAAATTCACCCCAGTGAAGAAAACAGATTAAACTACATTGTAGTGCAAGTGCAGCCCCAAAATCCAACACAGAAGTATGTTTAAACTGCCTTCCTTGGATACATTATGTCTTTGCCTACATAACCCATACATATAGCACTGGTTTCATCTGCCCTCCTACTCACTGCAAATTCATACAGCTAATTCAAACAAGTAAGTGGTGTAGGACTCAACCTTAAAAGGATGAAATACAGAAGTTACTTACGTTGCCCACAGTACGTTCCAACATAGCCCTTCTGGCACTGGCACTGATCATCTGCACAAGTACCACCATTCATGCACCTGATATTGCACTGCTGTACTATAAGGGGACAGAAATGGATGTATGCATTAAAGAACACGGCAAACAGCGACTAAAAGCAAAGCTTTCAAAAGCAAAGATAGTATGTATCCAATACATGAAGTAATGAAAATACTTGTCTAGTGATGCAAACATATTTCTAATACCCTAAAAGACATTATGAACATATCAAGGGAAAACACTCTTTCTAAGAACATATATCACAACTTAGAACTACCAATTATCCTATAGGATTTTGCAACTAAATTTCAATGTCACAAAATTGTATTACAAGATAGATATACATACACACATGCATTCTAGGTCTGCCTAGAGAATTTAAATTTTTCTTTTATCGCATACAGGTATTGCTTATGTAGAACACTGACAAACAGATATTCTAAAGTATAAATCATATAGCTGTATGGTGTAATGATTATATTGTCTAATGTATTTGTTTAAAAGATTTCTAATTTTAGAAAAGTGATCATTTATAAAAGAACAATTAAAGACAAAACTAAAAGGAGAGCAAATATTATAAGTCCTTACTTGACTTTGATCCACAGGTAGGTGATATTTGTCCACTGGAACAAGTGCACATATTAGGACGGGAACAAAAGCCATCACCACAACTATTTCTACAAATTGCTGGAAAAGAATGCATTTAAGACAGTGATTAACAATGTGTTTTTCATCTTAAGTTCACTAAAACATATTTTATTAATAAACTATATTCAGATGTTTTGTTGTTTTAAAGATATATTAGTCAGAAAATAATGCATACCTTCAGGTGAGACAGAAATAAGTTCTATTCACTAATGGAGCTAAACATTAGCTGCATGCCAAAATAACTCTCAAAATTAGTGGAAATGGAGTGCCTTCTTAGCAAACAATACTATCAAGAGTTATAAAACCAAAAATATTACTCTTCAAGTAACATCCTTACCAAACAAGATTTTTCCTAATTAGGAATATCAGTCTCCAAAATAAGCAACAAAACAAAACTAAACTTATTTGCTGTAGATGGTCTGACAAAGAAAACACCCAGATAGGGATCTGAGTTTTGAAGAACAGGATAATCTCCTCACATAAAAGCACTGCATGTCCAAAATGCAGATTACTAGATGGGTATTTTTTACTTCATATTTTTCAGAAATGATCCTGAAAATATATTTCTCAACCACGGTTTTAAATTTGGCACCATTTTTGCCTTCCAGCCAATCAGCAGCAAGAAACAGGGCCAGCAGGGCCCCTCTGCCAATTAGCAACAGGAGTGGTACTTGGGGTAATCTGCAAGATTAAAGGAGCTACTGCACAGCCCACTTCCACCATGAATTCAGTAGGGCCCTAGTCATTAGGACGGTATGTTTCACTCAGTATTAAGAGAACCATGAAAGTGTTAAGGGCCAGATACAGATCTCTTTGGCCATGTCCAGATGATCATGGACATTTGGTTCTCTAGGGACAACTAGCAGCAGTGCATCTTGTGCTGCTAATAGTTGTACTGGTGCAGCAGGGATATCAGTTGAAAACAATGTTTTATTGATGCATTTACAATTTTAAAGAACTCTGGAAGCCTACCAGTGCCTCAATCACTATAGTAAAATAAATTCTAAATATCTATACATTTTGGAATTGCTTTATCATGGAAAATCAGAGATCTCCCTGCCCCCTTCACTCACCAGGATGCAGGTCCAGCTGGAGCTGTCCCCCCCCCCCCCATCCCACACTTCTTTGTGGCACTGAGCAGCCCTTACAGGCCAGTACCTAGCCCCTGCCATTCCCCACACTCCCAAGCTACAGGCCCCCATCCCTGCTGGTGCCACTCACTCCCCACACACAGCCCCCCACCCAGCCCTGCCAGAGGGGAAGGCCCTAGTTGCCAAAGCTATGGGGCTAGGGACCTGGACCCACAGCCCCCGCACCTGAGCCCCAGATGCTGCCCACAGGAGACAGTGGCTGCTGGAGCAGAGTGCTCCCCGTCCCTCACAAGCAGCACAGCCAGGGTGGAGCCCATGGGGGTAAGCGGATGCAGGCTGGCCACTACGGGCTTTGGACTCCTCATCCTGTTGCCCTACCTCCAGGGGTTCCACAGCCCAGCAGGTGGGACCTGGCATAGCAGGGTGAAGCTGGAATGGGTGGAGAAGTCTAGTGTCACTACCACAAGCACCATGCCACCGTGGTGAGGCACCCGCTGCTCACCCGGCAGCAGCAGAGGTGGCAGTGGGGGTTGTGCCCCCTGCTGCTGCCAGGCAGGCAGGGAATGCCTTGCCTTGGCAGCATGGGACTCATAGCAGTGGCACCAAGCTTCTCCACCGAGCCCCAACCTGCGACATCGGGTCCCGCTCACTGGGCCACAGAGGCCCTGGGGAAAGGGCACCAGGGCAGGGAGCCCCAAGCCCATAGTGGGCAGCCGACACCCATCCTATGCACAAATTTGGGGGGCACATGACCCCTTGGGACTGCATATAGTGGCAAGGAGCCAGGCCCCTCCTCCCCAAACAAGCTGCCCAGGCCCCATGTCCCAGGCACTAAGCCACACGCACTGCCTGGGTTGGACGGCACCCCCAGCCCGAACCCTAGCCCCGCCCAACTCCTTTCCTCCCTAGAAGGGCCTCAGTTGCCCTCCACCTATCCAGACTAACCTGCAGGAGCTGCTTTCCAGGCTGCCTGGCAGCCATGTGCACATGTACATACACACATTCACATGGCACCCTCTGACAGACTGCCTTCCTCCTGCTCTCCCCAGCTTCTTGCAGGCTAGAACTCTGCTAGCCTGCAAGGGGACACCCACTTTAACCCACATTTTTCTCCTTTAAAAGGAGAAAATCTGGGTTTTCCCCCTTAAAAATGAAAAAAATCCAGGGTTCTTTTCTGTTGCAAACAGAAAACCCAGATCCCTGCTGATAAAGACATCTCTTCTATTACTAGATTTATTTGTCACAGAATTTATTTGTTGTGGAAGCATGCAAAGGTCTTTGTAACAGGAGGCCTTCTCGGAGCCACTTTCCCTGCGGCCCGCCCACCTGTTTCTGGGCTAACTACCCGCCTTCATGCCCGCCACACTCTGATGTCAATTGATTAATAGACACGTTAATTATGCAGAAGGCTGCCCATTTCCTGCCCTGATGCCAGGGGGTGCTTTCTGCAGCTCCATTCCTCCCCTACAGTACAGCCCAAGCCTCACAGATGGAATCTATGTTGTCACAATCACCGGCCCCTTGCTCTGGGCCCTAGACTTCTACTGATTGAACCCCAACCTAGAATCCTCTCATCAGGCATACTCTTCCGCTGTCATAGTGGGCAACATAGATCCCTGAGCTGCTTCCCCTTCAGGTGCGATCCCCTCAGCAGGACTTTCAGCTTTCTAGCCCTGGCCCACCTCCAGGCCAGTCAGAACCCCAGGCTCTCAGCTCTTGGGCATTCCTCACGGTGGGCCCCTGGCCCTTTGACCCTTCCAAGGTCCTGGCCCCAGCACGGGCCAGTCAGGGGAAGTTCAGACAGGCCCCGAGTCAATGGCCCTTACTCTTCTTCATGGGGTCCACCTTCCCAACCCTCCAAGAAAGGGGTAACCCACCCAGTTGTGGGGCTAGGGGTTAAAGTGCCCTGACCCACCTTTAACCAAACTGGTAACTGGCCTGGCATTTCCTGGAGTCTCCCACACCACTGGGAGCCCCACCAGGCCACCCACTCCCGGCAGGGTGCAGCTTTAGGTCATGCCCAGGACCAGAAACCTCCTGACCATCCCCTACAGCTCCTCCCTTACCTCCAGACGATATGAGCAGCCCTCCAACCCAGCGGTGATGTTGCCTGGCCTCTAGCAGCCGAGATGCCCTGTTTATATGGGCAGCCCCAGGTCCCAAAATGGCTGCCCTCATCAGGCACCTGGCAGCTGCCTGCTCCAGGACCTTAAAGTGGCAGGCAGAACCAGTGCCCTGCCACAGTTCCAAGAAAAGGACTAGATTACAATTTTTGACCTGATGAACACTTTGAGAGACAAGTAGCAATGCCATGTAATAATTGTAACACAATTGATACTAATAACTGACACATTTCAAAAAAGTAAATTGTTAAACTAGCCTATGAATAATTTAGCTAATCTTCAAAGAAAGTAAAAGAACACTGCAAATTTACAGGTAACAGACAGAAGTTATTTCTTATGCGGCACCAGGAATTAGGATTCATCATTCAAACTACTTAAGTAAATCTGATAATTAAATCTTAAGGGTCTGTTTTAAGGTATCTATGCAGAAAGATAATGACCTAATCTGCTCATATTGTGATAGAAACTTGCCACAGAAAATGCAAAGACAAAACCCAGAACAAAATGAAAACTGTGCTAACAAAGGATTCTACGTGTTGTTTCCATAAACACAAACTCTTAGGCTAAGTACAGACAGACAGAAAGCCCAAAGCTGAATCGATTCAATCTGTGCAGGTTAGTCTAAGCTGTGTAGATTGAACCAAAAAGCAAGTCAATATACATTTATTTATTATTCTAGAAATGTAGCCACATGCCTGCAGTGGCTCAGGCCAGAAGCTGGGGGTCCTAGAGTATGCCTCTCTGCTCAGATGAAGCAGGCAGCTTGAGCCAATGCTAGCCCACATACCCTGAAAGGGGGGAGCAATGCAAAGCATCCTGAGATGCTGGGGAACTGAGAGTTAACTTGAATCTGGAGGGCACCTGAGACAGAAGTTCAAGAAACCAATTTAACCTAAATCAGTCAAGCCTGATACTACATCTATCCAGGTTTATCTTAAACTGATTTCAGCCATTTAAGAAACAGTTTATGTGTACTGAACTTCTGCTGTGTTAAAAATTTGAATGGGTTTTCAATCACTTATACCGGTTTATGAATAATTTCTGTCCCTAGCCCTATTGCTTTACTATTCTCTAGAGATATACCAATAGATAGGTCCGATATTGGATCGGCACTGATATAAAGAAAATTGAGCATATCAGAAATCGGCCTGATGTGGCAGATAATTTGCTACCTATGCAGCGCAGCATGCAGGCAGCGAGGAGCACAACCTGGCAGCATGGAGAGCTGCATGCAGCTGGTAAGTTCATTGTGGTTGAAGGGAAGGAGGGAAGGAAGGGGTGTAGGGGAGCAGATCTACACCCCTTGCAGTGAAAGAGGGAGTGAGGCCGGGGCTGGGGCAGGCACTGCCCAACCAGGCAAGGTGAGCACAGGATGGAGCCACAGCTCTTCTGTGGGGTGCAGGGAGGGGGGGGCACCACCCCACCCCACGCATGTTAATTACAACACCTGGGAAACAGACTACCCAAAGTTGATTTTTTTAAGTCAAAAGTTGATTTTTTTTTCAGTCCACAGACAGAGGAAAACAAAACAGAACAGGTCAATTTCCTAAGACAAAATCTATACTAGAAATGCTTGTTGATTAAAGAATGTCAATTTAGGCTGCAAGTCTTTATCACATTTTGATACACACAGAATACCCAACTGTAAATGCAATTATGAAAGTGCTTTTGCCAGTATAATTTACTTCATTTGAAGCAATGAGCTTTACTAGCAACTCATCTCCACTAGAGGGGTTGCTGGCATAGGTATCCTCTCATGTAAACCAGGCATAACTAAACAGCTGTTGTATAGGGTTTTAAGGGAGACTACTTGTAACAAAAATTTACAGTCACTATAAAAACATGCTTCCCTCTTCCACCACTTATGACTCACTGAAAGCAGTGTCAAGTATTAACAGCCCATTCAATCTCTCAGTCCTATTAGCCCAATTTTGTGCCACTTAATCAGTGAATTTATTATTATTAAAAAGAATAAGAGTTCTCTGTGTAGATAAGTCACATGAAGTCAATGGGAGTTTTCCGCATGAAAAAAATCCCAGGATAAGGACCTTAGTGTGTCCTATAGGCCAGATTTTTAAGGTATTGTGGCACCTAAAGATGCATTAGGCAAGCTGACATTCCTGAAAAAGTATGAAGGTATGTAACCGTCATTGATTTTATGTAACTGTCATGGATTTCGACGCAGATGTGCCTCTACTTTGGATGTGACATCTAATCCCATTAGATGCCTATGTGTATGTTTATGTACTATAATACCCTGGGGGAAAACAAGATCAGTCTCTCCATGCTGCTTATAAATTTTACATTAAGTGTCCCTCGGGCTAACAATCAACGTACGAAAGATAGCAAATGCAGAGTTACACGTGTTCAAGTATTCTCATTAACCCACCACTAGGGATAGGCTTCTGCGTTCCGAATTCCTTTCTGTAAAACATTAAGGCCAACCCAGGGGTCAACATACCTGGCACAGCTGAAGGTAATGTTAACAAGACCTATGTAGATATACAATCAACAAAAGAGTAACAAAAAAAGCCAACAGTAATGCGTTATTAGGCAATGGCCCTTTCATCTCTGACCTGAAAAAGCCTACGTTTTTCTCTCATTCCCCATTTTGTGCCTGAACATCTATGATTTGGTAGACAGAGCATTACAGAGGTCCCAGCAGACCTACAGAATGTATTTCTGTATTTGAAATGTGAAGTCTGGCATGTTTGTAAGGAAAACAGATAAAGACAAGATACTTAAAGGCTGGGAAGAATGGCTAAGTGCCTCATTAAAGGTACAGTTCAAAGGGAGGAAAAAAGTATGCCTCTGAAATCAATAATCCAGCAGACAGAAACTCTAGTTTAATCTTATTTTTTTTTTCTAGGTAGACAATTTTTTCTAACTAGGGCACTCAGACTTGCTTTGTTTTGCCAAGCCATGTCAACAGCCAGCTCCATCAGCTCAACAGTCCTTCTGACCAATGCAATATCAGTCTATAGGCTTTATAGCTATTAAAACAGAACTAAAAATTACAAGCAGGAGCATAAACATCCCTACACACTACAGAAGTTCCTCACAACATTGAAGATTTGCCATTCCACGTTTGCCACAGAAGTTCTTAGAAAACTTCAGATTTCACTTGTTTCACATTTGGATGTTTTCCATTTTGACTACTAATCACTTGATTTATGATCTTTTTTTAGCTAAATGGATCCATGTCTCTTATGAATGCACCAAACAAAATACAATGATTTGCCAATCTTGCTGTTATGGGAACTATGAGCCAATACATTTTTTTTTTAAGGTGTCAACTTACCAAATGAATTTCAAGATGAATCCCATGTTATTAAACTGAACAAAGCAGGAAAATTCAGGGAAGACAATTTCAGTCCATTATTATTACCCCCGGGGAGGGGGTTGTAACTGACTAACTAACTAAATAAACAAATAAAAATGGAAGTCAGATACTTACGAACAATACACTGATTTCCTCCAGGGAGCGTTTTCCATCCAGGGCAACAATAGGAGTGGAATCTAGAGCCACACACATTAGGCCTGTCACACAGACACACGAATAAAGGCATATGCAAAAAACACAGGTCATCATAAACATATAGCCATGGGTTGACATATTCAAAAAGATAATAAATCTACTGGTCACATAACACAAATGCTAATTTTCCAAAAAAAACCCAAACAAACAAAAAACAAACCCCCCAAAAAGAAAGCAAAAAATCCATACCCCTAAACACACCAAATACCTATATATCTGCCTTCCAAAACTAAATTAAACTTTCTTCCGATAGAAGCTGATAAAACCAACACACTCAATGAACCCAATTCATTTTGCAAAACATGGTTTTCAATTTTTGAATCGGGGGGGGGGGAAGGAGGAAGCAAGGAAAAGCAGTGAAGCAAATCCATTTGGTGGCATATCTCTTCTGTTTTCAAAGTGCCGATGGACCAAGGACATACTGGGCCCCGGGGTGCCTAGGAACAGTCATTTTTTTTCCACAACAACCACCAAAAACAGCCTGCTTGCCTCTCCAAAATGACCTAACCCTGACACACAGTTTGCTAAGGGAGAGGTTCTGAGACAGAGGAGAGGGGCCTCCTCCCTGAGGGGTCAATCAGGATGACAAACCAAAAGTGAAGCACACCATGCACAAAACCCCGCATTGCCCAGGCACAGCTCTCCAGCAGGTATCCATGCAGGCAGCACAAAGCCCCAAGCCGAGGCACAGCGCAGTAGCTAAAGCTCTCCAGGCTGCCGGGACTGAAGCAACATCCTGCTTGCCCCCACGGAAGCAATACTGGGGCAACATTTTGCGCCTCATCCTCACCGCAGTACATTTTTCACTTTTTCTCAACACGAAGAGAGACCCGGGGGGGGGCGGGGATTACAGCCTGGAGGCTGCCTGCCTGAGCTTGGGGAGCATCCGAAGCGCCAGGAGGGGAGGTCGGGGGAAGAAGGACACTTAGCCGCACAGACTCATCGACTGAAGTGATAAAGATGAGCTGTGCTCAGTCCAGTTTTGGGACCTGACTATCGGAGTTGAGCCCTCGGGAATGCGGAGATTAAGATCACAGAGAAAATAATAATGATAGGTGGGGGGAATCATTCCCAAGCTCCAGGACCTGGGCATGGATCTAGCCTCTCGGCATTTAGGCTCTTGCTGCCCTTTCCTGTCCCCCGAGGCTGCCCCCGTGCCCGGGCCCGAGGGAGCGGCGCGGCGCGGCCCTACCCGCGCAGCACGTCCTGCTGGCCTCTCCTGCGGACGCGGGCGGCGGCGGCAGGGCTGCCCGCGCCTTCCTCGCGGGGCTCCGCGTCCGCTCCGCGCGGCGGCTTGGGCTGCCCGCCGGCGGCTCCCGGCGCCCACAGCGCCACGCAGACGAGCCACAACACGCAGAGCCGCCGCCGCCTGCCCATCCTGGCGGCTGCGGGAGCCGGGGGGACAAGCGACGCGGCAGCAGCGTCTCCCGAACTCAGCAGCAGCAGCAGCCGCCGCCGCCGTTGCGCATCCCCGAGGGCCGCGGCTTTGTTCCAGGTGCCGGCCCCTCTGCTCCGCGCCGGGCCGGGCTGCAGGGGCGCCGAGGGGCCGCCCGCGGGGTTTTGAGACAGCGCGGCCGCTTGCCTGGCACTGCGGAGCGCAGCGGCTCCCGCCGGACACGTGGGGGGCAGGCGGCGGCGGCAGGAGGGGAGGAGAGGGGAGGGGAGGGGAGGGGAGGAGAGGGCAGGGCTGGGCGGGAGGAGGAGGAGGAGGAGGAGGAGGGGCGCGACCCCCCCCCCCATCGCTGTGCGCAGCCGCGGGACAGGGGCGTCCGAGCGCTGCTCGACGTCCCGGCGGGACGGGGGTAGCTCAGACAAGTGCCGGGTATCCTTTCATGACCGGACTCGGAGAATAATTTCCACCCGTGTCCAGCGCGCAGCCCACCGCAGTGCAAGGGGCACCGTGCAGGGTAGCTGCTGAGGCAGAGTTAACTGGTGCAGCACATGCGGCCGCTCTCGCCCAGAGTCTCGACCCGACTCGGGGGCTGCTTCCAGGACTGCTTATCTCAAATGAAAGAGATGATGCTCCGCTGCTCCTTCCCTCCTTGCTGACTAGTTACAGGGAGAGTTATAAGGGACATAAGAAGAGGAATGCATGCGTTTATTGGCATCACGTTTCAGTGGGCAGGCAACCCATCGCTTAAGATGGTTTTGCTTAGTGCTGTTGGGCTTGGTTAAAATTGATACCCATTTGCAGCAAGTACTTGGCCAGTTTTGCCACAGCATTCAGTGGAATCAGCGGGAGGGCAGGGAGAGGCAAGTGGGGTGAGTGGCAGTAGGTGGGGAGGCGGGCATGAGCACGAGGGGTGGGGAGAAGCGGCCACAAGGAGTGGTGGGCCCACACCCAGGATGGGGCAGCAGGAGTGTTGGTGCCCAGGCTGGCACACAGGTCCAGAGTGGTGGGTGGGCGGACAGAAATGGCAGCACGAGAAGTGGTGAGTGGGGGGGTGGGGAACGGGCGTAAGCGCGGGGCCTGCGTCAGTGCCCAGGGTCAGGGCCAGCAGGGGCCCAGTGTGAGGCAGCAGAAGTGCAGGCCTGGGCTGGCACATGGGACTGAAGCAGCTGGCAGGGGAGTGCGGAGGGATGACAGCAAGAAGCGGCAGTAACCAATTATCTCTATTTACATTCATTCTTATGGGCAAACAGGTTTCACTTAGTGCAGTTCTGCTTAATGCTTGGGGCTTTTTTAACCGATTATGAGTGCTAAGCAGGGGTTGCCTGTACAATCATTTTTCAGCTAATATGATCATTTTGAGCTTCCAATATGATGATTTCATGCTTAAGACCTCGCAACACCGAGGCAGCTGCTTCTCGCAAGCAGCCATTCCATCAGCCCACCACACACGTCCAGTCTACTTGTCTCTTTCGACCCTCACCCCCATTGAGACTTTCTGTGCCCCTCAGGGTCCTTTTGGAGACCCCAGGAGATTCCATGGGGTCTTCTCCAGACCACCCCCTGGTTTGCCTGGTCCACATCCTTCCCTATCCGCTTCCTTTTCTGTAAAGACATCTGAGATAACCGGGGTAAAAGCAGCTGGTTCAACTTGTTTCCGTCTCTCATCCCTTGTTTCGCTTTGCCCTCTTCCCACCAGCCACCCAAGCTCACCTGCCTTTGTTGAACATGGGCCAGATCTGTGAGTGCAAAACCTGGCCTGTGTTTCTGGATGCTCTACTTCAAGAGAACAAAACCCCTGCCTGGTCAGAATATGATGTGCCTGCACCACTATCAATTAGGTCTAGAATCACTGTAGTCCAAACTGCTCAGATAGAGTTCTCTCTCCTGCCACGACTTGCTGTTATCACATAAGTTCTTGTGAGCTGGAGGAAATGGACTGATGGTAGGCCGATCTTCTCATGGGGCTCCAACCTCCCCTTTACCCCCCCCAACCACATCAGATGTACTTCAGCAGGAATGTTTGGTGTCTCTGCCACGCCTCAATTTCTGTGGACTCTGCACAGATCTCAGTTTGAGTGCAGGCTGAAGGGATAACTCCACACAAAACTCAAAATAATGGCTGTTCCTGGGGCACAATCTCAATCCCACACAAAAGAAAGAAAATATAACAGACTAACAAAACACAGTTCAGGGTCTCCTGCTGCCCTGAGGACAACGTTCCCGTACCTCTGGTACTCTTTTGGTACAAGTTCCCCAAATCTCTGATTAGTTCTTATTTTCTCCTTTTTTCTTCAGGGGTCCAGTTCTCCTCCCCTTTGATGCAGTTAGGTAGGGGTTGTAACTGAGTCCTTAATACAGTGTGAGGAGGAAAATCTCCTCTCTTAAAAATGAGTTAATTAAGCATCACAAATACTTAATTAACCTGAAGCAAAAGGAAAATACAAGTCCTCCCAGAAAATAACCAACTTAATTACCAACTTAATTATCAACTGTTATTCATCCAGATTCCTTGCATTTTGGTCCAGTGTAGGGTGCTGCTACTAATCCTTGCAGTCTGCTTGCCAGGCATCAGCAACTGGAAACTTCTGCTTCTCCTGAAGTTTAACTAGGGGTCATCTTTCCCTTCTCAAGGGATCCCACCAGACTCTTCAGTCCCCCTCTAGCCACTCTCAGCCTGCAGGCTTGCAGCTCTAGTCCAGAGCTGAATAGGCATGGGCGAACCAGGTGGCTACCCAGGGCCCGGACAGAAAGGGAGCCCGAAAATGGTATTTTTTTAATTATCTCTGGTGAAGGGGGACCCAATACTGGAAGTTCACTTAGGGCTACCAGGAGTCTAGGCACAGTGCTGCTCTAGCCTGCTGGAGGACTCTCTCATTTCCAGGTTCCGGCTATACCAGAAGTGAGAGCATAATGTATTCTGTCAGTGTCCTCCCCTTTCTGGCCTTTCTGGGACCCTGAATAGCTCCTCCAGGTGTCTCTCCTTCAATCTGAAGGCAGAGGCTGCTTTTAAAATGCCAGGCCTCAGGCGCAGTGCAGTGTGTCAGATCAGGGATCTGGTGAGTGTGGGGCTGCTGCACAGCCATTCCTTGCACCTCTTCCCTGTTCTCCTTGGCTCTCTCACACTGTGTTCAAGAAAAGGTGAGAGGCCCTTCATCTGGAGGTTTTAGCTACTAAACTAGGCACCTCTTGCTGAAGGCCAAGGGAGGACTAACAGATTGAATGCAGTTTTCATAATCTAAGTCTCAAGGCTCCTGGATGTTTTTGAGGACCCTGGCACCCCCTATCTTAATGACAGCCTTTCTTGTCAGAGAATGTCTGGCATTCAAAAGCTTGTCTAGTCCAATTGCATAGCTGGTCCAGTAAAAGATACCACCCTAAGAAATCCTTGCCTCTTACAACATTTGCTAAGTACGAAAGGTTAGGTTGCCTTTCATTGCCTTTGTGCGGCCAAAAAAACAGTTATGGCCAAACAGATATCCATACGCCTTTTCGAACCACAGATAGCAGCAGCAACAAAGTTGGTATCAATACATGAGGCTATTTAGTATAGTGGGGTTCTTTAGTTTATGGCACAAGAGCATAGGTAGCCAGGAACTGCTCACACTCTCCGAACAGCCTGGGCAGGTGTTCCAGGGGCTTGAGAGCAGCAATCCTACACACTCCTGGAATTCCCACATAGGCTCAGATGCCTCCAGACCTAGGAGCACCTGCCCATCTTTCCCCGTTCACAGAGAGATGTTTCCATGAGCTTAGAATTTCTTTAAGTCAAAGTCTCAAAAACCATTAGGATTCTGTATAGCAAGCAAGGTGAAGAAAACTGTAAGGCCAGTCTTCTGGACCTAAGTGGGAGAATGGAGCTGTGGAACTGAATGAAAGGATCTCCATCAGAGGCTATTAAGAATAAGCGAAGAGGCTACAAGAAATGGAAAGAAGACCTGATTGGCAAGGAGAGTCATGTTCTAAAGACCACAAAGTGCAGTGCGTGACAACTGCCAAAAGTCAAGCTTAGTTTTATTTTTCTGATCAAATAGCCAAAGGTCCTGTGACCACAAAAATAAAAAAAGGGTATAATGAAAGAAGTTGTGTCACTGTACACTGAGGATAGGGTAGAGATGAAAAATAATTTAGGTGTGGCCCAAAAACTTAAATGAACAATTTGCTTCACTTTTCAATAAGGAGAATTACATTGATCAGGGGGCAAACGCAGAATGGAAAATGGGAATGAAGATATGGAAAAGGAAATTACCGCAACTGAGAAAAGAACTAAACTCAGAGTTTAATTTACTCAAATCACTCAAGTTTCCATCCCAGAACTCTAAAAGAACGGCTGGCATATCCAGCAGCAAGAACTGTTAATAAATCTGTGGAGTTGTTTAAAAGTGTGGTACCATGTGACTGGAGAATAATAAATGAGGTAGCTATATTTAAGTGAGCAGAGGGGTTGTAAGATGATCCAGGCAACTACAGGCCTGTTAATCTGTATTAATTAAATGCAGGGTTTAGAGAAAAATTGAAGACAAGAATAATTAGAGGCACTGAGGTAAATGGAAAAGCATGTGCAAAGCACAACCTGAATTTACTGCTAAAATAACCAGATATCTCTGATAAATGTTTTCCTGGACATAGTACATGCAATAGATACAAGCTACCTAGACTTCAATAAAGTTTTTGATATGGCAGCACACAAAAAATGTTTAGCTAAAATGGAATCTCAAGAGACTTTTCTACAAACATTGTAAGTTAAGTAAAGCTAAGAGGAATTGGCTAAGAGGAATTGAGGATGAGTAGTTTTGAAAAAAAAAGTATTAGGCTTGAAAAAGTCACTTGTAGCTCCCCAAGGATTAGTAAAGGGACAAATCCATTGTCCTTGGCACAAAGGTAACAAGCTACCAACATTTGCTGAAGATACAAAGTTGATACATCATCAATACAGAGTAGGACTGTGTAACAGCATCTGTAGAATACATCAAAATAGGGCGGAGCGTGGATGGACTGCCGAAGGGGGAAGAACCCTGTTCCTGTATGGCGGGGGAAGGAAAATAATAAACAGTGCAGCACAGGCTGGTCTAGCTTTATTTAAGCTGCACCAGAGTCTGTAATGGGAACCTGCACTTAAACAGAATTACCAGGATAAGTTCTAGCCACTGACCCAGAAGTTAAAAGCCTGGAAATTGGGTAGGTTAGTTTGCCCCAGAGAGGGGACACCAGCAGGAGCTTGTGTCCACCACATGGAAGTTTGCTGATTTTCCTGACTCCCAGCGGGGAGTGTAACAGGTCGCCTTCTTGGGGCCGATTTAACTGTGGCCCACCCACCTGTTTCTGGGCTAACCGCCTGCCTTCTCTCCCACCATGCCTTGTTGGAATTAATTAGATGTTAATAAGCGGGAGGCTGCTCATTTCCTGCCCCAATGCCAGGGGGTGCTATCTGCGGCTCCATTCCTCCCCTATATCGCAGCCCAAGCCTTGTAGATGGCATCTAGATGTTATCATCGTTGGACCTCACACTGGGCCCCAGAATCCTCCTAACTGAATCCTACCTGGATTCCTCTCCTCAGTCGATCTCATCCACTTTCATACTAGGCAGCATAGCTCCCTTAACCACTTCCCCTTTGGATGTGGTGTCACTGGGAACTTTGGCTCACTAGCCCTGGCTGACCTCTAGGCCAGTCAGAGCCCAGGCGCGCAGCTTTTGGGCATTCCTTGCGGTGGGCCCCTGGCCCTTTGACCCTTCCGGTCCTGGCCCCAGCTTGGATCAGTCAGGGGAAGCTCATACAAGTGCCAGTCTATGGCCCTTCTCTCTCTCTCTGGAGGTCCACCCTCCAGGCCCTCCAAACAAGGGGTAATCCACCTGGTTGTGGGAGCTAGGGGTTAAGGTGCCCTGACCCACCTTTCACCAGGGTGGTAACCGGCCTGGCACTTCCTGGGGGCTCTTGCACCACTGAGAGCCTCACCAGGCCACCCACTCCCAGCAGGGTGCAGTTTTAGGTCATACCCAGGACCAGGAGCCTCCTTACTGTTCCCTACAGCTCCCAGCTCCTCCCTTACCTCCAGATGATACCAGCAGACCTCTGGCCAGGCAATGTTTTTGCCTGACCTCCAGCAGAAGAACTGGAACTGCCCTGTTTATATGGGCAGCTCCGGATTCAAAATGGCTGCCCTCATCAGGCACCTGGCAGATGCCAGCTCCAGGCCCTTAAAGTGGCAGACACAAACAGTGCCCTGCCACAGGGAGTCAGCAGATGCCAAAAGAAAGGAAAGAAGACCACAGAACTTACCTCAAGGTGAGAGCGGCACAAAAGTATCGCATGAGGGTCAGACCAAGAGCCAGACCAGTGAGTGCAGCAATTTTTGGTTGTTGTCTGCAGGAAGCATATAGGAGGCCTGGTTAAAGGGAACGGATTTTGAGAAGTTGGTTTCCCTCAGTGGGAGGAACCAGAAAGCTGAGCCAAGGGAATCTTGGTTTTACTGGCTCATGCTCACTGATCGCATCCTAGTGGCTTTGTGTGGAGCAGTCCTGTGACTTGGGCACTTCAAGGGGATGCTGGCCACAGGTGAAAGCCTGTAAGCAATCCGAGAGGGAACAGACCCCTGAAGGAAAAAGGAGAAAATAAGAACTGACTAGAAATATGGGGAACTTGTGAGAGCTAAGGGAACACCCAAGAAAGGAGTGCAGGCTGTGCTGCAATCAGCGACAGGTTATTAGAAGCTCATTGAAGCTGAGTGAGTGCACTAAACTGGATCCGTAATGAAGCTTCGCACCTTTGAACATCTGGCGTGGCAAGGGCAGGATGTAGGGGATGGAGGAGCCCTGTGAAGAGGATGAAAGCCATAATCTGGTTGCAATAAGAGCCCTGAGGTACACCGCCCAATATTTATTTTCTCTTTTGGAAATTTCCTTTAAAAACAAAGGTATGGCAGGAGAGTATGAAAGAGCACAAGCAGAAACTGGGTGATCTGGCTGCAGCTTGTACTACACGGTAGCCTTGGATGATTACAGGTTGAAACAGAAAGAAGCTGAATGGCCTTGAGTACTGAATTTAAATGACATGCAATGTAATGGTACAAAGTGCAATACCATGACTTTAGGAACCAGTAATAATAATTTCTTGCTCTAAGCTTACTAGGAACTCATCAGATGAGAGTAAATGATCAGGAGAAAGATTGCATGATGATTATGGGCCACTGTGTCATGAAATGATAACTGTTCTTCTTGAGTGTTTTCCAGCAGAGGTGGGGAAGTGTTACTGTTGTTTTACAAGATGCCAAACTGATTTAATCTGGAATACTGTGTATAACTCTGTTCACTTCTAAAATAAGGATTTCAAATTATGGCAGGTGCAGAGAAGAGATACTAGAATGATCATGAGGATAGAGAACCTGTCTATTATATGAGGAAACTAAAAGAGCATGTCTTGTTTAGCTTTGTAAATGGAGGTTGAGAAAGGATGTGATTATCCTTAATACATGCATTCAAGGAGTAAACGCCAGGAGGGAAAAGAGCTATTTAAGCCAAAGGACAGTTTTGGCACAGGAACACTATACTGTGCATGCATAAATCTAGGCTGCAGGGGTTTAGGTTGTAGCCATGTTGGTCTAAGGATATAGGCAGACAAGTTTCCTTGAGTGAATTTGATATCTTTTATTAGACCAACCCAAATGGTTGGAGAATGGTTATTAAGTAAGCTTTTGGGTTCAAAAACCCTTCGTCAGGCTAAGGAAGCTGCAGCAGTTGGTGCGGCTCTTCCTGGATGGAATGAAAAGTAAGAAAGCCGGGGGCTGGGCTGGGCTGGGCTGGGCTGGGCTGGGGAGCCAGTTGCCAGGCAGATTGTAATGTATCAAAAATCCAATGTCTTTCTTTAGTCCCTGATCTCTAGTATCCAGCAGGTTGATGAAATGGAACTCGTAGGCTCGTCTCTGGGAAGTGTTGTGTAAGTTTCCCTTGAGGATCAGGCTTGAGAGAGTGAAAAAGACCCTATTCTTAAAAAGATCTTCCCAGAGCCACCCATCCTAGCCTTCAGACAAGCACCGAACCTCGCCAACCTCATCACCAAAAGCAAACTTCCTCAACTCCAGAACCCACCAAAAGGATCCAGACTGTGCCATGACAAGAAATGCAAAATCTGCCCACACATCTCCACCACCCCCACTATTACTATACCCCACAACAGAGCCATCAGCATCCCAGGATCTTACAGCTGCACCTTCAGAAATGTAGTATACCTCATCCAATGCACCAAATGCCCTGATGGAAGGAGAGACCAGACAACAACTGCGCACCAGAATGAACGCACACCAGAAATCCATCAAAGACAGAAACACTCAATTACTGGTGGGGGCACATTTCTCACAGGAGGGCCACTCTCTCTCCAATCTCTCAGTCCTGGTCCTCAAGGGAAACTTACACAACACTTCCCAGAGATGAGCCGATGAGCTCCATTTCATCAACCTGCTGGATACTAGAGATCAGGGACTAAACATAGACATTGGATTTTTGATACATTACAATCTGCCTGGCAACTGGCTCATCAGCCCAGCCCAGCCCCTGGCTTTTTTACTTTTCATTCCATCCAGGAAGAGCACACACCAACGGCTGCAACTTCCTTAGCCTGACGAAGGGGTTTTGAACCTGAAAGCTTACTTAATAACCATTCTCCAACCATTTGGGTTGGTCTAATAAAAGATATCAAATTCACCCAAGGAACCTTGTCTGCCTAAATCTAGGCTGGAAATTCGAAGAAGGTTTCTAATCATCAGATCAGCAAAATCTAGGAACTTTTTCCCAATACTGGAGCAAACAATCCATATTTGAAGTATATAAGCCCAGCACCTGGAGAAAGACAGATAGGCCTGATACATTGAAGGGAGCAGAGCTTCCAGGAAAAAGAAGCTGCTGGAGATGCTTTGACAGGCACCAAAATGCAAGCACTCTAACAGGTAAAATCTTTAAAGGAAGGAGGGCTGGCAAGATGACTTTTACCCAGTGTGGGTGGTTTTTGTTTGGAAGTGGTTGCTTGTACCTTTTCTTCTTTGTAGTGAAATTTATATAACTGGAAGACCAGATTGTGGCAACAGGGAGGCCACAGAAGTACCAGAGAAACACCCCATTTAGAGCCTTGCCTGAGTCAGGGACTCCAGAGAGGGCTGGAGCTGAGACTGAGAGCAGCCTTGCCTGGGTCAGTGACCCTGGAGACTGGAACTGAGACAGAGTAAGATGGGGCCAGGGGCCCAAAGCCCAAGAAGTGAGAGGCCAGGGCCAAGAGCCCAGAAACCAAGTAGGGGTAGAGGCAAGATGGGACTAGGGCTGGAAAGCTGAGGTCCAAGGCAGTAGACCTGGGCTGAGGGGGGCTACAGCCAGAGCAAATGAGCCACGGCCAGCAATGATGAAGCTCCAACAAAGGTTTGAGGCCTGAGAGCGCTAAGCATTGCAGTGGAGCTGAGTACCATATAACCTCTGTGAGGCATGGGCATGGCTATGGCAGCAGATGGAGGCCAAAAATACAGCCCATAAAGCACCTGGCATCCTAGGGTACCAATAGGGACAGAAGGGCTACAACTGACTGTGTAAGGGGAAATCTTGCAGTGGAATGGATCCACTCTGGACCCTTGGGTCAACCTCCCAAACCCTTTTGAGCATCATTAAGGTATGGCTACAGGCAACATAACAGGGAACAGCACTCAAGAGGTCAGAGGGACCAGGAGCTACATGTCAATCAAGGGGTGTCACAGCACCCTTGGGGCATGGGTCTTGTCACAGGCCCCACTGGGCATGGCTGCCAATGGCAAGAGGAGAAGTGAGGGCTGTGCTGACAGACTTATGGATCCAGACTTATGGATGTGCTGTGCTGACAGAGTCTGGCTTACCCTTCTGCTGTTTGCCTTGCTGTTCCTGGTCTTGCCAGCACCACTGCCTCCAGGTCTGGATTTGGCCCAGGCGTGAGGTGAGATTGAGAACTCTGACCTAAGTTTTTTAAGATAGAGCTTGACCACTTGTAAAGTGGTCTGCAATCACACACAACTGGTCTTGACCTACAATATCCCTTCCAGTTGTATGTTCCCATGACTCAAATGTCTGTTTCCTCATCTTCTCCCACAGAGGTCAACATGACATACTGATGTCAAGTGACAAAAACTAGATGGAAGATAGTTAGACTGAACATGACAAGTCTGACAAGTGATGATATAAATAATTCCTGAAATCCTATTTTGTCTCTATGTCGGAAACGGTCAAGTGTGTGTGTGTGTGTGTGTGTGTGTGTAATGTTCCCATTTAAAACACATTATTTGGGGGATTTTTATTTTTAACTGCTTGACATTGTCCAAAAAAGGATCCTATATTGGGGAAAAGTGTGGGAGTTATATTATAGTGTATGTGACCCTAGTATATTTATTTTGGGGAAGCACTGTAAAATATGATTTGTCATACTGTTATTTTACTAAAACTAGATCTGTATAAACCTGAGCTGTTAGCCATACGATCATTCTTTTTAAGCTTAAGCAGAATGTTTTTCCATTCCCATAATTAAATTATAAAGTACATAATTAGCCACAGCATTTTTTCATATTTATTAATAACAGCTTTCCAAAGTTGAGGTGTCTGTATAAGTATTAAAAATACAGATGATAATAGACTATATCAAGATAAAAGCTAGTTGTTCCTTATTACAATTCTTACTCAACATTCTGTAATTTATTTTTCCATTTTGTGTCATTAAGAACATTTGTTCTCACCTCCAGACCTGGAGGCAGTATACCTCCTCTGCTTGCTCTTGTAGGGAGGCAGTTAGACAGGCCAAAGCTACCACGGAGCTGAGGATGGCATCCCAAGTTCAGGACAACAAAAAATTGTTCTTTAGGGAGTAAAAGGAAGGCCCAGGGCAGAATAGGACCCCTACTAGATGGGCATAAGCAATTAGTGACTGACAGGGGGGACAAGGCTGAACTCCTCAATGAGTTCTTTGTCTCAGTGTTCCTAAGCGAGGGGCAAGACAAGGTTCTCACTGGGATTGTAGAGAGGCAGCAACAAGATGCCAAACTGCCAAGCGTAGACCCTGAGATGGTGCAGGGGCACTTGGAGGAATTGGATGCGTTCAAGTCAGCAGGCCCGGATGAGCTCATCTGAGGGTACTGAAGGCACTGACTGACGTCACTGCGCAGCCACTGGCGGAAATATTTGAACACTTGTGGCGCACGGGCCAGGTCCTGGAGGTCTGGAAAAGGGCCAGTGTGGTCCCCATTTTTAAGAAGGGGAGGAAGGAGGACCCAGGCAACTATAGGCCAGTCAGTCTCACCTCCATCCTAGGCAAAGTCTTTGAAAAAATTATCAAGGCTCACATTTGC
>JAGPOW010003395.1:59890054-59910687 GCA_030014935.1 Caiman crocodilus
GTCCAGAGAAGGGCCACTCGTATGGTTAAGGGCTTGCAGGCCAAGCCCTATGAGGAGAGACTGGGGCACCTGGACCTCTTCAGCCTCCGCAAGAGAAGGCTGAGCGGTGACCTTGTGGCCACCTATAAGTTCATCATGGTGGTGCAGAAGGGAATTGGTGAGGCTGTATTCACCAAGGCACCCCTGGGGGTTACAAGAAATAATGGCCCTAAGCTAGCAGAGAGCAGATTTAGACTGGACATTAGGAATAACTTCTTCACAGAGTGGCCAAGGTCTGGAATGGGCTCCCAAGGGATGTGGTGCTCTCTCCTACCCTGGGGGTCTTCAAGAGGAGGTTAGATAGGCATCTAGCTGGGGTCATCTAAACCTAGCACTCTTTCTTGCCTATGCAGGGGGTTGGACTCGATGATCTATTGAGGTCCCTTCTGACCCTAACATTTATGAATCTATGAATTTGATTTAATTTCCTAGGATTCTGTCTTCCAGTACCTGCCACTGAATGTAAAGATACATGAACAAAGATCAGTTGGGCCATTTTACAAGACTTCCGTAACATTTTTAAGTGTTGTTTCTGTATACTTTGTTTTGACATTGGTTTAGAACAATTTGCTGTTATGTTTTGCTTTTTTCTAATATTTGTCGTATGAGGCATCAAAATGGAACAGAAAGCCCCTCAAAAACAAAAAAAAACAAAACCCCAAACAAACCTCAGTCTTTATTTTTCCCATACTATAAACATCTTTGTTAAAAGGGCTTGAGGGCGAGGACAAAAAAGGACACATTCTGAAAAAGATTTTTTTTAAAGGTACATTATGAAATTTTAAACATGGAGTGATTTAAGACATTTCCCTCTCTTATTGGGTCATTTCCAATTTTATCAGAGAAAATTATGAATTGTCTATTGACTCTCAATGAGACTTAGATTTCAATATGAGAAAGTCACTTTTGAAAATGGGAGCATAGGTGGAATTTCCAGTCACACAAGTGCACATGTATGGTTGGTATTTACTATTATTTTCATGCCAGTAATTTTCAAATCTAGCCCTCTTCTAGTAGGTTGTTTCTTTCCATCCAAGCCACCATCTCAGCCTCTATTTCTGACATCTTTGTGGATGTCCAGTTGTCATGTTAAAATCAAAATGGCCAAAATGGACCTCTTTAATTATCTGTACCTACTCAAGCCTTTCTTTCTCTGCCACTACAAAAAACACCACTGTTCTCCCTGTCACTCAGGCCTATAACTTGGATTGTATCTTTCACGCAGACCTCTTTCTATACATACTCATATCTGTTGTTTCTGGCCACAGCAATAATACCCTCATCCGCCACAAATAATTTTATATTTTATCTTTTGAAACCTCCTCCTCTCTGGCTCATGTATTGCAATGTTATCAAACTCAGAATGCTATTCAAAATGCTGCTGGTAAGATTATCTTCCTGACTTCTGGTCCAGATAACATCAGTTCCCATCTGAGTCCTATTGCTGGCTCCCCCTATGCCTCCGTATCTAACACAAGCTTCTTATCTTGTAATAAGCCTCATTCTACCACATTTATCTAGAAAGTGGTCTGAAGACAGAAAGGAATTGACCAAGAAAATAGAAAAAGGGATAATGGAGGTAAAAAAAAGAGACAAAATATTATATTAAAACAGAATTGAAATACATTAGAGAGAGAGAATACAGATATACTGAAAAAGAGCAGGCCTGAAAGGTACACCAAGATTAATATATACAGCAGAAAGGAACAATCCATAAAACTGCTAAGTATTTTTCAATGTGAATGACAGCTGGTGGTAGAGCAGGCTGGTGTACAGACAATCAAAAAACTTGAGGCAAAATTAATTCAGTCTTCATAGCTTTCTCTGTACTGCGTAGATTGGATGGATAACAAACTGAACTCACATTCACTTTTCACTTGGGAATGGCAGTCAAATGCCAGAACTGGCCCAGGCCAAAAGACAGGGGGTACTAAAGCACGCTTCCTAGTCTGCCAGCCATTGCAGCTAGGGACAAATATTCAAAAAGCCTGAGCCTGAATTGGTTCAACCTTTGCAGGTTAGTCTAACCTGACTAGGCTAAATCAGTTTGTAACTGTACAGACATCCCCTCTGGACTGACAAAATGCTGGCACATGCCTGCAGTGGCTCAGGCTAGAAGCTGGGGGTGCAGTGGAACAACCTTCCCTTCACTTCCCTAAGGCTGAGTTGAGGGGGCAGGTCCAGGCCCCTGGCAGGACGCTGTGATTATGGAGGGTTTCCCACCCTTGTTAACAAAGTATTTATCAGCTCTGTTATCAGCATTTAGCACTCCATCAGAAAAGAAACCCTCAATCAGTAGTTCAAGCTATTCTTAAACAGCTTTTTATAAAGGAAGGAATGCAGAAGCATTACCAGCTGAGCTGCTTATTAGCTCCAAAAAGTTTTAAGCAGACACTGTCCTATCTGCGTTAGCAGCTGCTGTACATGTCCAATTATTTATGGCTATTTGGATGTCCTTAAAATTTCCTTTAAAATGCTGTACAAATGTTCATTAATAAGATCTGGGTGGTCATCAATACATGTAAGAAAGACTAAAAGCTTCAAAGATCTACCACTCGCATGCCCTTGCACTCACTTTGATCTTCCAATATTTATTCAATAAAGCATGTTTGGAGCATGATGTGCCCATCTGGCTGTCAGGGCTAACCCCAGTTATGTTTATGTGCTCAATTGCTCAACACCTTCCCTGCCCAGCCCATTGGTCTCACAATCACTTGCCTGGTATTTGCTGCGGTGAGGCCCAACTCTTTCCTGCCATGTCTTGAAGTTCTGGTGACCTTACCGATCAGGAAGTGTTGTTCTGCACCACAGCTGGCCAATGGCAAACCTGCTAGGGCTTTCTTCTGGGGCTCCTATACCCCATCCTAGTACCATCTAGATGTTATGCCACTGATTGCTTGCACTCATACGTCTTCCTGGGTGATCTGTTCTCTATTTTTTTTCTCTTATAGGTTCATGAGTGTCTCTATTCAAAGCCTTGACAGAATGAAATAGCACAGACTCCTGGACTTCCTCTCAGTCACACTTAAGTCTCACATGTGATATGTTAATTCTCTGCCACCGCTCCCAAGTGGAGGGGTTGCACACTCCTTCCGGGGTAAACAAAAAAAAGAAATAACAAAAATCAATGAATTCACAGAAACATAAATCACTTTCGGGGCTCTTGCCCTTTTCCTTGGTTTAATTGGCCAGACCAGTCGTTTGCTCCCTCTAGCATTCCCGGGAAGTTCGCTGCCAAGCTGGCACCCTTCTCTGGCCTACTTGGGTCAAAATAAAACAGCAGAAAAAGAATTAACTGGTTAATCAACTGTTTAGGGCCCAGCCACTTGTGCCGAGGCCAGCCCATCTCCGGTGAAGTTTTCTGCCTCTTGTGTCACTTTGCGCTGTGGTGTCTTTACTATGGGTGCCTCCTGGCTTTACTGAGATCTTTCGAGCTCTTTTGCCAGCTCCTTGCCAGCTCCTTGGGACTGGGAGGGGTCCCACCTGATGTCTTAGGTCCCAGGACATACCTCTCTGCTTCCTGGCTCTCCCTACTCTTCTCTGGTGCATGCACTGGCCTCTCATTTCCCAGGGGCTACTCTAGCTGAATGGAGCAGCTGCTCCAAAACCACAGCTCCCAGGACTCTCTTCATTCTTTTGGTGTTACTGTCTCACCCTTCACGGGCTCCTCTTCCCCTATGATGAGTTTTCCCCTAGCTTCTTGTTCTCTTTTACCCTCGCATTTAAACAAAACCTTTTACAATTAATTTTAATATATAATATTTTAAAACTTATTCAGCTGTAGTACATGTATCTTTTATGTGATACACCTGCCTAAATCACTGCAGAGAGTTCTGAGGAAGAGACAACGACATAGGAGGCTGCAGTGTAGTGTAGATACTTGAGCTGGCTTACATGTACTAACTTGGGTAGTGGGAACAATCTACCTGCTTCAGCTCAGAGCTGACTGCATGCTAAGTCACACCACTGAAAAATAGGGCAGTGCAGAGCTCTGTGTTCTCCCTACTAGGCTCTGCTACAACCTGAGCTAGCTCATTTATAACCCTATAGTCTGCAGGTTAGTCATACGCATAGCCACACCAAACATCTTTCTTACCTACTCATGCATAATGATGACACTTTACACAGTTAGCATAAATTGACATAGCTGCATTGATTTCAGTGAAGCTACGCTGATTATGTCAGTTGAGGTTCTAGTCCTTTAGATATAGTGTCTCACTTATCTGTAAGGAAGATTGTTTGTATGCTTTAGAAATAAATTTGGTGTACAAAATACTGGATTTCCTGGCCTACAGAAATGTTACCATGCATATGTTACTGCTTTATATCAAATTTCTACACATATGTTATGTACCAGTTTATATCTTAATAACTTAAGAAATGTTCTGATTTTGTTAATCTTCCAAATTATATTCTCATATTTTTAAATGTCTAGGAAATAAAATGTCATTATATTGCTGACCCATCCATAAGTCAATAGCTTGGCAATGACAACGTTACAAATAGTGAAAATTTACTGTAGCTTATCTTATAGATAATCATTGTATTTTATAATATTGCAAACAACATTAACACTTAATGAAGTGAAACAATGCATGACTGTTAGGGCTGTGTGAAGTTTCAGGTACTGATTCAATTCAGAGGAAATTTGGCCCAATTCAGCAGTTGAATCTCCAAAGTAAAATTGAATCGGGAGATCAATAAAAAGGTCTGAATCAATTCGGAAAAGATTCAGAGGGCTTTGGAGCGTTTCAGGCCGTCCTCACTCACCACCTCAGGGTAGCTGGACCCAGACTCCATGCCAGTAAGTAGGGAAGGGGGGAGGGAGGTATGAATGAGAAGGGTGGGGACCATGGGGTGACCCCCACCAGGCCTCATCCCCTGCCTGCTCCCGCAGCCCCCCTGACTGCCTCCTGACCTCTGCCCCCTCTCCCTGCCATGTCAATGGCTGCCCAGCCCGGCCCCAGTATCCTGGCTCTTGAAAAAATAAAAAACCCTGCGCTCACCAGCTGCTGCAGCAGCCACTGGGGCTTCGGGGGGCCCCATGGAGCACAGGGCAGTGCGGGGCAGCAGAGATCACCCCCCCTTGACTGGGAGGAGCTAGTGAGTGTGGGGCTTTTTTTATTCTTTTTTCTAAAGAGCTGGGAGGCTGGTGCTAGGAGAGAAGGCAGGGGATGGGAGCTTGTGGCAGAGTCCCCCATGCAGTGGGGAGCAGTGGGGATTGCCCCCTCCCCGCCCAGCATGAGCCGGTGAGTGCAGGGCTATTTTTTGCTTTTTTTTTTTAAAGAGCCAGGACACTGGAGCCAGGCAGGGCAGCCATTGACAGGGGGGGAGAGAGGGAAAGGGATGAAGCTTGTTTGATTTGGAGTTTTGGCCACTTCAGCAGTGCACAAATCGCCGAATCAGATTCAGCCAAATTAATTCAGGACAGTGATTTGAATCACCAACCCGAATTGCTGTCTCCTGAATTGGCTGAATCCGAATCTGATGCCAATACTAGCTGCTTTGCACAGGCCTAATGACTATGCAATGAAAAGCAGTCGTTGCCACTTAATCATATTATAGGCCTCAAGGAACACACATCAAGATTCAAAACAATTGTCACAAGCTGAAAAGACACTATGAGCAGTCAGCTTCTAATTTGGTCAAATGGACTATGTTATGATTACAATATTGGGGAAACCACTGTATTTTGCAGGTGAAAAAAAGCACAGAAATGATGCAACAACTCCACACAGATTATGCAGCCCCACATGGCATGTGGAGTTTGCCTCTTCCCTTTGTATGATAGGACCCCTTCAGTTTTGCTACCTACTCTGGGATTGAAGGAATTCCAGAAGAGTGGATTACTCCTAAACCAGGGGTGTTAAACTCATCTGCCCCTAAGAAGAAGATGAGGGTTGTTGGGCTGGTCTGCAGTCTGGACTGGGACCATCCTCCAGTACAGCACCTGCAGTACAGTGTGCAATCAGCATGCCGTGTACCTCACACACTGTCCCCAGGGCTTTTTGTGCACATGGCATACAGGGTTGGCAGGGTCCAGCCTGTGCTTCTTGCAGAGCACAGGCTGGACCCAGCAGTGTAGGCAACACTGGAGGTCTGTACAGTGCACAAACTGCATGTGGCACCCTGCCAGATGAGCACTTTCCTCTGGTTCCAGCATTGCTTGAGCTGGACCAGCCCTAGAGCCAATGTGCAGGGACCACTCAGCATTGCATGCAGGGTGTGCCCTGGACCAAGCCCTTGTGCTGTATACAGGAAGCAGAGCACTGGATCCAGCCCCCATACTGCATGCAGGCTGAATCCAGCCTGTGGCCCATATGTTTGACACTCCTGTCCTAACGAATACAATCATTTGAAAGTACTTAGCCAGCTATTTAAGCAGCAAGTGTAGAGGTAGCTATTTGTAATTAATCTATAGGGTATGGTGAGGCATTACATTTATGCTGGAAGAAACACTTTTCTCCTGGAACAAAAGAGAGCATACAGGTGTTCAAGAGTTATTTTCACAAAAGAGAACTGTCTCCTTCATGGGGGAAAAAAAAGAGTACTTCTAACAAGGAAGATCTCTCTTCTAGGCCACGTTGAGCAGCTATACAGTTCTCCTGCACCTTCTAAAGACTGATGACCCCAGACTGGAAGGTATGGGGAAGGGTGGGGGTTCATGGTTGCTCAGCTCCTCCTGATCCCTCCTACTCAGAGAAGAGAAGAGTAGAGCTGCAGTGGATCCTTTAGTTTCAACAAACCAAACTGACCCCAAGCTATGGAAGGGTTAGGTGGGGAAAGGGAGGAGGGAAGACAGGGACGGAGGGAGAGGGGAGATGGCATTTTCCTGCTAATTGGCTCTTTCTGGGGTCTGAGAGGAATTGAGTCACTGCGTTCCCCCACACCAACCACAGACCAGGGAGACCCTGGTTTATGGAAGATCACTGCTAGATTACCTCTGGGCACTGGTCTGGGAAGACACCGGGGGTATTTTTCCAAGGCTGGCTCTCAGCCCCAGATTGCCCATAGGGGAGAGGAGGTGACTGCAGACTGGAACACATGTATGCTCACCCTCTCACCAAGATTTCTAGAAATGAATACCCGTCTCCAGCCTTTTTGATAACATACACATATATTGCACATACTATATATTAAAATTGTATGTATTTTGACAGTCTATTGCTTCTTTACTCTGCATATGTTAATTGTCCAGTGAGTCTATCAGTATTTCAGGGAAAGTATACTTGTTTACAGGATGCCTAGAACAATGGGGCCTTAGCCTCTGAGTTCTTCAGGCACTTCTCCAGTAAAGAATAAAAAAAAATGTGTAGTATATTAGAAAATTGCTCCACAGTACTATCAACTAGCAAAAAAGATAATTCAGATTTGCAATTCCTGATATTTTCCAGCATGTTAGTTACATATTTTAATGCATCTGCAATCATAGCATCCTTATTGTAAAGAGGAAAATTAAAACTTGCTAGTGAAGTTTCCTACTATAACTAGCTGCATACAGAATCCTTCCTACACAGATTGATTTGATTATTTTGTGTATGAAAACACTATTTCTTTTCTTTTTTTAGAAGTGGAAAATAAAAAAATCCCAATACTTGTAAATGTTTACTTATACATAGAATATACAAAGCATTGATTGTGTAAGCGAGAGAACAAATGTAAAGTGTTCTTAATTTAGAAACCTCAGATACATTCCAAAACCTTACTTTAAACTCAAAGACAGAAATGAAGCATACTTTTGGGTCGATTTGAGAAGGAGGCTCATTGGCTTTCATGCTGCAGGAAACGATAGTGGCAATGCAAGGGTTGTGTATATGTTTAAAAACTTAAGGAACTAGCAGCATTCTAAATAAGAGGTCAAATGCTTTACAATGCAATCTCCTTTGAAAGACAGCCATATTGATAAACAAATACAAAATATAAAGGAGAAATTTTCTGGCTGTTCTAAGGCTGAAGCCCATAACTGATGTATAACATTCCAGCTTTCAGGAAAGGGACAGGACATAGCTCTAATTTTAACTCCCTCTGGAGAATCTCTCAGCCTGGAAGAATCCCCAGACAGACATATGCAGGTGCTTTTCTCTTCAGTGAGGCAACAGAAGTGGAGTGGGACAGTGAACCTTGCTCTATAGATTTACTTCAAACATTTATTTTAGTTCATTATTTCTTGGATAAATGATTTTCATTAGCAGTGGTCTTGTGGCATTTTTGTAATTACTGTTTTCTAACTTGACTATCACAATATTCTTAAAAATGAAGGCTGTAAATGTCCTAAGTCCCATTGAAATGAGACTATGAAGATAAACCTATATTCTCTAACGGTTTATCTACCTAAAGGCATGCCTACTATTTACTCTAAAACAGGGCTGTCCAACTTACAAGTATAGGCTGAACCAATGGGGCCACAGGCCCTGCAGGATGCCCCTAGGTAAGTTATGCCCCCTGCAGACTGCTTATCCCATGAACATCCTCCCTCTGTTGCACCATGTAACGGTGACACCCTCTTCACTACTGCACTGCATGCCCATGACCTCCCACCATCACCACTGCTTACTCACTGTTGCAGGCACTCCACCACTCAGGTGCATGCCTATGACCTGCCCCCCTCCCCAATCCTTCCCAGCCCGCAGTGCACTGAGCATCTCAGAATCACCCTTACCTTCCTGCACTGCTGCACTGCCCTGCTCCCTGGGGTGGGGACAGGAATTGGCAGCCAGAAGAGGGAGGGGGGAGGCCAGAGGGAATAGTGGCCAGGCTGGAGCCCACAGGCTGCCAATTGACAGCTCTGCCCTGCAGCATTCTAAAATCTGTTCTATTGTCACCCTGTGAACTCAGGCAAAGTCTTATAATTTCAATGTAATCCTTTGATTGAATAACATCAAATTAGCCCAGTTGTTCAGAGATTTATTATTACAAAGCACATACAATTCACTGTATCACTGTACCAAGCATGTGAAAAACCTGATTTTTCTCTTTCATGGTACACCTCACACTCTGAGGCTTTTATACAGCACACACACACACACACACACACATATTTCATTTATAAGAAATCAAAGAAATAGTGTATCCCTGAATGAAACTTGATAACACTGGGTGGTATCAGCACTGGGTGGGTCTACATGTGCTATTAATTCACATTAGGCTACATGTGTAAAATACTGCATGGTAAGCCTAATTATTGGTAAAATTCTGTGGAGTAAGCCTTTCCCAGGAGCACATCTACACATGCTCCCTTGTGGGAGCAGATTTGCTTCCAACGGTAGCAGCCTGATACAAGGATCTTCCTGTCCTGTTCTGCCACACTGCAGCAGTCAAGGGGAGCTCCAGGCTTCCCTGGGTCCATCCTGGGGGTTGGTAAGGGGCATTCTGTCTCCTGGAGAGGTCCAACCCCCAGGGTCCATCCTGGGGGTTGGTAAGAGAGCTCTGTCTCCTGGCCCTGTGCACAGAGGGAGGAGACCTGATGTTCACGGGACCTTGAGACAGCTGTTTCTGCAGTGGGCAGGGGGCAGAGCTCTCCTGGCCCCATGCCCATTGGGACACACGACTGCCAGCAAGCCCCCTGCCAGGCAGGGTTTTCCTACCCAGCAGAGGGTTGTCTGGGACCTGTCCTAGGTGTGGGGCAGCTACTAGCAAGGCTTCTGCTGGGTGGGTGGGGAGGGGGAGAGGGAACATGGGGCTCTCCAGCATCAACCCTGCCTGGTATGGGAGATGGGACAGGGGGCATAGAGTTCCCAAGTCCCAGAGCTGATCAGCTTCTGGAACCTTGGGAGGGCTAGGAGCTGAGCAGCGCCCACACTATGAACATAGAGTTCCCAGACCCTTGTGGTTCCATGCTGCCTACACTGACCAGGAGCAAATTTGCTCCTGGTCAGCATCTGCATGAATGTTACTGTGCAGTAACTACTGAGCAATTAATTTAGTACCTGTATTTACTGATACTAGCTAACTGCAGTAGCTTAATTTACTGCGCAGTAAATGCCCCACACATATAGATGATGATGCTTTAATGCACGGTAGATTAGTCTACTGCGCAGTAAAACATTTTGTGTAGATGCGCCCACTGAGGCTTAGTAATAATCTAGCAATGCTGTCTAGTCTCCCTTAATTATTTTCAGTGTCACCTTCCATATTTGCAGATGATTTAATTTTTTTAAAAGCATCTTTTGAGGTAACTCTTCTTTACAGTAATATTTTACTGTCATTGTTGCCTCTACTGTTGTAGTGTCCATGTCACTACTTAGACTCTATGTCCTTCTTCCTTTGTATTCAATATTTCTGTAACTGACACCAAAGAATGTAGTGACTTTGGATGAACTCCAAAGAACCTCTTCTAAAATGCAAGAATAAGCAATAACATTTTATAGTCAAAATGATTTCAAGCAAAATAAATCAACACATTCTATATTGTCACATATTTTTCTCTTTTTCTAAGGTGACGTGTAATGTGTAAAAAAAAATATGAATATTTTACCATTTTAGAGCCATATTCTCCCTAAAGCTTGTGCTATACATATCTACTGTGGTTCGTCTATAAGGTGCAAATATACCCTTTCTTCTACTTGAGTTCAGACTAATGTGACTAAGTGCATCTCTTATTCTTATTCCCCAGTGACTTCAGTAATAATCATGACAGAATGTATTATGCTAGAGAACAAAGTGAAGGGTTCAATACAGTCTATGCTGGCAGCCTCTGGAGAAGTAGATGAATGTATTGTCAGCTGCAATACTTATATCAGGTTCAAGTTGGCAGATGCAAAACCAAATTCATAGTTGTGGGGGGCTGAGAAACGCCGGCGGAATGGGGCTGCCTATAGAGTGGAATTGGTTGGACGAGAGGCAGCAGTGGTTGAAACAAAAAAACTTTACTTACAAGCTGTATACACAAGGTATGCAGTGTAGGCACAATCCACAGACAGACAGAACAAAACTATAGGCAGGCACACCGATGCTCACACTCACATGGGTACGGGGTATGTCGTGGCGACCCCCGTTGGTGGGTGATCAGGCCTCCTCTGTGGCTCCAAAGTACACGTGGGGATCTCTCCCTACATGTGTTCGAGCACTCCTTCAATTTGGAAGGGTACCACCCAAGCCTTTTATGCAGCCAGCAAGCCAATTGCTGACTGCCACGTGTGCATAATTTACACCAAACCAAGTTTGCAGCTGCAAACTTTTAGCAGGCTCTGATCTTGCACCAAGGACTTTCCTGCCTTACAGGGAAAATCCCTGCACCAGGGACTCGCAATGTGCCTAACACAGCTGTGCCGAGGCATCTCTTAACTATTTAGCTCTGACATGCCCCCTTGCCAAAGGCACAGTTGTAGCCAGGGCACATTCGAGTCAGCAAAATCATCGCATTGCCCGACGGGTTCATACCGCAGACAGGTATAAACAGAAGTGGACAATGAAGCAATCTCGTTTTCCAGGGATCCAATCAAACAATAACCCATCAACACACAACTACACATTAACAGGTTGGTGATAAACAGTTCAACTATCAGGACTTCAGTGGGTGTCATCGTGTCCTGGTCTCTCGAGGTACTCCCTCTTCTCAAAATATTCTCTCTCTGGTTCGGTCACACATGTCTCAGTGGACCTGCAGAGATAGTCTTCTCTCTCAAAATATTGTCTCTGTGTCTCCGATCTGATCTGCACACACTCCGGCTAACTTGTAGAGAAAGAAACTCTCAGAAAAATTACTTGTCTCACAAAAAATCAATCACTCATTATCAAAAGATGATTTATCATCTGGCTCATCTTGGCACTGGAACCCCATCTCGTATGCTAGGTTCCATTGACCCTCATCGCCCAAAACTCGCAAATGCTGCTTCATGAGTCTAGGGTAGCGCATCAGGAATCTGAACATCTCTCGTTCCTCTGGTGTTGGCTGGAATTGTTGCAGGCTGGACTCATACACTCGATGCTGTTCTGGGTCACTGAGCTCTTTCTGACCCGGTTTCACAAGAGCTTGCAGTTGTGGAAATTGCCGCAAGAAATCACTTGCAGGTTGTCCGGCTAGTGGGTTTAACAAAGTTCGGAGAACGATAGCAGATCTTCCTCTGTACACCTCAACACATGCATCGATACTCATCAGCGTGATTGGAACAGCTCCAGGATCTTGTAGGTAATGGTGAGGCCACAGTCCTTGCTGCTGGGATGATGACAGTCCCAGTGCACGTCATCTAGGATTCCATGTGCAGTACGAAATCCCGATGATTGCTTGCAAAATCTGTTCCACACTGACTCTCGATGGTCCACCTTCATGCCAGGCATATGCTCTCTAGCTGACCTGACCTGCAACAAGCGCTGGAAGCAAAATAGGCCAATAAACATTGTATGTCACCATTCCAATGTCAGGAGCATGTCCTCCACTCCATGAGGCTCGTCTGGTAAGGGAACTCGCCTCTTGTTGGTCCACCAGGTTGGATCCAAACTCCACGACCAGGTGTCCCATCCACATAGCTAGGGTTTCTGCTGACCTCATCTTGGACCTCTTACATAAAGCCTGTAATTCAGTCCAGGTTCTGCCTTGATAAGTGCTGGAAGTAGTGTAGGCCACACGCATCACTTGACTTCTCATTGCCACAGGGTGCATGGCTGTCTGAATCCTCGCTGCATCTGACGGGGAACTTGGTTGCAGTTTCTCTCCCATTGCCTCTCTACCATGGCCCCAAGGTGGGCCCTTGTGAATCTCGGGGGGTGGGGTCGCTACTTCCACCCACCCACCAATAGCTCTGCCCTCCTCTTCTACCTTTCCGTGGTGGCTCCTCTCCTCTCCCATTTCACCGTGGCGGCTCCTCTCCTCCTCCGCCTTTCCATGCTCCACTTCTCGACCCTTCCATGGCAGCTCCCTTCCTTTTCACCGCCATCTTGTGATGATGGGGGACCCTGGCTTTCCTTTGCAGCTGCAACCCACTTGACCGCGTGAATGGCACACAGTTGGGCTTCCAACTCAGTCCTCTCCCACATCAGGGTCATGACTGTATGGAACATTACTCGCAGCATTTTCCCTTTCCCGTACTCCATGCTGGTCTTTCCACCATGGAGTATCTCTCCAGCTCCACTTCTCCACAGAGCTCTGAAAGCTCCAGCTCTCCCAACTCTGGTAACAACGTGTCCCAGTTAACTAGCGCTGGTCCCTTGCTCTCCCATACACAGTGCATACAGTGAACAAACTCCTGACTGAGAGCTATATCTTCCTCGCTCGACTTCTGTCCGGCTGAGGACTCACTGCCTCCTTGATCTCGGGGTTTAAATCGAACCCGCTCACTCCCCATCACACATCCAAAAGCTTTTGGGTGAAGACACACTTCCCACTCTTTCGCAGGTTCCCTTTCTCCCTCAAGCGAAAGGTAACTGCCCACAAATCTTCCACCTGATCCATTGATGGTAAGCAATGTGTGCTCCCAACTCCACGACGTCTAGCATGTGGCATTTTCCACGGCACCAGGAGCAACCCTCAACCAATTCTAGCTCCATTACATCTTCCCAGTGTACCGATCCTGTTCGTGACGCCATGTGGGGGCTGAGAAATGCCAGCAGAATGGGGCTGCCTATAGAGCGGAATTGGTTGGACGAGAGGCAGCAGTGGTTGAAACAAAAAAACTTTACTTACAAGCTGTATACATGAGGTGTGCAGTGTAGGCACAATCCGTAGACAGACAGAACAAAACTGTAGACAGGCACACTGATGCTCACACTCACACAGGGTATGGGGTACGTCGTGGCAACCGCAATGGGGAGTTGTTGGTGGGTGATCAGGCCTCTTCCATGGCTCCAAAGTACACGTGGGGATCTCTCCCTACGTGTGTTCGAGCACTCCTCCAATTTGGAAGGGTACCACCCAAGCCTTTTATGCGGCCAGCGAGCCAATTGCTGACCGCCACGTGTGCATAATTTACACCAAGCCAATCATGAGCATGCACTCGATGGTGCAGCTGCAAACTTTTGGTGGGTTCTGATCTTGCACCAAGGATTTTTCCCACCTTACAGGGAAAATCCCTGCACCAGGGACTCGCAATGTGCCTAACACAGCTGTGCCGAGGCATCTCTTAACTGTTTAGACAATAGTGGTAGTTAATTACTTTAAAAATAAAAAAGTTATGCTTAAATATATATGTAGAAATGTACTTTTTATCCTCAAACTTTAGGAAGTGCATCAACAATATGTAACAGTACTACAGATGGAATATTTCAGTAAGTCTCAATGTAACTCCAATTTAAATAGGGCTATGTTGGTGAGCGGCGAGAACCAGAGCCATTACAAACTACATGTACACCAGTTCATAAAGACGTTTCTGAGATACTGAATTGTACTTGAGAAACAACATTTTTATATCAATGAGTAAGGGAAGCAGCTGATGCATGCCACAGGTTAGATTAGACACAGCAATATTTTTCCTCAGTTATCTCAAATCTATCTGTAATGACTGCAAATATTTGGTTTGGTGTCTCAAACACACAAATATAAGATGTAAGTGCTGAAAGTAATAAAAGGTTGGCTGACAGCTTTTGTTTTAATTTTTAAAATAATATTATGTTATCCTTTTTAATTATTGGACCCTGAGGTACAATCAGTCGTGATGTTATATTGGGTAAAGCAAATCACTACTCAAGATCACACACTTTAGCTGGGCAGTCACATGGATCTGTATGTATCAGAAAGAGAAGCCATGCTAATTCCATACAGATGTGCTATTGCATTCCTGTAAATTTTCAGACTGAAAAGGAAATGCTAGTTACACCCCTTTCCCCTTACAGCCTAGGGTAGATCATTTCACATATTGTACATGTGTTTTGCACTCATAGATGAATCTCTTTGACCTAATACTCTATTTTTAGCTTTTCATAGCCACACTTTTAATCAAATACTTCCAATCTCTAATTAAAGTGAAGCTCACATCTATGTTATTTGCCTGCAATGGTCTGTGATTAAATTGAACCTGTTACTAAATCATGAGTTTGGTTACATCAGCCTCAATGGAATGACTGGATTTGTGTTAGTGTAGCTGAGATCAGACTTTAGCCCACTTAGTTTATTTTGACATGTCTAGTGCTACACTTTAAAAAATTCTGCTTCCCTTAAGAAGAAAGTGTATTTTTACTTGTACTTAGTGTCATTCCCTTGGCAGTGCTGAAAGGGTTTGGGGGAAATCATCATCATCATCAACAATCCCTCACAGTCAAGGATGTTTGTTTTCCATGATTATCTTATCTGCGAGTCCAAAGATGTCTAACAAGGCCGATCTGGGATCTGCAGGTTCTCTTGCAGCTTGGGCATGTGTTTCCTTGTGGGGTGAATGACTCTTGGTTCCAGATTAGGTCCAGATTGGGGGAAGTACATGCATACTCAACCCATTTTGGAAAGGGCTTTGAAACCTATGGATGACAAGCACTAAATGAGTGAGAAGCATTATAGGAGTGCAGTGTGAGAGGCTTTCAGGCTAGGAACTAAATTTCAGTTGGGATTTCTGCTTTTATATCAGTTGAAGAGACCTTCAACTGTGGCAAACGTGAACAGTGGTAAGACTGCAGAGATGCAAAGCAACCCATATCCACCTTTCCAACCTCACCAAAAGCCTGAGTCTTGTTAGAAGGGAAAGTGGCTGGAGGAACTGCAGAATGTGCCAGTTTGGGTAAGCCTAGCCCAACCCCTTAAAACAAAGGTCCTGTCTGCTCTATGTGAACATGGAATATTCTACACCAACAACATATTTCATAACAGAAAACTTTTCCCTATTTTTTTTTGCCCAGAATTCCCAGCCACACTGTGTTGAAGTGTGCTGTGTACTGGATATTGCTTTCCACTCAGAAAGACTCTGTGTCTACAGTAACATGATTCATGTTTGTAAATACAGTACAGTGAAACCTCTCTTAAATAACTACTCAAGGGGCCCACAAAAGTCAGCCAGCAAATGGAAGTAGTCTTTAACCAAAGGACAAACAAAATTTGTCCAAAACCAGGGGGTACTTTAAAACACTTAGAGTGTGACTAAATGGTTGGAATAGCACCTTCTCAGTCATCAGATTTTCTCTGCATGTATTTGCCAGGTCGTATCTTCTTGCTTTGACAAACATATTCACCTTACTGATTTTTACTTCTGTTATCATTGCAGAGCTAATGCAGCAATGAGACCATTTTCTGGAATCTTTTTTGTTTTAAGTGCTACCCACAGAATAGTTCTAATAGCAAAATCTTTCTTGTTGCTTATGTCAAAGACAAAAAGAACACAGATCACAAGTTATTTTTTGAGGTCTAAGATTTAAATATTTCTTCAGCTGATGTGGACTGCAGTTCCCCCACTCTCAAAACAAAGTTTCAGTTCTCCCTACTCAGTAGGGATCCTGGTTTTCTCTGTTTAAAACCCAAATTCTTTTACTTAAAAAACCCAAATTCTCTGATTAAAACCCCCAAATCCATGGTTTTCCATGAAACACCACTATATATATCGGTATCAGTTAGACACAATTTTTTATGGATATAATTACAAATTTAAAGCAATTTGGAAGCTCACCAGTGCCTCAATCATTATAATAAAATAAATTCTAAATACCTATATATTTTGGCATTTAATTTGGGGGTTTTTTTAATAGAAAATCAGAGCTCCCCATGCCCCATTCGCTCAGAACATGGGTCCAGTTACAGCTGTCCCCCCTGTTGCTTTGTGGTGCTGAGCACCCCTGATATGCTAGTGCCCTGCCCATGCCATTGTCCCTCACTCCCAAGCCACAGTTCCCTGGCCCTGCTGGTGCCCCTCACTCCCAGCCCACAGCTCCCTGACCCTCAGTGTGTGAGAAAGAGAGTGGGTATGTGTGCACATGCAACACGTGGGAGAGTTGTGAGGGGCACAAGCAATGCAAAAGGGGAGGCATATGCCCCCTGAGATTTCTGCATTCACAGCAGGGTGTGGGGCTGTTAGTGGGGCTGGACCAGCTCCAGGCAGCAGCTGCCTCTGCAAGCCAGTGGGCAAGACCCAGCTTGTGAGGGAATGCTGCACCACCATGGCCATCAAAGTGAGGTGCAGCACTGTTGGCAGTACAGAGTTGTGTCTCCTGCTGCTGCTTGGTGCCTCAGCTTTCCTGCCATGGCAGCGTGGCACTCCTTCCCGCGCTGGGTCCTGCTTGCTGGGCCATGGAGGTGGATCCTTCCCTTAGCTGATCTGGCCCTACTGAAGCCCCACCCCCAACCCTGGGTGCAGAAATCTTGGGGGCCATGTATCCTGCCCCCCCTGCTGCATTGTCTTGGCCCCCCACTGTATCTCCTGTGCCCCCTACCCACTCCCGCCTCCATAGACTTCCCTGGAGAGAGTTGCGGGAGCTGCTCTCCACTGTCCTGTCTGGCTGTCTTGTGCACGTCTATGTGCACATGGCAACCCTGCATCCTGCTCACCCCAGTCCCAAGCAGCCCCTTGCGGGCTGGAACGCTGCCAGCCTGCAAAGAGAAACTCATGATTTCCTGCAATTTCTCCTTTAAAGGAGAAAACCTGCATTTTTCTGCAGCAAGTAGAAAACCCAGATTCCTGCTGATGAGTTTCAGTAAACTGAGAAGTCAATAATGTGCTACCTTGCATTGCTGGGATGGGATGTTTTTATTTTACCTGTGAGACAGCAGCATCACTAGGGTAGGTTGAATGTGGCAACTACTCCAGCCATTGACTTAGGGGAGGGAGGTGAAGAGGCAAAAAAGTGGCTGATGCCAGCAGCTGCATAGTTGCACTTTTAATCATCATGACAACTGGAATACACTGCTGCCTGGTGCCCTGATCGCTCTGCTTTCTCCCTCCCTACACTGCTGCTGTGGGACACATCAATCTGGATTGATAAAATATGTTAAGATACTTTGCACAACCTATAGGCTACCTAATATATTTGTTCATTCGTTTACTTGACCTATTATAGTCTGGTATGGAATGCAACATATTTTAAATTGAGAAAAATGTTATGTGAACAGGACTAGAAAGGGTCTCCCAGGCTATCTAGCCCAATCTCCTGCAATTGCAGGAAATCATTTACACAAAGATTATTAAAAACTTCCACTCTACTCCCCTCACATACCATAACCACAGGGTACATTATGAAAAGAATACCAAAAACAGCACCATGACACTACATCATGCCACAAGTAACAAGGAGGGAGACAAGGGCACTGCCAATACATTTCCACTGAGGTGGCAAAGATGTAATATTACAGAGGAAAACAAAGATCCTCACAGCCCTTGCAAATCTAACTTGGAGGGGGAGAAATTCTTCTTGACCTCAAATATGACACAGAGATAGAGATGGACCCTGAGCAGAACAGTAAAATCATCTAGCCAACTACCTGAGAGTTTTCTAAATTTTAGCAGAAACTGTGACAGGCCCAGTGATGGTAGAAGTTGTAGTTATGCATCTGTGCCTGGAAGCTTGTCTAACGTCTATAGTTGTTTCAACAAAAGGTATCACCAGAAAACTTTGCTTTTTTCTTTTAGAATCATTTAAAGCAAATAAAAGATCAGATATAGTTCTCACATTTCATGTGACTGTGGATCCATTGCTGCTACTGTACTTACAGAAGGCTTCTCTGTCGTGTAATACCTTTTTCTATCCATAATTGTCTAAGACAGCAGTTGGTAACTTTTTTAGGCTATGGGCTGGAGTGACTCACCTTGTGTCAGAGATAATGGATGGGCAGGCACTAGAACCCAGCTATTGTCACCACTTGTGCCTGCTTCAGCCATTTTTCACCACAGAGACACATGGAAATTGCCTGCAGTCCACACTTCTCCCCATGGTAGTGTAGGAAAGTGACTGCTGCCAAAGCTCCACATCCTTGGGTCTGGATTAATTGACTCCATGGGCCTAATCTGTCTCATGGACTGCAGGTTGCTGGCTCCATGATCTAAGATGACAGTTCCTTCCCAATAAGGCACTAGTACAGAGGTCCACACATTTAAACCTCACAATGGTTAAATAATGTTCTCTACTTGCATTTGAAAAAAAACTTCGTAATCTATATCTAAAGTAATGTGTGTCTAAAGTAATCATACCTCTTCAGTGGGTCTGACAGTTAGTTATAAACTACTTCATACATACATTGTACTGGATGCTAATTTGCTTCTAGCTAAAGATCAGGTTGTTGATTACAAGTTATATCAAATGTTTTGAGTCTTATTTAATGTATTGTGTACTCTGATTACCAGGGGTGGATCTTGGCAGTTGCAGTGGTGTGGTTGCACCCCTTTTATAGTTCACACTGCAGAAGTGGGAGCTGAGGGGCTTTTTTAAATTCCCCAAAATAGCCCCCCTCCCTTCACCTCATGCTCAACAGAACATCCGTTCCCCTTCTCACCCATTCCCCGCTCCCTTGCCCACTGCTGCTGCTGTTCTTACAATCTCTGGCTGCTCTAGGGGTGGGGAGAGCTCCAGAGCTACTCTTCTCTGTCCAGCCTGGCTGCATGGGGAGCAGGGATCAGCCAGCAACAACACTGGGTGGGTTCCTCCTCCCTGCCCAATCCCCCTAGGCATTCCCCACCATCTCAGGAACAGGCTCAAGAAGGGTGACCTGCCTGCTGCCACCACCACTGACACTGTCCTCAGCTGAGTCCCTCTCTCTGTGCAGCCCAGCTTATTTTTAGAGGTGGGACCAAAGTATCTGTGAAGTGGGGCAGAAATGGCTCTGGAGCTCTCCCTACCTGTAGAAAAGCCTGGGACGATGACAGTGATTGGCAGAGACGGAGGGAATGAAAGGAAAGAGATGTGCTGCTAAGCATGGAGGGGAAGAAAGAGAGTACTAGGGGTGGGGAAGAGGAGGATATTCATACCTAATTTGAGGAATTAAAAATTAAGCCCCTGATTGCTGCTTCAATGCAAGATAATAAATAATTAATAAATAATTTAATATAAATATATATATATCCCAGTTTGTTGTGGGCTTGTAAAGTGGTATCTTAAAGGCTCTAACATCATATATTCATCATATATTCAGATATATATATATATGAAAGCTAAAATTCTGATATGATGGAAGAATATACCTGATGGAGCTTTAAGAAAAAGTGCCAAATACCATAAATCTTGTGTTAAAATTATGTGAATTTGCAACCTGCCAATCGAATTTCCTTGTGTCTGTAGTAGTTATGATCTATTAGGCAGCTCTCAGTTATTTCCTGAATTCAAAAATCCATGCAAGGTAGTAGGATCTGCTTGGCAGTTAGGGAGTCAGTGCTTGGCAGTTAGGAGCAGAGCAGGGAGACTACAAGACTCCGGATAGGGTTCGTGTGTGGTCTCGGCCACACGTGAGCCCTCGCAGAGCAAAAGGAACAGCAGCAGAGGAGCAGCAGCAGCGGTGGCGGCAAAGTGGTGAGTGGGGCTGTGCCGACAGCTGGAGCTGGTCCGGAGAGGAGCCTCCCGGACCGCTTTTAGCTGACCCAGCAGGGAGCCGCACTCCCGAGCCACATGTGAACAGAGCACGCAAACAGGCTCGCTCTGTAAGGGCACGCCAGCGTTTGTGCCGGCATGTATTTCTGTTCTCTGCAGGGCCAGAAACCTACTGAAGTGCTCCCCAGACCCAGAAGAGCGACTCGTCGGTGGCAGCAAGTTCCCCCTGGACCCAG
>JAGPOW010003395.1:59910787-59920820 GCA_030014935.1 Caiman crocodilus
TTGGCTGGGGTCCTGTGACCCTGGCACTCGTTCCTGCCATTGGCGGGGGGTCAGACTGGATGGCCTGCTCTAGGCCCCTTCTGACCCTAGATACTATGAAACTATGATATTCTCATGACTGAAGTCAACCTGAAGTAAATTCTTGATAGATGTTTAGTAACATTAGGAATAGGGATTGGAATTATTTTTGAAAAAGTAGTTTGATGGTGGCTTTTAATTAAGTCTTAAAGATGGGAGCTACCAAGGTGGTAGACCTCAATACAAATTTCTACATTGATTCAATAAATAATAGAAATCTGCCATAAAATGATTTTAACATTGTATAGCAACGTTGACTGAGACTAAGAAATAAAGGAAGAGGGAACATTTTCAACTGATTTATTTTCAAAATACTAAAGAGGTATCCAGGATTTTAAAACCCAGTTATCTCAGAGTACAACTATAAAGAGTTAATACATCTTTTCAGACACAACTGGGACCTTTGGCTCCCTTTGCATAGCACTACAAAAACCCTGTAAAGTATCCACATATCTAAAAATATTTACTTGTCTTTCTGGAAAAAACCCTGAAACTAAACGGATTTAAGATTCAAAATCCTTCACTCATTGCATTTAACAAGCAGTGGAGGAAGAATGAACTTCACTTCTTTTCACAAGCTTTAGTGTAACAGGTTTCTTTGGAAGATTTAATTAATCTCCTTTTCAGCCTTTCCTGAAATTTTAAAAATATTCCAATACCCACTGAGTCCCTTAAGTGAGATCCACTTAAAATCTGTAATAGGATTCTGCTTTCCTTCACCTACACAGAGCTTAATGTTAATGCAAAAGTAGTAAGCACAGCATCACTCCTATGTTTAACAGCAGTCTACAAAACTAGATAATATCATGGTATACTATGGAAGTATATCAAACTTACAACTCGTTAATGAAAGTAAAAGATCTTTTAATTTGATGGAAGTGATTTTTCATTAAGAGTGACTCATCTTCCTTTGAACTGCTGAATAAGTATAAGGTGCGGGAGAGGAGGAAAACAGCAGTCAAAATTTGGACTCCTTTTTCTTAAGAACTGATGTATTTCCCATTAACTGTTAAATGGATTAAGCCATATTTTGCACAAGGGGAAAAATAATTTTCTTCCTACACACTATCACTAAAATCTAAAAGACAAAAAGTTGTGACTGAGTCAGATCCAGCCCTCACTTAAACTAGTACAAATCCAATAATCTTGATTTACTTTAAGGTCATTTCATTTCAAAACTTTCCAATTCCATCCAACATAAAAAGGGGAGGGTGGGGGGAGGAAGAAAGTATGGTGCTTTGAAAGAAGTTAACAAAGATTGAGAACATATCTAATTAAAGATGTTAATCTGAATAAAAAGGAGTTATAGGTTGATTTTTTTTTAAATCCAGAAATGGAAGCTGATTTTAGGAGTATTACCTCATATTTACACTTGCAAAAAGTGAGAACAGAATTTGGCAAATATTATGGAATGCATTTAGCTTTCATTAAATATTAATGGTATTAATACATTTGCACTGACTCAAAAAAAGTTTAAATCTTTTTTTTACCAAGTAATGTAGCAACAAGTACTTCAAAACTTCTTCACCTTATTAATGATACAAGGGCTTCTGGAACTATTAAAATAGATACAAGCAAAATATAAAAAGATTTCCTGAGGAAAGGAAAGTTAACAAATGTAAATGCAATGTTTGCTTACATGTGTAGCCAGTGTCTAATCTCCATCTCAGTAGGCACATCTACATGAGCAGTTAATTCAAAATAGACTTACAACACAGTTAAAATACTGCACAGTTAAGCCTACTAGGGAGCACATCCACATTAGGGCTGTGCACAATTTTGCCGGTTGTTTCGACTCATTTTGAGCTCAAAACAGATCAATCGAATCAAAACAAAGGGTTTTCAAACAGCCTTGAAACAAAACAAGGCTACTCGAACCATTTTGAATTTTTTTTAATGTTTTGAGTTTCAAAGCAGCCAGCAGCTAGGTGATGGGAAACAGGGAGGAACCAGGGCTGCACTCCCAGCAGCTCTGTAGCCCCATGTGGCTCAGCCAGGAGCGCAGCCCTGGCTCTCCCTGCCTCCCACGGCTGGGCTGCAGGAAGCCGATCACAGCACAAGGGAATGCAATTGAGCCTGGCCTCAGTTCCCCTCCCCAGCTCTACAATCAGGCTGGGGAAGGCAATTCAGCCCAGCTGAGCTGAGTTCCCCTCCCCAGTACTAGGATCAGGCTATGGAAAGGAACTCAGCCCAGCTGAGCTGAGTTCTCCTTCCCAGTGCTCAGTTCCCTTCCCTAGCTACCCAGTCCCAGGCGGCAGCACTAGGCTTACTTCCCTCATCTGACAGACACATAGGGGGCCCACAACCCTGGGAAGACCAACGCAGCCCCTGCAGCCCTCCCCAGGTTGTGGGCCCCATCTGCCTCCCAGTTGAGAGAGGCTGTTTTGAGCTTCCCCATTATAGTGTATGGGTGAAACATTGAAACAGCATCAAAACAGCATCACTGTTTCAATGAAATGAAACAGAACAGTGGTTTCAAATAGAAATGAAATTCAAAACAAAATACTGTTCCATTGAAACTTTGAAATTCAAGTCGAAACAGAATGGTGCCATTTTGCACAATCCTAATCTACATGTGCTCCCTTTTGGGAGCTGAGTAACCTTACTCCTCATAGGAGCAGCCTGAAACAGAGCAGCCTGCTTCCACTCTGGTCTGCCCCCTGCATCAACCAGGGGAGCTCCAGGCTGCCCCTGAGTGCTAGCCTAGGGGCTGGCAGGGACCATGAGGCCAATCTGCTGCAGGCCTCTCCCACCCTGTGCACATGGGGACAAACCCTGCGCCAGCAGGGCTTCTTTACACAGTCTGAGGCTGGCTGGGAATTGTCCTGTTCTGGGGCAGGTCCCAGCCAGCTCCAAGCTGTGTGGGAGACTCTCCAGCCAGCCCTGGGCTATATAGGGAACTCTCCATACAGCCTAGAACTAGCTGGGACCTGCCCCAGAATAGGTTTGGGAGGAGTAGGCTTGAACCTGGTCCCCCACCTCTATATGATCCCTGAGTGGGAGCTGGCCACAGCTGGCCCAGCTCTGCACGTGGATTCTGCTGTCCCTAGCCCCATGGAGAAGGAAGGGGGCATGTGTTGAACAGGCTGGACAGTGCCTATCCTTGCCCCCATGCCAGCCTCTAGCTTTCTGGCCTCATCATGGTATCTGGACCTGCAGTGGTATGGCCAGAGGCCAAGGTGCTGGGTGCCTCTCCCTGGGGTCTGTATCATAGGCACCTCCACCCAACTGCCCCCCTGACTAGTGTCAATGAACCAGTGTAAATAGGTTCATGGGGAAGAGGGTGCTTTATTGATGGTGGGCATTGGAATTAGGGGTGGGGTCTGGTGTTGGGCAGGGAGGGTAGGAGAGCAGGTTTGTTGCTTTGATGTGGAGGAAATAAAGATTGGTGCTTGGAAACTATCTGCAGTGTGAATGGTTCTGAGGGTATGCTGTGGGTCTGAGGTCTGTGGGTGGCTGGCCAGGTGCTGTACTGTGGGGAGTGGAAGAGGAGGAGGTGGTTAGCCTGCATGGTGCCCTGGCCTCCAGTGCTGGGTTTGTAGTTCACCCAAGACCTTGCGGGGGAGGGGGACATCATTGGTGCTGTTATCACAGCTGGCATTCTGGATGCCAGGCATCCTCCACCCACTGTGCCTCCTCAATCCAGGCTTCATGAAAGAGCTCCCCTCATGCCTCACAGATGTTGTGCAGCATGCAGGCTGAGGCAATGACCTGGGGGATGTTGGCCTCGGAAAACCTGAGATGGGTAGTGAGATTGTACCAGTGTCCCTTGAGGCATGCAAAGGTGCACTTGGCTTCAGTTGAACTCTGCCTGTTGTGGGTTGAGCTGACTACTGTAGGGCCATGGCGGCAGCAGGTAGCTAGGGTCCCCGATAAGGAGGGGCAGGATGGTCTTGTTGCTCAGCTGCAGGTCCAGAATACCTGGTGCAAAAAGGCTGCTGTCTATCAGGGCTGGTAGGGCAGAATTCTGGAAAATTTGGGTGTTGGGGGCACTGCCAGTCCAGCCAGAGCAGATGTTTGTGAAGGCAACCTGGTGGTCCACCACAGCCTGAAGCATGATGGAGTGGAAGCCCTGATAGCTGTAGTAGGGGTGATCCATGCAGAGTGTGCAAGTGAGGGAGATGTATATTCCATCCAGGGCCCCAATGCACTGTAGGAAGTCAACGGCTCAGAATCCCACTACCACCTCCAGAGAATTGGCAACCTGGAGCACAGTGTGGCCCAGCATATCCTGGAGAATGTCACAGACCTCCAGCATGGCCTGCCTAAGGTTTGCCTTGCCCACCCCAAACAAGTGGATGATGTACTGCAGGCTGGTAGAAATGGCAAGCTTGAGGAGGGTGATGGCCACCTGGGCCTCCATGGGGACGGTCTGGCGCATGGTGGCAGGCTGGCACTCCAGGTGTGGGCTGAGCTACTGCATGAGCTCCTGGAATGTGGATCATCCAGAACTAGTCTAGCCACTGGTCATTGTCCCAGGAGCACTGGACCGTGCTGCCAGTCACAGTTGCTGGGGTGGGACCAGAAGTGGTGGGGCTGGCGCCCCAGGAGCTCATGGCTGGCAGCTGTGGTGGCATCCCTGTTGGTGTTGTCAGTTTCACTGCATGGCAGGGTGGGATGGACAGGGTTGCAACCTACCAGGACCAGGTGGCAGTCACTGTGGCTGCTGAGCATGGTGAGCACAGGAGCAAGCAGAAGCCTGTGGTGCTGGTCATTACTGCTGGGGCGTGGGGAAGAGCAGCCATGGCTCACTGTTGTACAGGCTTTGGGGACAGCGGAAAGCTGTGCCAGCTGCACTGGGGTGGGGAGAGTAGGCTGCTCCAGGCCAGAGAAGCATGTGACCAGGGAATGAGGTGCAGGGCAGCCTTTTAACGAGTGCTCCTAGCACTTGGACAGCTATAACTGGAGCCTGGATCTCCCCCTGGCTGCTATGGGGAGGGGAAGAACAAGGCAAGAACAGCCCCGGACCCAACTGCTTCCATTGGGTGCAAATATGCACTTGACAGGGCACACATGTAGATGCATTCCCTGGTAAAGCTTAGTGCACCTGAATTTACTGCACAGTAACATTCAGGTGCATTAATTGCACGTGTAGATGTACCCAGTTTTACCTTTCTGATCCCATTATAATTTGCATGAGTGAAGAAAAGACACTTAAATTTATATTGCACTAGAATACATATCAAACTTACCTCAGTGTGACTATTATTTTCATAGGAGTTATATCAGATATGAATTTGCCCCATGACAATATTTTTGGAAAGAGTATGATGTAAAAACATTGTGTATTAAGTATTATCTGACTTGAAAAGGCCTTAGTTCTCTTCTCCTGGTAAAATGAGTCTACTGTAAATACATTTTTATTCCAGTTCTTCTGTCCTACTATATGTTTTCAGTGTGCATTACCTTCACTTTTACTTCCGTATCGTTTGCATTAACATTTTTGTAATTCCAAGTCATTGTTTGACTCTCACACCTACACTTGAATATATTCTGAAGTATTCTCTGCCTTCCTTGCTCCTGATCTTGCTGATAAGGCATCCATAGCTTCTAACTTTTGATGCATTTTTTCTTTAAAGATTTTTTCTTATACCATTAGGAACATTCCTTACTTCATAGCCTCCAAAGGTAATCACAACAGTATTTCCGCATCATAATTACCTTCCATGCAGCTCAAACTTCCAGCTTTTTGAAGAAAAATATTAATCATAAGTTTGCATATTCTTTTTGATGTAAGCTTTCTAAAACTGTGGTGAAATCTTGTTTTAAAGTGAATAAAATATACACTCAGCATAAGTGGAAAAGTATTTTGAGGGCTCAATAATTGAAAGAATCAAGTCCTAATAAAGTGAGTAGACCGACACTATGTCTGAATAAGGGACGGATCCCAGGTCTCTCAGCCTTATGAGCCATATGCGTGGCTCCAACCACCCTTTTACCACACCCCAAGCCTCACAGATGATACTGGCATTGTCTTGCCTAGGCCTCGTTATAATTCGGCCCCTTGTCGGCACTGAGCTCTCCGCAGCCCTTGTGAGCAAGTGGTGGAGGGGCAGATGGTAAGAGGTGGAGGTCAGGCCACTTGACTCTACCACCACCCACTCCTCCCCACACTGCCTCCCCTCATCCACCTCCTGCCCTGCTGCAGTGGTATATGTGTGTCTGGCAGGAGGTGGTGGGAGGTAATTTTAAGATGATCCTCCAAACTTAGAATCTGTACACAAAAAGTTACAAATTTTCTAATTATTGATGGGTCATCTTCAATTCAAAGTAATCTTGGTTTTAGGTAAACCTCAAAGAAAATCCAGTAATACAACTCATAACTCTTCATTTGTAATATAAACAAGTTCATTTTGTGGCCTGAATTCTAGTTTGGTTAGTTCTCTATTGGAAAAATATTTGTTTAAATATTTGGGGGTTCCTTAATATAGCATTTAATGGATTTTTAAAATGCATTTTTATTATTCTTATTAACTATTTAACGATAATCAATCTATTCTTGGGTGAAAGACAAGTTTGGGTTCTGAGGATGTTACAGAAAGTACATGAAACGCACAAAAACCAATATATACATTTGGACTACAACCAGATACTGCATTTGTTCAGGGAGAAACTATTTTATCTGAGGCTAAAGTCTAATTGTTTAGAAGCCCACGTCCATTGTCCCTCAATAAACACTATATAGTTTCATGGTAAAAAGTGCTAATAGTTTGTCCTGGGACATGGTGACATACGTCTGAATGGTTGCCTCCAGATAGCAGCACTGAATCAATGGCAAAGAAGTGGCAATGCATTCGGCCATTGACAAACCCCTGATTGGAAGGGTGATGCGAATACATACCAATCATAGGACACTTATGTTTTCAGACAAACATAGAAACACACACGCACACACACATATGGTACATGTTAAACCTATATACTTAAATCTCTGTTGTACTGCCATGGGATACCACTCTTCTGGTATACCAACAGCCCTAACTGCAAATCTGTGGGAGTTACATGTATCTTTTATTGGAGGAAGATTGGGACCTGGTCTTGCAAACTTTCTTGTGCAAATAGTCCACTGAAGTCAGGAGGCTTACTCCTATGGGTAAAATCGCAAATACATAATATCACCTTACTTGCTAAGCTTCTTTATAGATTCCCCCTGGTGTATACATGTAGGGAATGCATCAATTAATTTTTTATCATTCAGATTAATGTTATTATCTGACTGCATGTTTTCACAATTCATATGCAAAGACAACCTTATTTACCCATAAGCTAATATTTCTAAAATTAGCTGATCTAGATATCTGTGTTAAAGTCATCACACCACTGTTTTCAGCATTTACTTACTTTAACAACCTCTCCCCCTCAGAGCTTGGGTGCTGCAACAAACTTGTTCTACATATACATATATATGTACGGACAGACACACTCCAGTCTAGCTCTGCTCAGAAGTAATGAAGATTCAAAGCCATAATTTCCATTCTAGAGCAGGAAATCGTCTAGTTTGTTTATATTTTATTTGAGATTGCTCTGAGATCAGAGCAATTCCTTGAGGAATTTTAGATCTACATCAGATCCGGATAAGCTGGCATCAAAACCATAAAGCACAGACACAACTGTACGTTTCTCTATATTACAAAATGTTTTAGGTGAACATTCCCTTGTTCCTTTCTACTTCTCTTTATTCATAACTTCCCTTTTCTCCTTTTTATACTTTTATCTTTCTTTTTTAGAGTTATTAATGGAGGGATTATTACTGCTCATGCAACCCCCTCAATCCCCCCAGCCCCATTTTATTTTATTCTAAATGCATTGGGAATATCACACAGGAAAGAACTACAGTACATGTTTCTAAACATGTATTTATATTAGGCTCAAATAATTCTTCTTACCCGTGTCTAAAGACAACATTCATGTTGAGAAGAAATAGTGTTCTGCCTTACCTTAAAGAAAGTAAGCCATTTTTAAAAGTAAGATGATACAAGATATAACATTATATATATCAACCACATGCTTACATAAACTACATAATGTTTACATTATATGTACATTTTAAGGGACAACTGTGGTGATCTGATGCATAGTAAGAGCTATAGTAAATCATTTTGTTATTCCGGTATCAACCCAAAGATTTATAGCTGACTTTGTGGCTATCTTATGAGAAAGACATCTAGTGTTGATGTTGAAATTCGAGGTGTTGGAGAATCTAGCATAGCCAATGGTTAACTACATTTACAGTTAAAATTTAAATCTAACATGTAGTTTATGTTTTTCAAGCTTTGGCTTGCAGGCTTTGGAACCTGTGATGCTTTTGGCTATTAAACAACTTTCTACTATCAGTGATCCCAGTTTAGGTATTTGTAGAATATACTCATCTTTCTTGTTGATAAGATTGTGATTCTTCTGTCAGCATAAGGCATGTTTTCTAGTCCCTGAATAATTTTTGCAGTTCTTCTCTAAATGATCTCCAGCTTTTTAACAATCTTCATGAAATATGACTATCAAAACTAGACAATATATACCAGCATTGGTCTCATCAGTGCCCTCCCTGCACATTCAATCAACATGTCCCTGGTTGAGATCCAAGAAAGTTAAATTGTTTGGCAATTACAGTTATCTCTTATTTCCAGAATATAGTGTCCTGCCATTCTATAAGAAGTGCCTACATCCCTTGTACATTGATATAAGACTATTGGGTTGTATTAAAACACACTGTTTATTAGAGCTGAGTTTACCAAGTAATCCATACCATCCTACAGAACTTGCCATTATTTTCAATTCTACCTATTTTTGCATCATCTAAAAAAATTATAAACAATGACTTTACATTTTTTTTCTAAAGAGGGGGTAGGCAGTTATTTGGGCCCAGGGGCCACAAAGGGAGTTTTGACTCAGGTTGTGCCACTTCTGTCCGGGAGGAAGCTTCACCCAGGTGGCTCATGCCCTGGAATGTGAGGCTTTGGCTCCAGCTCCTGGCTGCCTTTCACCAATTCTGCCTGCCTGAGTGGGTGGAATATAGCCAGGAGCTGGAGTCCTGCACACTGGGGCAGGAGCCATCTGGCTAAAGGTCGCAGCTGCTTTCCACCCACTTGGCTGCTCATACCGGGTGGACAGAGTGGGTGGAAGGCAGCTGGGAGCTGAAGACAGAGCCCTATACACTGGGGCAGGAGCTCCTGGCTGAAGCTTCCTCCCAGCTAGGAGCAACATAGCAAGAGCATCTCAAGCAAAACTAAAGAAGGTATTCTTCCGCTCTACTTGGCATTGGTGATGCCACAGCAGGAATACTTCATCCAGTTCTGGGTGTCACACTTCAAGACGGATATGGAAAAGCTTGAGAGAGTCCAAAGAAGATCTGCTTGTATGATTAGAGGCCTGAAGAGCAAGCCATATGAAGAAAGGCTGCCAGACGAGGGACTGTTCAGTCTAGAAAAGAGAAGACTTCAAGGTGATTTGGTGACAGCTTACAAATATATCGGGGCGAGCATCAGGGACTATAGATTCATAAATGTTAGGTTTGGAAGGGACCTCAATAGATCATCAAGTCTGACCCCCTGCATAGGCAGGAAAGAGTGCTGGGTCTAGATGACCCCAGCTAGATGCATATCTAACCTCCTCTTGAAGACCCTCAGGGTAGGAGAGAGCACCACATCCCTTGGGAGCCCATTCCAGACCTTGGCCACTCTGTGAAGAAGTTATTCCTAATGTCCAGTCTAAATCTGCTCTTTGCTAGGTTGTGCCCATTATTTCTTGTAACCCCCACGGGCGCCTTGGTGAGTAAAGCCTCACCAGTTCCCTTCTGTCCCCCCCCACCCGTGATGAATTTATAAGCAGCCACAAGGTCGCATCTCAACCTTCTCTTGCTGAGGCTGAAAAGGTCCAGGTTCTCTAGTCTCTCCTTGTAGGGCTTGGCCTGCAAGCCCTTAACCATATGAGTGGCCCTTCTCTGGACCCTCTCCAGGTT
>JAGPOW010003395.1:59920920-59969970 GCA_030014935.1 Caiman crocodilus
AAAAAAAAAAAAATCCACCCAAACATTCTAAAGAGAGTCAGACCTCTAGCAGTCCTTTTCATGCTCAAGGGCAATCAGCATGGGTTCACCAAAGGCAGGTCCTGCCAGACCAACCTGATTGCCTTTTACCGCCAAGTAACTAAATCCTTGGATGATGGTGCCACTGTGGACATAGTGTTTCTAGACTTTAAGAAGGCCTTTGACACTGTTTCTCACCCCATTCTCATCAATAAATTAAGTGACTGCAGCATTGATGCCTGCACAGTTGGATGGGTAAAAAACTGGCTGATGGAGAAAGTAGTGGTGGACAGGTTGTACTTAAACTGGCGAGATGTGAGCAGTGGGGTACCCCAGGGTTCGGTCCTCAGGCCCACACTGTTTAATGTCTTCATCAGTGACTTGAATGAGGGGGTGGAAAACACACTGTCCAAGTTTGCTGATGACACTAAGATGTGAGGCAAGGTGGACACACTTGAAGGGAGAGATAGGCTGCAACTAGATTTAGACAGACTACAGAAGTGGGTAGATGAGAATAGGATGGGGTTTAATATAGAAAAATGCAGGGTGCTGCACCTTGGGAGAAGGAATCCACAGCATACATACAGGCGGGGTAGTTCCCCTTTTGAAAGCACAGAGGCGGAAAGGGATCTTGGAGTCATTATTGACTCCAAGATGAATATGAGCCACCAATGCCAGACTGCAGCCAACAAAGCCAGCCATACCTTGTCATGCATTGAAAGGTGCATCTCAAGCCAGTCCAAAAATGTGATACTCCCCCTCTATGAGACTTTGGTCAGGCTGCAGTTGGAATACTACGTCCAGTACTGGGTGGTGCACTTCAAAAGGGATGTGGCCAGCCTGAAGAGGGTGCAGAGGAGGGCCACTCGCTTGGTGAGAGGGCAACAGGACAGGCCCTATGAGGAGAGACTGAAGGACCTGAACCTGTTCAGCCTCAGCAGGAGGAGGCTGAGGGGGGACCTGGTGGCTGCTTACAAGCTCATCAGGGAGGATCAACAGCAAATAGGTAGAGCCCTTTTCTCCCCAGCACTACCCGGGGTGACAAGGAACAATGGTCATAAGATGATGGAGAATAGGTTTAGGTTAGAGATCAGAAGGCAATATTTTACAGTTAGGGTGGCCAGAATCTGGGACCAGCTTCCCAGGGCAGTGGTCCTCGCCCCTACCTTGGGCAAATTCAAAAGCAAGTTGGATGATCACCTGTCTGGGGTCTTGTGAGCCCAGCATTCATTCCTGCCTGTGGCAGGGGGTCAGGCTACAGGATCTGTTCAGGTCCCTCCTGACTCTAGCTACTATGAAACTGTGAAACTATGAATTTAGGACTTAAAAACAAAGTTTGGAGTTCTTCATGCAAATGTAAAATGTTCTTACATTACAAGTTCTCATATCTGAGTAGCACTTTCTCTACCTACATTAAGAATTTAAAAAAATAACTTAAAGAACCAATACGAATTGTTTTGTTGGATTGATTTTGTTTTGTTTTTGTCAAAGTCATTTGTGGGCATGCAAGAATCAAAATTTGTCACACCAGGATGTGTCTAAGCATTCAAATTCTAACTATGGAAAAAGGACAGCATCTTTCCACACTACAGGCAACTTATTTGTCATGCTGTCAATCTAGCTGCATTTATGAATATGTTTCAAAATAATATTTGCCAGGAGTAATACAGCAGATAAGGTTATATAATCGCTGCCATTAAAATCAATATACTGTTTAGTTCATTCAGAGAACTATATGACTTAGTTCAGCAGGCTAATTACCTGTTGAGGATAGGCAAAATGTTAAATCTCAGGATAAGATGCGTATTTTGTTTATGTAACTCAAGGATTTTATCATTATTCATTGCAACTTAATGTATTCCTTTTCCATTTCTTCTACTCACCTCTCCTGCCCTTGTTATCTTTGCTTTTCTCTGTTTCCTCTTCGCATTTTGGAAAATTTTCTCAAGTTATGTAAGGGTCTGTCATTGTTCTTTGCTGATCAGAACCAGAAGTTTCAAAGACAATAGCTGTTAGCCAACACTGAAAGAAGGAATTCACTGATCTCTTTCCCAGGCTACATCCTTCCCCATTTCTCTTTGGAGTATTTTCCTCTTAATGTCCAATACAAATTGCTGAATTCATAGAAAAGAGTGAGAAACATGTGATGGGTTGGCTTAGCCTGTCAGCTGAAGATAGTATTCTGACATTGTACTATATCCATTCCTTTTGCCAACTCATCTGCCTCTGTCCCCTATTTTTCTCTAACTCTCTTAGGAGTGCTAAAATAAGCATTTAAATACTAACATATTTTTTGGGTAGAATGTGACCCTGATTATAAAATGACTCCCTAATAATTAGAATGTATAGATGGAAAAATTATAATCTTGTTATAATTTTTCAGGTATAGAATTTAATTCTGGGAGGTTTGCCTTGAATTTGTCCTGCTCCCACTGATACAACAGAGAAAATAGAGCTTGGGGATTATGTAGTCCCTTTGCTCTCTGCTTCCCCTAACCATTTTCCCCTTTCAACCCTCTCCTTTTCTACTATCACACCCTATTCTCCCTGAGAGCACAGAAGTGAGGAGCAAATTGGAAAATAATAACCTTGAAATTAAACATGTATTTAGCACTTTGTACATAATACCCATACATTTAGTTCATCCAGATTTAATGTAAGTTACCTTCTTTTGGAACTGCTGCAAGTTACAGGTATTCCATAAACTCACTTTTGCACAACACTTTGGCACCTACTTATATGCATGATACTAGTCCAAAGCTCCAGGAGAATCAACAGCTTTTCAAGCCATGGTAAACGTACAGCTCAGCAGTGCTCAGTATGCATGTGGATTCCAGATACCACCAACAAAGGATCCATGTGCTAATTAGCCCCCACTCATGACTCAAATTGGGTGTTCTTGTTACAAGTTCTGGGATTCTTGAAAAATGTATATGCAAATAAGGTGCAGGGTAACCAGGTCCAACTTACTTCATGGAGGGTGGGGCCACACTAATCATATGAACCAGGCTGAGGGGGTGGTGACAGAGGGACTCTGGGTGAACTGTTCGTGGTTCCATTTTGTGATATATGCCAGGCGTTTAAGGCTGGTGAAGCAAAAAAATAAAAATCATTGGAAATGGGAATGAAAGGGATAGCTCAGTTGTGGGAGTGAAGAGGAAATTGAAGTGTATACAAAATAGTGGCTCACCATGATTTGAAAAGGAGTCAGTAGTGGGCAATAGGTGGTACAGGGTGTAATAAAAATCTTGGGAATCCAATGGACATGAAAGGGAAAGGAACAAATGTGTGAGAGAAGTTAGAGATAAGAGTGTGACAGATCTTGAGATTGTGGAATAGTAGAATGTTATGTTTCAAGGGTAAAGTGGTTGCAGTGAAAACGGTACTCTTGCTGATCATCCTTTATACAGGGCTGGTATATTCAGCATCATGAAAATACTTAAGGAGGGTATAGAGGCAGATATAATTTTCTGAGTGGGGGAGAGGGGGGAAGTGCTAAGTAAAAGAGAAAGGGTAGCCAGAAAAGCCAAGGAATTAGCAGCCAGGGAATCTGGGAGTGCCAGATTTGGAAAGCTTTGTGTATACTTGCTTTATAAGTATGTTCTGTAAAGAGATAACAGAGGGGTTGGGGAAGATTGCATGTTCCTGCTGTTCCCTGGCAGAAGGAACGTTAAGAAGATGGGGCTGTAACCTTCTGTGATGTTTACTTGAGTGTTCCACCCTTTCTGGCCATTCAAGTGAAACTGTCTCCTTTTGACTTGACAGCTTGCCTTTCAGAAAGATACCTTTAAGAGTCCCCAGAGATTCTCTCCTGCCGTGTCTTGTTGTTACTGGTTATTGTTGGGAAGATGTTTGTGAATCCTGCCTCTCCTGGTTCCTTCCTTAGGCTCTCTTGCCTGGACTCCCATTTCAGGGCTCCACTTCCCCTACACCCTGCCTTATGCCAACAAAAGATGTTGCTCTTTGGCCGAGGCTGAGACAAAGTCTGCTCACCATGGTAAGGACTTTAGCCCTTATATAGTCACAGTTCTGTTCTGACAACATACCGTTCTAGTTTAGGCCTCACATCAGCTTGGTTTGCTTTCCTATTCACCCTTATTGAATAGGAATGCCTTATTTCCTGGCACTTTTTGTTTTCTCCCAATGCCTACTCACAGCGTCAGACTATTTTTTCTTTCTCTCTTCCCAGGCTCACCACTGTGCCAGTCTACACCAGCTGCATCTGGGATCCACAGTCTTGTCAAAGATAAGAATTAAAGCTCTGCTAAGTCAGCTTTGTTAGGGCATTCCCCCTCCTGGAGTTGCCACCACTTGCCCCTATTGGGGCAGTTATTCACTTCTGGCCACTCCTGGCCTTCCGGAGGACTCACTTGTGGTCTTCCTTGAATGCTGGCCCATGGGATTTTTATTCCCCCCTCCAATGGCTGGCCAGAAAACCGGTGTTGGCATGCAACCATAAAGCGTGCCCACACTGGTGCAACCAAATGCACTGGCTCTCTTGGGACCCACTGTGGCCACTTGTTTTTTTCCCTCCAGTATCAGCACGGATTGTCTTCCCGCGGTAGCCTCTCTCCCACCACCTTTGATCTTCGGTGGTGTCCTGTTGGCTCCACATCTTCCTCCATTTGTGACTGAGAGGTAGGTCCTGATGGCAGCATCCCTGCCACAGAGGTATGTACAGGGGAGATTGGAAAAAGCTTTGAGCATGGCAAGCACTAGCTCACTATGAGAAGATGTAGAGCTTCATAAGGGTAAATAATTAGCCCCTCTAATTAAAATGCCTGCAGAGTCTCATGTATTCAGCATCCCACACTTCAAAATGGTGGTGCTTTAATTAAAGCTTATTCAAAAAGCTTTAGTTAAAGTGCTTCTGCCACCATTTTGAAATATGTGATGCTGAATACATGAGATGCTATAGCACACTGGAGCATTCTGGTTAGAACGCTCCAGCAGACTCAGTTAATCAAGTCTGCTCCAACACATTCTAATCAGAATGTGGTGGAACACATATAAAAGTCCGTCCAGAGACTAAGAACCATACTACTTTGTGTGACAGTAGCAACATGGATGGAGAGAAGCCTCCTATTACCCAAAAGACTGGCTTTCAGTAGAAGAGAATGTGTGGAGTTGATCCACATAGTATTTCAATTTATATGTTGCCGAGATATGGATGAGATAGAAAAGGAAAAGTCAGAGAAGACACAGAGGAAAGAAGAATGACAGTATTTCTTCCAAAAGGACAAAGGGATGGAGTGAAAGTTATTGCTTCCTCCAGAATTGGGGATGATTCATGAGAGTTTATTGTATTAATGGTGAAAAGGGTTATAAAAAGAACAAAGTATTGCTATAGAGGAGGTTGTCAAATTTTGGGCTAATGCAGTTTCTTTTAGTTGTTTTCTAATTAAAAAATAAAAGGTTTCTGTTGCTTCTCATCCTCTTGTGGGCTAATATGAAGTGTACCTGCCTGGCAGGGGAGATACTGTGATGATGGTTTCAGCCCAGGTGGTTGTGCTGGGCTGGCAGGGGACATCCCTTTCTTCTCAGCGTTGAATGGCTTGGTGTGATCAGCGGTGGAGACCTGTCCATTGCACTATGGACATCTCCTCAGTGGGAGTCTACTGAAGATCTCAGCTACATAATTTATGGTGATGGGGAACTGCTCTCAGGCTTTCCATCTAGCGTACTCCTTCTGCCTTTTGGCCAGGGGCAAGTGAGACTAGGGCACCTGAATTCCAATGCCTCTGGTCTTGGGGCTTGCATGTAGGATGCCTGCTATGTATTTGGGAGTCTGGGAGGTAGGATACTTGCGGTGGTAGTACCACACAGACTTGAACGACTGAGTTTCTCAGCCAATAGAATTGGGAATTGATTTGGTTGATGAAGGGCTTTTTCCCCCCCATGCCAATTGTGGGGGAAAACTCATCTTGTATCTGAGTAAATAAGTTATTTTGCTTTTATTTCAAAGTCCTTGTGACAGACAATAATTTCAAGGTCTGCCTGCACTTCTACCTTTTCTGACAAGGTAAAACAATCTAGAACTGTAATGGTCTTGAAGGAATTTGCATTCTACATATTGCCTTTTTGAGCTGGTGCCCTGAATTCTTAAATTGCTCGGATATGTGTGTAGTCACACATGTTTACTCTTCTCTCCTCACCTTGTTCCTACAGAGTCTGCTACTTGCTTTCTCAGTGACCTTTTAAAAATATATTTTCATTATTACAGTAATGACAGGTAAGCAGAAGCTAACTATAGGCATAATCTTGCTAAGTTCTCAACATCTATTATGATTAACTTCAATAGGAGTCAGAATTTCAGTGACATTTTCCAAACTCTCCTTGGTACCTAATACTCTCTCATCACCTACATTTGTGCCTGCTATTCATTTATTGCACATGTGCAGTGATGCCACCTTCATTTAAGCTAAGAGGAGTGTTTAGACATCTATTTTATGACAGATGCTGGCTGGGATTCACATACTAAGTGACTTCAGTTAAGTCCCTGGAGGAGCCCAATCTAGTGAACATGTTCAGAGCATGCCTAACAGTCACAGGAACTTTCCTGTAAAAAGTTGGAAGAATAGGTAGTAGTAGCCACAGTTCCATCATAGCGGTTAAAATACTGGCTTAAAAAAAGTGAGAGACCTGTATTCTAGCTATAAATCAGTTGATTGGGATTCAGGTTCACAAATCCCACAACAGCATCCTACCCACCAAGCTATGATTTGGGTGGGCACTTTTGACCCCTTCTGTTGAAGCTGGGCCACCATGTTGAAAGGAATACAAAGATAAACAAGACAAAGAAAGAGCGAGCCAGAGGAAGCATAGCTAAAAAGTCACTAATGAGGACATTAACCTCGGTTCTGGCTCCTGCTCCCAATACTTTTTTGTGCATTTTATCCCATGACTCTGTAATAGAAATGTACAAGGAATGTTGGAAACAGGGACCAGAACATAGACCTCCTACCCAGAGGTTAGAAATTATTGCACTACTGAGTCATGCACCCTCTTACTTGCTCTCTCTCAATCTCTTTCTGGCCTTATGAATCTAGCATTTCTTTCTACAGACCAGTCAAGCTTCAACAGGATTAGAGTGTCTAGCCCAGCCTATAAGCCACTCTTCTGGAGGATGGAAGATGTGTGTTTAAACCCCTTCAGTCTGAAGAGGAACATCTGACTTAAAACTCCATTTCCTGGGTACATGTACTAACTATAAGACTGTTATATTAAACTTCACCATCATGGCTTTTCTTTTTCTTTAAAAAAAAAGCCAGGTACCTTGTGACAGGTACCTTGGGGCTAATCTCTGTGGCCCGCCCAACTGTCCTTGGGCCAACAGCCCACCTTCTCGTCCACCACGCCTTGGTGTTAATTAATTCATTGATTGGTGTCAATTAGGCAGGAGGCTGCCCATTTTAGTGCCCCAGTGCCAGGGGGTGCTCTCTGCGGCTTCTATCCTCCCCAATACTGCAGCCCAAACCTCGCAGATGGCATCTTGGTGTTCACAGTCACTGGCCCCCACACTGGGCCCCAGAATCATCCTACAGGACCCCTCCATGATCCCTCCAATCAGGCGGCCTCTCCGCCTTCATCCAGGCTACCTAGCCCCCCGAAACCATTTTCCCCTCTCAGGCGTGGTCTCCCCCGGGACCTTCGGCTACTAGCCCTGGCCCACCCCCAGACCAGTCAGGACCCCAAGTCCCCGGCTCTTGGGTGACCCTCGTGGTGGGTCCGTGGCCCTTTTGACCCTCCTGGTCCTGGCCCCAGCATGGGCCAGTCGAGGGTACTCTCTTGTTTTGGCTGGGTCTCTAGCCCCTCTCTCTCTCCCAGGGTCTGCCTTCTGGGCCCTTCAAACAAACACTGGGGTCACCCACCTGGTGGTGGGAGCTAGGGGTTAAGGCCTTCCACCGGGTTGGTAACTGGCCTGGCATTTCCTGGGGGCTCACACACCACTGAGAGCCCCACCAGGCCACCCACCCCCGGGAGGGTGCAGTTTTAGGTCATGCCCAGGACCAGGAGTGTCTTTCCCAACCCCTACAGCTCCTCCCTTACCTCCAGATTGTTCTCAGCAGCCCTCCAGCCAGGCGATGTTGCTGCCTGGCCTCCAGCAGCCAAACTGCACTGTTTATATAGGCAGCCTGTGACAGGTCGGCAATCATGTCCATCCTCCATTTGGCCCACCACCCTCCTCATCTCACCAGCCATGCCTTTGATGTTAGTTAATTAATTTATGTTAATTAGTGGGAGGCTGCCCTTCTACTTGTACTGCCCCCCCCACTAGGGGGTGATATCTGCAGCTCCTTCCTCTCCAATACCGCAGCCCAAGCCTCGCAGATGTCATGTGGATCTTGCCTATTGCGGCCCCTCTTTATCCTCTCTGGGCCGTCACCTGTGTTGTCCCCTTCCTGGACCCTACACACCCACACCTGGGCCTCTCTCAGTGCTGCCCCTCTCGGGCCTCTCAGCATTGCCCCTTGTTGGGGCTCTGCAATGTGGCCCCCTCCTTGGGGCTCGCTGTGCCCCACCTGGGCTTCCTCAGAATACCTCTCTCTGGGCTGGGGTCTAGGCACCCCACAAGTTGCATCCTTTCTGGCGCTGAATTGCGCCCTCCTGGGTGCTGGGATCCCACACACTGCTGGGGTACCTTTATGGGGCCTCCTTCAACCCCTACAGCTTCGCCCAAACCACCGGTAATTCATAACAACAACAAAGCAAATTCAAGCCTCTTGGCTACAACTGAAGACATAAGCCATTTGGCTGCAACAACAACAAAACACAAGCCCTTTGGCTATAATGAAACAGAAGCACATCGGCCCTTAACCCCACAGCTGCAGCCCCTGCCTCAGGCTTCCCCTCTCTGTCTCTCTCATGGCAGAGAGCTTCTCTCTCTCTGCTAGCCGGCAGGCAACTGCCAACTTGGCCCTGGCTCTGGGCTTTATAAGAGCCAGGCCCTGCCCCCTAGGGTCAGCTGACTTCATGGGTTGCCCTGGTAACCTGTAGCTGTGCTGCCTAATCACAGGCACAGAACATGAGGATGCTCTGTGACACAGCCCTTACCTCCAAAATGGCTGCCCTTGTCAGATACCTGGTGGCTGCCAGCTCTAGGCCCTTAAAGTGGCAGGCACACACAGTGCCCTGCCACACACCTGTACACAAAGAGATGACGTTGGTGTCTATGTCTAGATGCAGGGTGTGGCAGAAATATAGTACATAGGCTGAAGGTGGTTGCCTGCACCTGGGAGAAAAGCAGAATTTCAGACACATACCTCTCTTTAGTGTTTCCTTTTGGGTGTCTATGGCATTAAGTGGAACAATGGCATGTAGACATACCCTCTGTGGATCTTCAACTTAGTTACTAAGTGTTCATTCCATATGATTGTTCATTATTTGCTTGGGTTGATTACCATATAGAAGACAGCAAATGAAGCTGAATGGTTCTCTCACAGTTTGGATCAGAAAAAAAATCCAAACAATTGATCCGAAAGATCCAAATAGATCCTAAACAATTTTAATCTTGGTTCCATATAAAATTTCATATTTTAATGATTATTTCTTTCAAAGTTAGTGTGAATTTCATGCATGGTACAAAAGAAACACCATTGTATTCTTTAGGTGAGTGTATAGGGATGTGCAAAACCTAGATGCGGATGAGGGGGAAAGCCTATATTTTGCAAACATTAATGATATAGTCAACAGTTAGAATTTACTAGGATTCTTATTAAATAAAACAATGTACTCTAACTTTATTCCCAGCATAGCCATAACACAGTGAGAACTGGTAATGTAATTTCTCAGCTCTTCTTTCTTTTCTCTGGTTTTCCACAGGTATGTACAGAAATGAGAGTTAATGAATAACAAATCCTACACTAGCTCTTACAGTGTATATATATATATTTATATATATATATATATATATTTATATGTGTGTGTGTGTGTGTGTGTGTATATATTTATATTTCAAGCACCATAAAACACATTTGCATTGCTGTGTTTTGGTGCTTGGACAGTCATCCAGTTAGCCAGCAATGAGCTCTAAGAGAACCTGAGCATTATCATGAATTTAAGTGATTAGATACTTTCTATATGAGCTATGCTAATATATTTTACAATTTACATGTTATCTCTAATTTGCAAGTTTTAGCGTTTGATTAATTAATTAAACACAAGATAAACTCAATCTCCTGGATTGACAGAATCTTAAAATAAAGGAATATCTGTTGCAATTAAGGCCTGGCTATCTTGCTACATCTTTTTGAAGCAGTAGAAACTCTAGGAAACTCATTTTTCTCCACAGTTCTGAGAAACAGCGGAACATCCAAAATCATACTGGTATGACTGAAAACTAGGACTCATAGACATTGTTACCCTGTTTCAAGAAGCACCATTTTTGAAGTGACAGCAGTCTGTTTGTAGAGATGACATCAAAAAATGCTTTTTTCTATGTGTTAAAAGAATATTTGTTAGCTACCTGTATGTTGTGGGTATCTGTTGCTCCATTCTTATTTGAAATTTAGCATCAAATCTGCAAGATTTCACCACGCATAATCTAATATTTCACTGACTATTACAATTACATCCAGTGACTTAAAAAAAAAAAGGAAAGCTTCAGACTGCTTATTTCTTCACTGGGCTATAGTTTTCACACCATTATAGTTTCATAGTTGATAGGGTCAGAAGGGACCTGAGCAAATCATCAAGTCTGACCCCCCTGCCATGGGCAGGAATGAATGCTGGGGTCAAATGACTCCAGCAAGGTGATTATCTAGCCTCCGTTTGAACAGCCCCAAAGTAGGAGTGAGCACCACTTCCCTTGGAAGTTGGTTCCAGATCTTTGCTGCCCTGACTGTGAAGTAGTGCCTCCTGATGTCTAGCCTGAACCTACTCTCAATCAACTTGTGGCCATTATTCCATTAGTACTTTGGGTACTGCTCAGGGGAACAGGGCCTCTCCCATTCCCTGCTGGTGCCCTTGGTAAGTTTTATAGATGGCCACCCTCTCAGCTTTCTCTTATGGAGGCTGAACAGGTTCAGGTTCTGTAGCCACTTCTCCTAGGGCCTGCCCTGCTGCCCCCTGACCATGTGAGTGGCCCTCCTCTGGACCCTCTCAATGCTGTCCACATCCCTCCTGAAGTGCAGCTCCCAGAACTGGACACAGTACTCCAACCACGACCTGACCAATGTCACATAGAAGGGGAGGATCACCTCCTTGGACCTGCTTGTGATGCATCTGTGGATGCATGACAAGGTGTGGTTGGTCTTCCTGACCGCATCCTCACATTGGCAACCCATGTTCATTCTGGAATCAGTAATGATTTCAAGATCCCTTTCTGCCTCTGTGCTGACAAGAAGGGAGTTCCCCAGACTATAGGTATGCTGCTGGTTCTTTCTCCCTAGGTGCAGTACCCTGCACTTGTCAATACTGAACCCCATCCTAGTCTCATCTGCCCACCCCTGTAACCTGTCTAGATCTATGTGTAGCCTGTCCCTCCCCTCTGGCATGCCCACCTCTCCCCACATCTTAGTGTCATCCGCAAATTTGAACAAGGTGCTTTTCACCCCCTCGCCCAAGTCACTGATAAAGATGTTGAACAGTATTGAGCCCTGGGGGACTCCACTGCCCATATCCCTCCACGTCAAAAATGACTCGTCCACCACCACCCTCTGTGTGTGGTTCTCTAGCCAATTTGTGACCTATCTGACTGTGTAGGCATCATTGCCACAGTCATCTAGTTTTTCATAAGCATGGGGTGACAGACAGTGTCAAAGGCCTTCCTAAAGTCCAGAAAGACTACATTCACCGCGACACTTGCGTCCAAGGATTTTGTGACCTGATCGTAAAAGGCAACCAGGTTGGTTTGACAGGACCTGCCTCTAATGAACCCATGTTGGTTGCCCTTGAACATAATCTCCCTTGCTGGTCCCTGACAGATGTGCTCCTGGTTAATTTTCTCAAAGAGCTTCCCCAGGACCAAGGTAAGACTAATGGGCCTATAGTTACCTAGGTCTTCCTTCCTCCCTTTTCTGAAAATGGGGACCACATTGGCCTTTTCCAGTCCTCTGGCACCTGGCCAGAGCACCATGAGTACTCATAAAGCCATGCTAGGGGCCCCTCAATGACCCCTGCCAATTCCCTCAGCACACTGGGGTGGAATCATCTGAACTTGCTGATTTAAACATGTCCAGCCCCACCAGAAGTTACCTAACTAGGTCCTCTCTGACACTCGGCCTGGCGGTGCCTCTCCTGAGTCTCTCTGGAATCCTGGTGGGGGAGATGTCCCTGCTCAGAAAAATTAAAGAGGACAGACGAACAGCTGTGTTTGTCTGGGAAACTGTAGACAAAATAAAAGTTTTCTGCTTTAGTGTGGAGACCCAGTCCTCAATTCCTTTTCTCTTTTTTTTTTTAATTAGACAAGATTTTCACAATTCACAAGAAGTTTTGCCTACAACAGAACTGCTCCTAATTTATGCAAACATGTGCCTGATATGGGTGTGTAAAGCAGGCCAAATTTGATTCGGATTTGGCCTGATTTGGGGGACAGTGATTTGATTAGCTGATTTGGATCACTGTCCCAATTCAATATGGTCAAATCTGAAGATTTGATTCAGATTCAGAGAATCACCTATTTGTCCATAGACATAGCTTCATATGTTTTTTCTACATATCTCAAGGTACCAGGCCTGGCTTGTGAATGCTGAGATGGTGGGGCAGATGAAGCGTACCACAGAAGCGTGCCAGGGTCCCCCATGTGCTCAGTGGCAGACCTAGAAGTGGATCAGAAGTGCCTGGAGGCACCAATCACCAAGCCGGGGGATGAGGGAGGAGCCCCCCGCACAATCTGCAGTGGAATACTTCTGGTCCACTTCTGGGTCCGCCGCCAAGCATGTGGATGACACTTCTCCCTCCCCCCCTCTGTTGGGATACTTTGTCTGCCCCACCATCTCAGCATTCATGAGCTGTGCCTGGTACCTTGAGGTATTTAGAAATAACATATACAGCTGTGTCTATGGCCAAATTGTTGAATCTCTCTGAATTGAATTGGAGGCTTCCAATTCTATTTGGAGAGATTAATGGGTCTCCTGATTCAATTTGGATTAAAAAATTCAGCCACTGAATTGGGCCAAATATCCTCCAAACCAAATCAGTGACCGAAGCTTCCAACAGCCCTACTGTCCGATCACTGTCAGTCCCCAGGAAGTCTTAATTCACATCCTGCCTAAATCCTTAACACCCTCAACCCACTTTCCATTCCAAGCCCAAACATTTACTCATACACTTATATCACTAGCATGTTTGGAATACAAAGGTCTCTTTTTATTTGAAGATGCATTTGGTGTAATGATTTTTTTTTCAACTCAAGGTGGGGGTGGAGAATTTTGCAACCTATACATGCTATCCATTTCCTACTCCATAGCAACATGGCACTTCGACACAGAGGCAAATGAATGTCAGTCAGTAAGGTACTACCTCAAAGTAAATATGGTTCATGAGTGCAAATAGAATAGGGGACAGATAACTGCTGCCTGAAAGAAATGAGTATTAGCATAGTAGATCTTAGTTGTGGTTTTACCACACTTCTTTTGTTTCCTCCATGACATCAGACAAACCTACACGAAGTGTTAGATTTGCTCAGCAAATTGGTGAGGAGATTGGAGATTTTGAGTGGCAGGGTTAAGAAGAAGGGAAAAGAGATATAAAGCTATTATGTACACAGTCTACATTTGCACATAGTCAAAATCAAAAGGAAATAATTTTACCACAGTGTTATGAAATGGACCAACTATGAAGTTTGCCATTCTGAACAACAATTAAAAAAACATGGATTGATTGATTACAAGTCTGCAATGGGGCTACACACTTAACAGGCCAGAAAAGAGGGTGAACAAAGAGATCACAAAAGAAGAGATATAAGGTGTCCTGCTGAGCCAATGAACACAGTGATTAGGAATTTCATAGGTGCTGGTGTCCTGCATTGAGCAGTAAGACATCACTCAAAGAGACTTAATATAATATCAAACCATTCAGAGAGATAGGAAGAAGGGTTGACAAAAAGCTGGGCTCCCAACCATCCCACTTTGTAGTTATATTTGCAGATAAAAACAGAGAGAGAGAGCGCGCAATTAGTAGCCAGCTGTAAGAAATAGTAACAAAAATGGAGGTACAATTTTCCAATCTGATTTTAAATGCAACATCAAAGTCCAAGATAAACCAATTCACATCCAGCTTGATTTTATAAAAATGCTTTTTACTTCCCCCAACTTTGTTTTTATGCTCCCCTTTCCTTTCATCAGGCAGAAGCTATCACACCTGAAGTGACTGACTCTGACTACTACCAAGCACATAACTAATTCAGACAAAAGAACAAAGCAATGAGTCTGTACACTGCTTGGCAGACAGTCTGGAGCACTTCCTCACACAGACTACATTTCTTTCACATTTCTTCTCCTCTGTAAGGAGACCAAACTTGACAATCCCCTTATAAGTGTATTGTGGTCCACCTGATCCAAATTACTTGGTCAGGACCACAGCTTCTTTCCTTTGGGATAGAAGGTCTGTGAAAGGAGGAACGCAGCAATGGTTTTCTGACCATGGGCTGTACACTCCATCTAAAATCATATTTTTAAAAAATAGAACTGGCCTAAAAAGTTTGTCCTTATGCCTCAAATGCTGATACTCCTATCCCATACAGTTTCAACTGAAAATATTACAAATTAGAATGTGGTGTATTTGTAGTTTGAAAGTGTTTGCTTAAGTTATGCAGGTACATATAAGCCTATGCAAAGACTCTGTGGTCAGGGCTGATAAAGTGTTCTTCCATACTGTTTGGGAGATACCAATTACTACAAATTAAAAGTGAGTAGCTGTTAATATAACACATAGAAGGGAGACACAGAAGGAATTAACTGGATAGAATATCGGAAACATAATTTAACCATTGCTTTGTAAAATAGGTTAAAATAAAAAACAAAAAAGTGGTCTCCACTAAAGAAGCTGGAACAGTCTATTATTTTTTCCAAGACATACACAGAATTGGAAATCAGGAGTTGGGGTTCTCTAAACACATTAGGAAAACATGCAAACCCAGAACTGTCAGGTGACCAAATGAGGAAGCTCTGCAGCTGCAACAGAAAGGGGACAACAGCTGTTCAGAGTGCACCCAGATCACACCAGAGTTGCTCCTGGATGCTGCATGAAGCAGCTGGTTGACACTATTTCCTATTATTTGCCTGTAGTGACAGAACTGTTTTGAGCACTTTCATTTAAAAACTGCAGGTCATAGTTCATATCTAACCTTTACATTAGATTTTCTTCCTTTTCTGTTCTGAAATGGCTTTCCATAGGGGTCAAGAAAGGAGGACACTGCCTCCAGATTGACTAGGTGTTTGACTGTGCATTGTACAATACAGAGCTGTAGGAATGGAATCAAATATTTGACCAAATAATGTAGATGCTTCAGACAGGGGGACAAGGCTGAACTCCTCAATGAGTTCTTTGCCTCAGTGTTCCTAAAAAAGGGGCAAGACAAGTCTCACAATGAGATTGTAGAGAGGCAACAGCAGGGTGCCAGACTATCAAGTGTTGACCCTGAGATGTTGCAGAGTCACTTGGAAGGACTGGATGCATTTAAGTCAACAGGCCCAGATGAGCTCCATCCAAGGGTACTGAAGGCACTGGCTGATGTCATTGCATAGCCACTGGCAAGAATATTTGAGCACTTGTGGCACACAGGCCAGGTCCCAGAGGACTGGAAAAGGGCCAATGTGGTCCCTATTTTCAAGAATGGGAGGAAGGAGGATGCTGGCCACTATAGGCTAGTCAGTCTCGGTTCATAGCAGGTAGAACATGCCTGACTAATCTAGTCTTACAAAGCACCTGGATGCAGGAGTAGGGATGGGAGTAGACATCGTTTACCTAGACTTCAGGAAGGCCTTCGATACGGTATCCCACCGCATACTGGTGAACAAATTAAGAGGCCGTGACTTGGATGATTACATAGTCCAGTGGGTGGCAAACTGGTTAGCAGGTCATACCCAGAGAGTGGTGGTGGATGCATTGGTATCGACCTGGAAGGGCATGGGCAGCAGGGTCCCACAGGGCTCAGTCCTTGGACCAATACTCTTCAATATCTTCATCAGTGACTTGGACAAGGGAATGAAGTGTACTCTGTCCAAGTTTGCAGATGATAGAAAACTGTGGGGAGAAGTGGGCATGCCAGAGAGCAGAGAACAACTACAGGCAGACCTGAACAGGTTGGACAAATGGGCAGAAAACAACAGAATGCAATTCAACAAGGAGAAATGCAAAGTGCTGCACCTAGGGAGGAAAAATGCCCAGCACACCTACTGCCTAGGAAATTACCTGCTCGGTAGCACGAAAGCGGAAAGTGATCTCAGAGTCCTAGCGGACTCCAAGATGAACATGAGTCAACAGCGTGACAAAGTCATCAGCAAAGCTAACTGCACTTTAACATGCATCAGCAGATGCATGATGAACAGAACCAAAAAGCTGATACTTCCCCTCTATCAGGTGCTGGTCAGACTGCAGTTGGAATACTGCATCCAGTTTTGGGCACCACACTTCAAGAGGGATGTGGATAACCAGAGAAGTACCACTTGTATGTTTAAGGGCTTGCAGGCCAAGTCCTATGAGGAGATTCTAGGGCACCTGGACCTCTTCAGCCTCTGCAAGAGAAGGTTGAGAGGCAACCTTGTGGCTGCCTGTAAATTCATCGTGGGAGTGCAGAAGGGAACTGGTGAGGCTTTATTCACCAAGGCGTCCCAGGGGGTCACAAGAAAAAATGGCCATAAGCTAGCAGAGAGCAGATTTAGACTGGACATTAGGAGGAACTTTTTCACAGTTAGAGTGGCCAGAATCTGGAATGGGCTCCCAGGGGAGATGGTGCTCTCCCCTACCCTGGGGGTCTTCAAGAGGAGGTTAGATAGGCATCTAGCTGGGGTCATCTGAACCCAACACTCTTTCCTGCCTATGCAGGGGGTCAGACTCAATGATCTATTGAGGTCCCTTCCAGCCCTAACATCTATGAATCTATTTTCTGAGATCTGCCTTTCTCTTCCTTTCAAAACCCAGGCTCTGACCATGGTGACATATGTGAATGAGACAGGAAGCACTGAGATTTTTAGTCTGAGACTTCTGACACATATGTACTCTTAGCTAGAGCTTGAGGAAAATCTGTAAAGCCTGACTCAGTAACAGGAAAAGCTTAATCCTGTATGGTATCCTTTAATTAACTGCAGTTTGAAAGATATTGACAACATATGTCATAGCAGCACTTACAGCCTTATGTTTTCCAGTAGTCTACAGCACTTTCCAAAATATAGTGATTCTTCATTTGAAAACCATCAGGAGTAGTCATAATTCTGAACTGTCTCAGTTTGGGTAAGTAAGTTCATATGTTCATATTAATAGTCTGGACAACATCAGGAGCAGAAAAATGTGACCCATGAATAAGTCTCAAAGTTATCAGATTTTAAACTACCTGAGACAACAGAATCTGCTACTTGGCACAAGAGCCTGAACTGCAGAAGAGACTTGCTTTTTAAAGGAATCTGATAACATAGCAACAATTAATATATAAGACATATTTTCTAGGGTCCTTTTCCTTCTCATACTATGAGGTTAAAAAAGTGAAAGTCATGTATTCTTCACTGTGTGGAAATGGTTACTTAGGCCCCTGCTACACCTGCACACAGTAATGGGTACATTGTGTTTTTAAAAAAAATATTTTAGTGATATATGATTTACAGTAATGCAAATCAGTCCTCTTCCAGTGAATAAAGTTTTAATCTAGTGTTGATGCCAAGTTTATGGTAACATTTACATAAGCAAATAATTTGTAAGACTACATGATCTGCTATTTTAGGCATACTACTAGTAATTGGCAAAATTAATTTACAGATAATTAATTACTTTCACTGGAAAGCTTTAAAAATTAACTTGGGAAACATTTTAAAAAGTCACCTTCCTTTTAGTGGAAGACTTGGAATTTATATCTTAAACCCCAATTTCTGTGCTTTATTCTGTAAATTGGGTTTCCATATTCCTTGATCTCTGTTGTCCCTGAGATATAATAGCCTCAGTTTAGTTTGGAGTAAAGCAAAGGCCCAACTCAGTTCTTATAGTAGCACTCCAGCTAACTTTTAATACAATTAAAATAAGGAGAGAGACAGTGAACAAGAATTATTTCACTTGTTTTTCCTAGGCTTTCACTATATATTAGCATAGTGCTCTTGCATCATAGAGAATAATTTTCACCGGTTCAAGTAAAAGAATGCTATATGTATGGAGAAAAAGGTGAACTGAAATGTTATTGCCATTTGGGAATAAAGTAAAGAACCCCACAGAAAAGTTTCAGTTGTTTTTACATGTTTTTAGCATGTTTAACTCCAGTTTAAAAAGTCAATGGAAGCCACATGTACAAATGGTTTCTAGAATTGAGGCCATTGTGAATAACATCCAAAAATTCCTACATTTCAAAGTTGTAAGATCTGTTTAGGTTTCAAGGTCAGCTAGAATTAAAGTTACTCTTTCAATCTTAATTCAGACTTAATTTAGTTCTTTGCATTTTTACTTTGCATCCTTTGAGCAAATATTATGTGATCAAGTAATTAAAAACTGCATCAAAATGCATATGTACAAGAGGGTCTGAATACTGTTGTATAGCTAATTATTTTCAGCACTTACTAACAGTGAGTGCTTGACATAGTCACCTTAACATTTTTAAAAAATATCTTTCTGTATGTAATTTGCTAATCTTTCTTCCTTATAAAACAAATTAGAAAACCAAAAGCCATCAAGTTAAACTATATTAACTTCTATATGAGCCACCAGCAGGTTTGGAATCCAGGAGATGAGATTGTTCTCAGATCTAAAGGAGAGCATCCAGACAAGCGTGGATGTGTGATACGAACTGACATGTCTGTGACACCACACACCACACATGCAGGCATTCCCCATACTGCTACTTTATATCACAGGAGTTTTTTAAGCTTGGGTGATCCCGGGGTCAAAAAAACCCATGCCAAAAAAAAAGTGGGGCGGTGCATGTACCACCCAAAACTGGAGCCTGACTGCCCAGAACCACGCTCCAGTTACCAGCCAGGCTTCCTGCAGCAGGAGTGCCATGGGTGTAGCTCCCAGAGGCCCCCAGAACCCCAGGTAAAGCTGCAGGGACCAGCACAGTTGCTGGACCCAGACTTTCTTACCCCACCTGGGGTAACCTGCTGTGCACCAGAGCATGTGTGCCATGGACACTCCCTGGGGGACTACTGGCTTAAAAATGGTAGTTAAAGGCCTGTTTTTTGGGAATTGTCTTATAGGTATAGATATATGCATTACAAGGGTACAAGATGGGCAGCAGGGGTTAAATGAATTTCTAAAGAACTTGGGAGACACACACATAGCTTCTCATGGCCCTGACAGCAGATGGGCTGTCTAGCACAACAAGGCCAATGGATGGACACAACCTGAGAATTGAGGGGGCGTGCCATAACATGAGATCACAGACTTCAAGGCAGATGGGCTGTCTAACACAATAAGGACACATACCCTGGGTACCAAAGAAGTAGGTACCATACTGTCTCATATCATGAGATAAGTGACACCAGCTACAAGGCTCCAGAGCAGCGGGAGGGGAGGGTCCCAGTTTTGGGGGAACAGACCAAATTAGGAGAAGGCCCAGAGGCTACGTGGATGTGTGACCACAGAGAAACAGCCAACCAGAGGTAGGCACAAATTAAGAGTTATCAAGTGGGGAGGAGAATACAAAAACAGAGACTTGAGAGTAACAAGGGGTTTGTTCCTTTGTCCTGTTCCTCCCTCCAGGATCCTGAGGAAAGGAAAGATGGAGAGCAACAGAGTAACAACCCTGGATTTCAGAAAAGAAGACTTCAACTTACTCAGGGAACTAATGAGCAGGTTCCCTGGGAAGCAAGACTGATGGAGAGAAGAGCCCAGGACAGCGCGCTATGCTTTAAAGAAACCTTGCTAAGTGTGAAGGAACAAACCAACCTGATAGGTAGGAAGTCTAGCAAGTATGGCAGAAGACCAGTTTGGCTTAGCAGGGAAGTCTTCAGTAAACTAAGTCACATAAAGGAAGCTTATAAGAGGTGGAAGCTTGGACAAATAACTAGGGAGGAATATAAGAGCATTGTTCAGGCATGCCGCTGTGCAGTGCCGGCACGTTTGGTTTTGTCACCACATAGGTGTGTGTGGTACCTCCCTCTGCTCGTCGACCAGGGGTACACCGACCAAAAAAGGTTAAAAACCCCTGACCTAGCATATGCAAATGATAATTTTCATAGGCTTCTAAATTTGGATGTCTTTTCATGGCTACAATAAATCCAGCTGTCTAACCAAGTATATCCACCTGCCAAAGGTAAAGTTGTTGCACTAAGTCATGGAGGCACTATAGGTCTTAAGAGATGTATTTGGATTTTTTTTAACATTAGTAAACCTACATACTTCTCTTAATCTCATTCTTAGAAATGGAGGGGTCATTTTGCTGAACATTTGAACAGACAAAAGAAAACATTTTGTGCAGAAGATTATGAATTGAAACATTCAGCTGAAATGATTAAAGGACTAGCAAATTTATTAACAAATGACAAAAGAGGCATATAATGGAAACTATTAGACAATCTTAAGTATTGGTATCTGTACCAGTGCCAAGAGCTTTGAGATTTAATCAGGTTTTTCATCAGTAAACTCAAACTATTTTGCCTGCCTTCAAGGAATGCAGTACTAGAAGGAAGCACTAAAGGTTTTCCATCTTAATGAATGTAGATTTTGGTTTTCAGCAAACTTTTTTTAAATTTAAACTTTATTTGTACAAAATAATTGTATGCAAAATTATTTTGGTGGTGAGTGTGCCTTTGATGGCTTAACATCATTGCTAAACTCTATTTTCATTCACAACAGTGATACCTGTTTTCTACCAGAAGAGCCACGAATATGTTCCCAATATTCAGTGCAAATCAGTTTCAGTTGTTTAATTTCCCACTTTGTCCTACCTTTTCAAACTCCAAAGACCCTTGAAAATGTGATCTTTGTCTCTTAGGATTAAGTAAGTAAGAAAACAAATGATCTCTGTACCTTTGGGTTAATTGAGCAAGAAAACAAAGATCCAGTTTTTAGCTAGCAAGTATTGCCATTTGGCTTACAGTTCTGAGAGGGATCAAAGCCCTAGGCACTTTTCCTTATTTGCTGTCTTGTCTCCTTTTTCAATACCCATATCCATACATATGAGGCATTGCTGATATCTTTCCAACAACAGCATCTGGCTTTTTGGCAACCAGTTCCACTAACTGTTCTGACCGGATGGTTCTCGCACTGTTTAAGCATGCTGTGTAGATTGGCTTGAGTACATGAAGACCATCTCTTTTCACTCATCCACATGGAAGCTGGTTTTATTTTACTGGCATTTGATTTTGAGGAATTTACTATGGTGAGTTTGGCTATCAGAAGACAAATGGGAAAACTCTGAATTAATTCATTTTCTTATACAGTAAAAACAGGTATTACCATTATTCAGCATAATTTAAGTTGTAACACTTCTGGCCAGCATCAACCATCAAACTGCTATTTCTTTAAGTGAAACTAAATTCTTGTACTGCAGCTCAGAAATGGGAGCTTGCAGAGAGTAAAAGATTCAACAAATAAAAACACAAAACTTCAGGATTTCATTTAAAATATACCAATAAAATAGATCCTTTTCCTATTGAATAAAGACATATGGATACAGAAAAACTGACAACTTCTTTTTCATTGACAATAAAGCCTCTACACGCAGCACCACAAAATCACTTTTCTGATTTCATAGCATATTCCATTATGGGTAAGAATTTGTACCCTTCTTTGAAGCCATTCTTAGTGTCAGGCTGACAAACTGCTCCACCGTTCAAACCTGGTATAGCATTTCATGCTATTGTGGTCTAGTAATACTAGTCACAGCAGTCTATCATTGTCAAAGGAGCATAACAGCTGGATTACAAAGTTAGAAAGGAAGTACTTAGCAGCTAAAAGTTCAAATGATTTTGCTCATTAACTACATTTTGACTCAAAAATATCTGCTTGGGTTCTAGATTTAAAGAAACCTATTCTCTCATTAACACTAATGATGTGGCCAAATGTTGTTGGGTTCCTTTTGATTGGCAGGGAACTAAATAGCTGATAAATTGTAATACTGGTATGCCTATGGTATGCATGATGTGATTTAATTCATAGTGAAAACATACAGTCATGCTGTTTTGTTGGCAAAGATCACTTGTCAGGATCGTGAGGGGTAAAAATTCTTCCCTGGAGAAGAGACTTCTTTACTAACCCAAAAGACATTACTGATTCGGTTAGGCATCAAAAAGCATCAATTTTTCTTAATGGTTTGTGTCGCAGAGCACTAAGGTGCCCTGCTGCTAGAGAGGGGAAACTGCTGGGGAAAAGAGCCCTAGCAGGCAATAAGAGCCCCTCTGCGGGTTGCCAGGGCAACTGGAGGCAGCAAATGACCCACACCTGACAGCGGTCAGCCGGCTGTAAGGGGCAAGGCCTGGCTCTTATAAAGCCCAGGGCTGAGGCTAGGCTGGTAGTTCCTTGTCAGCAGCCAGACAGAGAGGAGCTCTTGGATCTAAGATGCAAGAACTGCTCTAGCAGATGGTTGGTAGGATGGCAGCTCAAAGATGTTTGATCACCATGGTTTTAGCCAGGTGACTTTAAGTTAAGTTGCAGCTTAGGGGCTTGCATTTGTTTTGTTGTTGTTGTATTACACTGGTGGTTTGGGTGAGGCTATAAGAAGTTGGAGGAAACCCACAGTGACATAGGGACCCCAGCGACATTGAGAGCGCAATATCCTCATGGGGAACCACAGTGGTGTAGTGGCCCTGGCACCAGTAAGGGTGCAGTATCCTCAAAGGGGCCTCACAGTGGAGTGTGAGGACCCTGGTGCCCAGGAGGGCGCAGCTTACAGGGTGTATAGACCCCAGCCCTAGAGAGGGGCACTTTTGAGAAGCCCTAGCATGGGCACGGAGAGCCCCAGGAAGGGGGGCAGCATTTTAAGAAGCCCAGTGTAGGTGTTGTGAGCACCAGGAGGGAGCACTATTGAGAAGCCCCAGTATGGGCATGTTGAGGCCCCAAGAGAGGGCAATGGTGCAGAGGAGGCCCCGAGAGAGCAAGGAGAGCCCCAGGAGGGGGCGGCAGTGCATGTAGACAGAGAGATAGTGACAGTCCAATGTCCAGTGCAACTGCGAGGCTTGGGGTGTGGTATAAGGGGTGGTTGGAGCCATGCATAGGCCATAAGGCTAGGGTGCCCCAAAGCACCCATTTGTAGGACAAAACCAATGATGAATCTGGGAAACCACAGGGTCTGAATAAACATAGACATATCCAAGAGGGCATAAGGAAGCCTCCCAATCAATTCAACCATCAAAGATGTGGCGGGCGATAAACAGAGGGTACCCTTGGGCCAACTAGGCATGGAGAGGGGGCCTTAAGGAGATCACGGCCTTCCTGTAGGACCCCGCTGTGACAGTTGGCATGAAGCTCCTGCATCGTTTACTATGCTGTTAAATTGTGAAGTTAAAAATAACTTAATTTCAAGTGTGGCTTTCTTATTTCCCAAACTGAATTCCTGTGACTGCTTATCTTATCTACAGCCTAGAACTGACAGAAAGCAGCATATACCTGTCAAGTGAGGTTCTAATACTTCAGTGCTATTAAGAAAATCTCCTATATATATATATATATATATATATATGAGGAGATAAATAAAATAATTATCTCTAACAAGTAGCACTGTAATCTGTCTGTAATCCAAACCTGTAAAGTGTGGATGAAGACCAATAGGTTCTGTGAAGACTATTAGCCAGAATTTGTTACAGTGCTATTTCTTGATCCACTTTATAAATATTTCCCCATCTGTGCTGCCAAAGTCATGCATTTAATGAATGACCCAAATCTTTTTCCCATATATCCTGCAGTGCTATCTGTGAAAGGATATTATAAATCTCTAATATCTGAACAAAAACAAGACACAAGAAGCCTGTGACTTCCAGCCAAAATTTCTTCTGAGATGGATCTGAGAAAATGGAAAGTTTTGTTTTATGATTATTTACTGTGTAGCACAAGCTATTACATGCTGGTATCTACTCAATCTGTCTATCATATTTACAGGTACCAGATGTACAAGTAAAGGTACCATGGAATTTGATGCACAATCCCCACAACTGTACTTCCTGCCATGCTGTACATGAATGGCAGGAAGCGTGATTGTGGGATCAAGTAGCAGATCCCATCACGTCTTACGGCTGGTGTTCTTTGAATCCTAATCCTGGGCTCTCCCTACACTGGCAAGTAGCTGTCTTCTGTCATTGTGAGGCCCAACAGCTAATCTGGTCTCCCAGCCAAAGGGGTGCACCATCAACTGATGGCTAGGAGCTCCATCAACCAGGGGCCCTCCCAGCCTTGGAAGCACATGTTGTGCCTCCATGGCTGGGAGCTCAGTGAGAGCTCCCTGCCACAGGGCCACAAGCCCCAATTGGAGCCCCAGCCTGGTCACACATTTAGTTAATGATGTGATAGGAACCAGTCATAAAGTTATTAAACATTTTTGTGTATTAACTTTGTGGCTTATTCCTTGTTTTATCATGCCATTAATTGCATTAAATTTGAGCGCATAACAACTTAATCGTGTCTTAAGTGCAATGAGTGCCAGGAGCCACAGAGAACAAATGCTGAACCAGTCTAGGTTGGGGAACATTTGCTGTCTATAATTTAATAATAAAATTTCTTTGATTTTTAAATTTGACCTTTTATGATAGTTTGGGAAAAAGTCATGTTGTTCTTTTTATGGTATAATCAAGTATGGCAAATACCTTTTTAGTGACACTACTGTGCAGTAGCCTAATAATATTGAGCAGTAGCATGTTAGCACTGTTTGTGCTGTGACACACTACCGTGAGGTATTATTTGACTACTGCACAGTTCGCACCTCATGTAGACATGCCGTTTGTAAAGCACTTTATGCCTTAAATAGCAAGGTTTTATGAATTACTTAGATTTAGTACTTGATTATACCATCAAGTACTAAAGTATTGTTTCTTGTAAATGTACCCAAAGAGAAGTAAATCAGATGAGTAGGTTGAGGAAATAGGTCAAGTTATATATGACATGTTCTGTATCATCAGGGTAATTTTTAGAGCTTGTAAAAAAAATGTTCATCTTTGTCATATTTTGTGATGGACTTGGTCAAGTTGTGCCAGTTTGGTTATCAGAAGCTAATAATGTCCGTTGTTATTTCAGAGGGAGTAGATACCTTATTTTAGGCATTCAGAAACATAATTTTGGATGGTGCTTTTCTTATGGCTACTTATTATGTACCTTGAACACCATCTAGGGCTGGGACCAGCAGCCTTTTGCTGATATGGGCCAGAACTTGCAACCCAGCTGTGGCTATGGACCAGAAATCTCCACCTCCTCTGGGTGGTCAGCTGGCTGCACTCACCATCATTGCAGAATCCCAACCCCGCTGTAGCAAGGAATAGACAAATATGATGGAGCAGCAGGCTTTGCAGTGAAAGGGGGATGAAATGGAGGGAATGAGAAACATGGAGCAACTCTGCCACTGATCCTTTGTGCGGGATGGGACCTTCAAGGACTGTACCTTTTTGCAGGCTGATCTGGCCCATGCACCATAGGTTGCCAGCCTCTGATCCTGGCAAACACAACACTGAATATGGTAGCTGGCTACTATTTTTTCAATCATGAGAAAAAATTACACATAAAGGAGATTGCATAGAGACAAAAAGCCATGTGGACAAATGGCTTCCCTTGTATTAGTGGTGCTCAACCTTGCAGGCTGAATGAGTGGCATGGGGCTGGTCCTTAGGCCAGATCTCAGGGGCAGAATCAGTCCATGGGCCTGATCCAGCATGGATATGGTATGCAGGGTCTGTCCACAGGTGTGGTCTAGTGTGTCAGCCTGGCATCACTCACTGGATCTAGCTGCAGAGTAATCCCTGAAACTAGATCCAGCCATGGAACAAATCAATGCAGCAGTGGAATCCAGCACCTGGGGCCTTGTCTTCCAGCCCATGAGGCTCCCTATGGGTCCAGAAAGTTGGCAGTGTGGGAGTAGTGGCAGTGTTAATTGCCATGGCTCAAGAAACTGTAGCAATTAATGCTTCTCTGTATCCTCAAAATTCTTTTGCTGTGTGGTAATACAGAAATTGTCAGCCAAGATGAAACACTGACATTTGTCAAGAATTGTCTGATATCTAATGAAGATATTGAATAAAAGTGGGGTGAGCCATTCTTTCGGGAGTGCCATCTACTTTTCTGGCTATTTAGTTCTACGTGGAAGTGCCTACTCTCTAAGAGGCTAGAGATGGTCTGGCTCAGATCTAAGTCATTAGTCATATAGTATAGTTTGTGGATCACGAGGGAGTGTTGGGTAGCAGCATGTGCAACAGATAGGTCAACAAATGCTGCACCGGTGATCAATGTCTGTTGGAAACCATCTTTGATATACTGTGTGAGGTTTAATAGTTGGCCTGCACAGGATCGACCTAGTCTAAAACCCACTTGGTCTCACATAAGGGTGAAATTTGTTGCAAGATAAGATGTTCATAGAGTTTGTAGGTGATGCTGAGGAGGGAGATGGGTCTACGACATTCTGGGGATGAACAGTCTTTCCCTGGTTTGTGCAGAGCTATGATTCTTGCTTTCCTCCATACTGATGGTATTTGTTCACTCATCATGCATGCATTAAATAGATCAATGAGCCTTGTAAGGGGCTCTAAGTGTTGTATCTACTCAGTGAGTACCTTGCCTATTCCTGCTGCCTTCCCATGTTTCAGTAGGCCTATGCCAACTGTTGTAGCAGAAAGCCCCTTTTCCTCTTGCCTGCAGTTGCTCTCCCCTCCTTGGATATGTTTTTCCTCTTCTACCTTTTCTTCCTTCCTCTTTCTTTCACTCTATATTTTACACTCCTCACCTTTCAACTTTCAACTAAATGTACAAAAGTAAGTTATACATTGTAACAATGTTAACGAGGGCAGGAATCAAACTGCCCTTCTCTGTATCAGGCTGGTCCCTGAAAAAGCAAGTGAATCACTGATTGAATGTGTAACACGGTAGCAGGCAGCAATTAACACCTAAGGAAACTGCAGATCAACCAACAGAAGAACTCAATAGAATGTAACAACCAGGACATCCCTAAATGTCACTGATCAAGGGCTAGAAGCCCTGGCCTGAGTTAATCAACGCTGGAGACCAACTTTTGGGCTGAATATCTCCAAATCGACCACTCCCAGAGCCCTATTAAAAATTCATCAATGGACTCCCAAACCTGCACATACATGTGGATGACCCCTGGGGCTGACAAATGCCATCCAATAGCCACCAAGGGGAGACGTGCCATGAGGGTCAATGACCCCTGGATTGGGCAAACCTGTAAACTGGAGAGTCACCAAAGTCTGCCAAGAACAAATAAAAAAGCAGTGAAAAGTGACCCTCAGAGGTGCCCTCTTGATCTCCAACTTGACCAGTACCCAACCTGTCCAGCCAGAAGGACCAGCTGGCAACCCTCTTCTGGAAGATAACACCACACTGAAAGAAGCCTCAACAGCAGACTTCAGCACCTGTTGGATAGGTATACCTGACTCTTGTAGCTTGTGTGTGTGTGTGTGTGTGTGTGTGTGTGTGTGTGTGTGTGTGTGTGTGTGTGTGTGTGTGTGTGTGTGTGGAAGGACAAGCACTAAGATTTATGATTTAATTCATTACAGTGTTTCAATCCATCTAATAAACCAAAATTTTAAGGATCCCGAGTTGGCCTTTTGTAGCCAACACTGTCTGTTCCTTTAAAGTAAATGGATGAGGTAGGTCTTTAGGTGGTTGCTTGTCAGACAGTACAGGCAGTCTTCAGACTTATGACACAATTGTTTCCTGAAAACTGCGTTGTCACAGGGGGAGAAGCCCTGGGGACACTCCGAAGCTCCCCAAAGGAGCCGCGGAGGCAGATGCGAGCGGCAGAAGGAAAGAAAAATGGCAGTTACTCACCATAGGATCGCCGGAGAGCCCCACACATGGCGGGAACAATGGCCTGAAACACCTGTGGTTGGCGGGTGACGTCAGCCCAAGGCACCGGGCGGAGAGGATAAAAGAAGCAGCAGCAGCCGGGAGAGGAAGAAGCATGTGGCTGCCGGGCAGAGGCCACAGCAGAAGCGGCTGGAGTTGCGGAGCGGGTGAAGCAGGCTCCGAGCCAGGAAGTGAGCCTGGGAGGCACAGCTCACTGGAGCCGGCTGCCAACACGTGCTCTGGGCTAAAGAGCAAGCCCGGAGGACGCAGGATATCAAAGCCAGCTGCTGGCATGTGCGCTGGCTGGGGGAGAGGGACCGGAGGACCCCGAGAACCAAGACCAGCAGCAGACGAGCCACCCGGAGGCTGTGAAGAGCCCCGAGAGGGACGGAGGTTGGAGAGCGGCGTAACCAGAATGAGTGAGCGGGGGGAAAGCGGGGAGCGAGCTGCAGGCGTGTGGAGGGACCCGCGGACCGGAGAAGGCCCAGAGGGAGGACTGCGACCTGAGACAGACCCAGGTGGGAGAAGGGAACCTTGGGACCACCCGGAGAGAGAACGTCCGGACTGGTGGGAGCTGGAGAAAGAGGTCTATGGCAGGGAGAACCCGGAGAGGGTGTCTCTCCCAGGGGAGTAAGATAAAGAGCGGTGGGTAGCCGGCCCAGAGGGTGAGGGCTAGCGAGCAGAGCTGCGGGTAGCGGCTTGGTGTAGGGGCCAAGACCCCATTAGATGAATAGCGGTGTTTAAGTTGTTAGAGCGTACCTTTGTTTGTGTTACCCTGGGTAAAAAGGGGCTGTAGGGTGAGAGTAGGCAGGGAGGAAAGCCTTCCACGTTGGTGGTGGCCATAGAGAGCAGCAGCAAGAACACCTGGAACCGCCAGGCAGGGTAAGGGTGAGGTGAAAGGGATGGAGGAGCCTCGCAGAAGATTCCGACTGCAGGTAGCCAGAGGGGACAGCCGCCCAGAGGGAAGCTCCACCCACTGGAAGATCGAAGTCGTGGCAGGAGAGAAGGGGCGGACCCCTGAGCAGAAAGAGACCTGCCCCAAGGCTTCCTGCGATGGCCAGCCGAATATCTACAAAACCTCGGGGCAAAGAGGCCCGAGGTAAGATGTTCGATGCCCAGCGGCTACATGTGTCTTAAGTCGAAATGTTGTAACTCAGAACCAATTTTCCCACAGGAAACAATGTTATAAATGGGGGATTTGTTCCTGAATCAAGGCCTGGTACCAAAAATAACCCAGAATTTTGTACTCAATCAATTATAGATGAGTAATATAGCTACATTAATGTATTTATAGTGTAAATAGCAATCATATTGATTTGGAAAGACTTCTTTGGGTTGACTTTGCTGGACTTTTTGAAGGGCTCTTGGTAGGACTTTTTGAAAGGATCCTGGCTGGAGTCTTCTCAGGGATCTTGGCTGCAGGTTTTTCTGGAGTCTTGTCTGCTTTCTTAAAGAAAGTGTCCATAGAAGTTTAGACAGCTGTTATCCAGGGAGATGGGTGACACAGAGAACTTGTTTGCTGAAGTGGCCTGGCATCAGATCAAGTGTTGTAAAGTTGAAACTGATGTCAGAAAGTTGAAACAGGGTGTCAATTTATAAACGTTGTAAGTGCAAAACTTTGTAACTGGAAACGTTGTAAGTCAAGGACTGCCTCTATAATGCGATGGTATTCTCTTCCCATTACTGAGAAGCTGTTGTGCAACCTGGTTGGCAGTAACATTTGATATAGCTGAAGGTGTGATGTTGCAGCCTCCTAGTTTTCTTATAGTCACCCAAACCTTTTTGCTGTTAAGTGTCAGATTGGTGTCCTCAATCACCTCTTTCTCTTTCATTGTGTCTCTCTACTCCTATGTTATCTATTAGGATTTCTCCCAGTGAAATGGTGCATTCTGAGAAGAGGTAAAGATGGTATTCTTTCTCATAGAGCATGTACAGGTCTAATGTTGAGCTTGATATGCCTGGGATATATCTTGTGCAGAAGTCCCTTGGAATGGAGTAGTAGGAACTTCTCTTTGTAGCCCTGACAAAATTATTATAATTCTCATGAATAGGTAGGTGTAATTTTTTTTGACTGTTTTTTCAACTGGCTTTTTTCAGGTTGAAACACCTGTGGAAGAGAATGTTTTGCACCATTATTGGGGACCCTAGTTTGATATTTATGGGGTGATGCTGGGTGTGAGGTATAGGCTCCAGCACTGCTTTCTTGCACATCTGGCTGATTCCATTGCTCATGAAGCTGATATCTGGGTTGTATCCTCTTCTCAAGCAACTGCTGTTAAATGATTTGGGCTGTTTAGCATTATGTACTAGCTGCAGATTATTGGACTCTGTCTATTGTTCAATTAGGATGCCGTTGTTATTATCATATCCCTGTGTTGTATTATGGGCGTTAATTTGCTGATCACAAGGCTGTTCTTGCGTGTGCTAATGTCAGGTAGATTGTTCCAGTGGAAAGTATTGGATAGTGGTTTGTACATAGACGTTACAATAATGTCCTTAAGACTAAGCGTGATGGTTACAATGTTATTCTTGCTTGTGCTGCTATGTACTTGCTCAATTTGCAGGTCAGGTCTAGCAAAAACTGCACTGCCATACTGCCTATGTCTTATTTCCACAACAAACACTTTCCCTTCAATGGTTGGGCAAGAGTTATTAGGTCCTTTGGACATTGCCTGTAGGCGTATAATATCATACTCCTGTGATAATGCTGCTAGGATATTAGCTTTAGCCTGTGAGTATCCTTCAATGTTAGTTGAAAGGACTGACAGCACTGGCTGTTTATGATACTATCTGCGCATCTCTTGGGTACACATGGTTGTTGAAATTTGGTTGGATTTTTTGGAGTGGTTGATAGATTTTGCCTTCTAGGAGATAACCCTCCAGAAGTTGCCCAGAATCTACCATGAGGAAGAATCTATTATGTACCTGAAAGATCCTGGAGAGGGCAATGAATGAGACGTCAGATTTTTATCTAAATAATTATCTCAAACCCAACGCTAGCAAAATCCAAAACGTCACTTTTCATCTGAGGGACTGGGATGTGGAACAACATCTGAATATTACCTGGGGTGTCCAGAGTCTCGAACATCAGAAACACCCAGACTACTTAGGGGTAACACCGTACCATACACTTAATTACAAAAAGCGCATATTAAAAAACAAAGCATAGCTCAACACACAAAATTGTATTCTGCATAAGCTTAAGTGGGGAGCACATATACCCACTCTAAGTACTTTGCTTCTGTTTGGCTGAATATGCCTGCACCACCTGGGAACACTCAAGTCACAGTATTGACACTACTCTAAATGATACATGAAGAATTATAAGAGGCTGCCTAAACCCACCCCTGTTCCCTGCCTATATGTACTATCTGGCATTACACCACCTTACAGCAGGAGGAAAGTAGCAGGCAACATTAACCAGCAGGTACAAGATTCAGATGACCGCCACCTGCTATACAGACATCAACCAGTGCACTGTCATTTCTCATTAAGAAATAGCTTTTTGTCCTCTACTGTACCATTGAGCACATCACCAGAATAATCCAAAACTACTCTATGGCAAAAAGGGGAGAAACTAGGCGGCAAAGCAGTTAAATGGAGCTGGTGAGGAATTACCCCAGTGAGGAGTTAGCATCTGGCTCCAGCAGAGCCTGAATAGATTGCGAGTGGTCTCAGCAGACGAAACTTTCTCATGAAATCATGGGGCCTCTATGCAACTGACCAATGTGTTCGTCATCAGAAGCAAACCATGGATCATATTCTCAGATGCCCTGTAGCACCAATTACTAATTTCAATAAAGTTTCCTATATTGAGGTTGTCCTATTGTATGCTTTTAGTTTTTTCTAGTATGTAGAATGTAATTTAGCTCTAATGCTGCTGGATTTGTACATTTCCCTCTTTTATATATCATAGCAGATTGTCCCTCCATGTGCTCTTTTCTGGAAACGGAATCTTTCATACCCCAGAGCCAGCATGGATAATGGGACATACGCATAGATAGCTGGTAAATTATGGATTGCTGGTGATCCATAGGTTATGTGGCTGGCAGTGCACATTTAATCTATTGGTGGAAGATGGGAAGGGTGAACTTTGAACCCCTTTAGAACTTTGATTTCTAACAAAGCACAATGTTGAACCCTACAGAGCAAGTGTTTTCTTTGACTCAGGGAGAACAAGACCTCAATATATAATAGTGCTTGCTATATTTTTTTCAACCACTACGGCCAGGTACAGCCACTAAACTTTTTCTGACTCAGTTGGTCGGAAACCTGTCTATACCTGTAACAGAACAGAAGTTCAGAACACATAAGCTGCTTTAAAAATGATGGATCCTGATCTAAGATAGACCTGGAACAATGTGGTGCTACACCTAACTGATCTATGTTAGATCAATTAATTGAACTTCAATATCAGGTCCACTCCCAAATCTAGGTAGGTCATTATCTACCGGCAACCCAGTTGTTTTTGTGGCTTCCCCGCTAGTCTCACCTTGCAGGAAGCCCCGCAAAGACTGCAGAAGCCTGTCACACTGATTGCTGATGGAGGGGGGGAAGGAGAGATTGCTGACCCTGGCTCCCTGTCACTGTGCCCAGTCTTGGGAGGCATGTGGGTCTTTTGGTGGGTGTGCCAGAGCCCAGTGAGAGACCTCCATACTTCCTGAGAGTGGGTATAGGGACAGGGAGCCATACGAGCTGGACATCCTGTCATGCTGACTTGTGCCAGGGGGTGAAGGAGACATCTCCTTTTTGTCAAATTTGTTTTTAATTCTTTAAAATTTTCTCCCTCCTGCCTTTACTATAGTGATGAGTTCCACCTGCCCTGCTGTGCCTGACTTCCCCTCGTGGCAGCCATTGCCCAGCCCAGCCCCATCCAACCGGGGTGGCTTTTCACATAGCCTTTGTGCTCAGCCTCTGTGTTTCTCTTTGCCATAGTGAGAGGGGCCAGTGTATATGCATGTGTATGTGTGAGCCTAGGGCAGCAGGTGCATATGACTCATTACTTGAAATACTTTTTCCCCCTTCTTTCCTTGTCTCCCCAGCACAGACATGGCTGCTTCCCATTTCCCTCCTTGTTTTCCTGCTGGCCAAGGCAGCATCTCTGTTTTCAAAGCAAGAGTAAAGAAAGCATTCCCCTTCCTTATCTCGGCTTGGGTGTTGGCTGCAGGGCTGTGTATTTATACCATTCTGTCATGGCTGGTCCCCTCTTCCCCTCTCCTCCCATTTCAGCAGTTAGCATGACAGGCATGTCCAACCCATGCAACTCTCTGCAACTGTGCCCTATGTCGGGAGGCATAGGGATCTCTTGATTAGATCCTACATACCCCCATGCCTCCTGTGAGTGGGCACAATGGTAGGGAACACATCAGACTGTACATGCTTGTCCCTGACTCAGCAGCACTCAACAATATTTGGCAGCTCAGGGAGGCGGAGGGTCAGGTTGGGAGGCGTGCTGGAATGCCCTCACCTTGCCAGCCTTGGCCAGTGCAGGCACCCTGTCCAAATAGCAAACGGTTGTTCTGTTCACTCAGTCTAAACCAGGGCACTCACAGAAACCCACAAAGGTTTGAGGGATTTCACCTCTGGCTTTTAAATGTCTGTACTTAACCTAAGAAAGGATGATATATTAAAACACACCATCACTAATACACTGTGAGAACTATCTATAAGAGATATATCACATAATAGGTCATGAAAAGAGAAAATCAATTTGTCAGGATGCTTCACTTCTGAGGCATCTTGACAGGATTGTAAGGTTGCTATGTTTTCAGTATGTATTCAAAATAACAATTTTTTTATTTCCTGCCTGGAAACCAATGCCCTTATTTTTTCCCCTTTAGATTCCCAGACTTCATTTTACTTACATGAGTGCACAATACATGTGTTACAATAACATTTTATAGCTGGGAAGAAAAAACAAGCTTGTTTTGCTAGAGAGCACAGAGGTTATGAAAGTGGGAGAGATTCCAACATGTTAGTTTTCAGCTAGCGGTCAGTTTTTCTATTTGGAAAAATTGGAACAAGGATCTATAAGAATGCATTAAATATAGAATGCTTGACTAGCCCAACAATGTTACTGCTATCAAAAGGACAGCCTAATAAATTCTTCATAACACAGAAACCATTCTGAACCTTGATTCTGAGCTTCACTTAAAAGTGAACTCAGATTAATGAAAGCTTCTGGAAAGGGAAGACCTCTGTGTAGCACACAACAGGTACTAGCAGTACATTGTCTTCTCAGTATAGTTTGGTCATTACATGAAGGAAGCATTTTTAAGGGTGAAAGGATAGTATAGCTTAACGCACTTAAGATTTTCACTTTCTCTGTTAAGACTACCAAAGAATATTGAATGTTTTAGAGTTTTGTGAAATAGTTACCTTTCCACTAAGGATTAGTGATTAGTACTTCATATCACTTTGTATTGAGCCTGGGTCCAGCTACAGAGGATTCAGCCTTAGGCCTCAGCTAGAACTGATCAGGGACTAGGCTGAATCATCCTAAGTCACCCCCTGCAAAGGCCTACAGGAAAAGGGACCCACCCACATAGGCTCTTATAAGCCCAGAACACATAGCAGCAAGCTATCTGGCCAACAGACAGCTATCCTGGGCTCCTGGCCTGCTTGGAACCAATTACCTATATTTGACTTTAGCTCCACAACCCTGATTTTGGGTCCAGCCTGCAATCCTGGGCCACTGGTTTGCTTACAGCCCCTTGGGGCAGCCCCCAGGGCTTGAGGGGTACAATGCAGGGCATTATGCCAACCACTCATATGGTGGATGAATTCTTACCCTTGCAAAATAACTGTCTAATAACTATCTAGTCTTAAAGGGCTGGGCTGACAGCGGTATACAGTTATGGAAGTAAACTATCTCTTTCTCTACCACCCCTAAATATATAGACAGTCTTAACCTACTTGGTGTCAGAAAACAGCAACAAGTTGGAGAAGATTCAGGCTGGTACAGATAAAAATTATCTGCATGGAATGACATATTGGAGAAGATTAAATAAAAAGATTTATGGCAAATTGGAAAAATCATAAGGAAACAGGTAGGATTAGAGCATGACAATCATATATAGGTTTTAGAAGGGCGTAAACACCAAGAGTTGAAAATTGTAGGGAGTAATGGAATTAAATTCAGCAAAAGAAAGTTTAGCCAAAATATCAGGTAATATTTCCTGACACTTAGATCTATTAGACTGTGGAACAGTTTACTAAGGGAAGTGGTGGAAACCCTGTTGCTTGAGTCATTTAGAATGAGACTGGACAAATGACTGGCAGTGTAATGGAAAAACTGATCTAATTTCTATGATTGCTTGAACTGTAAACTTTTGTTTTTGTTTCGTTAGGGCACCTTTCTTGCCCGGTGAAACCTTCACAAGCATACCCAGCTGTTGCCTGGCTTTCTCCTGTCTGGCACTCTGTGCAAGCTAACTAATACCCAACACATGGCATTTGGAACATTTGGTGTTGATGTAGTTTTTCTGCACTTTTCAGCTGTTCCATTTCTACCAACAATCTTGTGCTAACTTCAGTCTTGGAGGGGGGAAAAAAAAGGAATGAACCTGGTGGCCATTCCATATTAGCCACATTTTAAAATATTGTCCAGAAATAAATTATGCAAATATATTTGGTATCTCAGAGTAGGAATGAATTAATATTTAGAGCCTGATATTTAAACACTGGCATCTTTTTTGTACCAGCCATCTGCTTTACATTGACTTCACAATAAGGCCACTGTCTTAGTATTGCAGTAATAGTTATACATGAACATGGGTGGTGGGTAGAACCTTCGAGACTTCTCAGTAAAAGTTCCATTGACTTCCATGGCACTAGGATTAGGCCAATGGTGTTGAAAATTCTGGCTGGTAAGTTATACAAGTGTAGCACAGTACATTGTTTTCTCTCTTTTGATGCTATTTGCTTGGGGAAAACTTTTATTCGTATCTTCAAAAGATTTTAAGCACATTTTCCCATTTTGCTTTCCAAGCAAGTTTGGTACAATCACTGGTTGAAAAGATATGGTGCTCCTAGGTGCACTCTTCACTATTAAAACTCATCCTATTGATTTGACCTCCCCTAACTGTTTATGATGCTGGCTTCATCAGGTGTCTGATTTGGAACAGTTTGTAATGAGTGAATGCTGGCAATGACCTCAGCTCAATGCCTAATACCTATATCATGACTGTTTTCCACACCTCTTCTTTTTTGTCTTCCATTCTGTTCCATGTGTTCTGCTCTCCTAAGCCCTTTTTCTTTCTCTTCCTTCAAATTATATTAAGCTTCACTCTACTACTTCATGCCTGTGTGAATTTAAGGAGGACCTCTGTCAAAACAAGTCAAACATATTTTGTCTTTCATATGTGAAAGCATTACAGCAAATCAGGGGGAGGTAATAATCTTTCTTTACATGGCTCCAGTATAACTACATCTAGAATAATGCAATTACTTCTGGACAGTGCAGTATATAAGAGTAATAAATAAGCTGAAGGGAAATTCAGTGAATGGAAACAGAAATTGCTAGAAACCTTGATATATGAGGAAAGATATGAAGAACTAAATGTATGAAAGTGGCACAACTGTGATGACTAAACGATGCGAGTATAACAGTCTGTAAATCTCTGGTAATGTAAACAGCAAGGTTGGGGTTGAACTATTTAGTTTGATACACAAAAGCAGGGGTGTCAAACTAGTCTAACTGCAGGGCACAAGAATGGTGTAGTGCCAGCCCTATGGGCCAGGTCAAACTCTTGCCCACCCCTAACCTCCCCCCACCCAATGCTGGATCCAGAGCATGGGTCACTCAGACTGGTCCAGAATCCAAGGGGAAAAGGCTCAACATCCCAGGCATTTGGCTTCCACCCCAGGATCTTGCTACAGCAATGGGCTGCTTCTGTTGATAACTCTGGGGCTCCAGTACTGCTGCTCTCACCTCAGAGCCTGGCAGCCAAACTGGCAAGAGATGCAGTCCTGGAGCCCCAGTAGCACCATGGTTACTTCCCATGGCTGCAGATAAGCATCTGGGTGACAGTTACAGCGCTGGAGCACCAACAGCACCATGGGAATGAGTCCAACACCACAAACTGTTCCCACGGTAGCAGCCAAGTGCCCAGGCAAGAGCCTCAACAGAACTGTGGGAAGAAGCCTGGTATCTGATAGGGGCTTGGATGCTGCCGTTGGAACAAGCTGGAGAGCCAGGCTTCTTTCAGTGGTACTTCTGGGGCTCTCATGCTGTGTTCTTTCCTAGATGCTGGGCTGCTGCCACGGGAAGGTGCCCCATCACAGCCAGAGTCAGGCCCTCTGGGCCGTATGTTTGACAGTCCTGCACAAGAGCATAACTAATCATAGTATCATAGTATCATAGTGCATAGGGTCAGAAGGGGCTTAGAGCAGGCCATCTAGTCTGACCCCCCGCCAATGGCAGGAATGAGTGCCAGGGTCACAGGACCTCAGCCAAGTACCTATCCAATCTACTCTTAAAGACCCAAGGTAGGAGCAAGAACCACTTCCCTAGGAAGCCGGTTCCACGTCCTAGCCACCCAGCTGTGAAGTAGTGCCTCCTAATATCCAACCTAAACCTGCTCTCCAGTAACTTGTGACCATAATAATAATAGGATGAAACTAGACAGAGAAAATGTAAGCTGTATATCAGGAAAAACCTCTTAGCAGAGCTATGTTAGGCAGGTGAAAATTGATGGAAGCACCAGTATTTAGCCTTTTTCAAACTGGACTGGACAAAACTCCAGAAAATGAACAGTAGAAAACAGTCTTGCTTTGAAAATGCACAGGCAGAGCCTGACATAACATAAGGACATTACTTGCTGTAATTGCTTTATGCATTACATTGCATTACAACAGATTACAGCAAGTAATATCCTTATATTACAGCAAGTTATGTCCTTTTCCTCCCTAATTTCTAGGATGATCATAGGTAGGTTTCCTTAAGCACTTGTCTGCTATAGTTTAGAGAAGAATAGGTTGGTTTTGGCCCAAATACATATATAAACAATGCCTTGGAAAGAAATGGACACAGACTCTGTCATTTGTTACGTTTGTAGTTTTCAATTAGCGACTTCTGTAAGGAAACCTGTATGTTAAAGACATCGTTCCAGCTATCTTTAGCTCTTCCAGTTGGTACATTTTAGTGTTGTTTTATGGCTATGTACACTTTACAATTGTGCTTTACATTTTTTGGAAGACTTCACAAGTTTTGTGTGGGCTGTGGGATAGAGGCATATTTCATCTTTTTCAGCCTCACAGAACAAGGGATATTTGCAAAACCCTGCATATTTGCAAAAGCTCTGCTAATGTATTTGTGTTATTTCAATACTATATTAATAAACACACACCAACTGTTTATGTCTCCTCTCGGGATTTTATTATGAGAGAGCAGAAGTGAGGGAACACAATGATATTAATAATAATGTTTTATGTTACACAAAAGCTAAAATGTTGGCAAAGACCTTTCGAGGTAAGCAGAGCTCTGCCTGCCAAAAGAGTCACCTAATTAAAATATTGCTTTAACACCATCAGTCTCATGCCAAAACAAAAATGAATTTTAGTAAAAGTTCTGTAATATACTGTAAAACCTGGGACTTAGTACATATATTGAAACTGAACCCATATGTTTCTAGGATAATCCAGCTCCACATAAAGTGTTATTTTGTTGTATGCATTGTATGATGTATTGACATATCTTCAATTTAGCCTATGTGTAATGAAGTAACTAATTTTATTTCTTAGAACCCCACCCCTGCAAGTTTCTATATATAAAGTTGCAAGTTGTATATATAAAGGCAAGTAAAATTTAAGGGAAAGAATAGTTTTGCACAGTAATTACAAAACCCAAGTGAACACAATTGATTTTGCTTCCCCAGAGACTATAAAATGTTGAATCAGACCCCTTAATTATTTCACATGAAAGGCTGGAAGAGATGAATTTCAAGATTCATTTTGATTCATCCTTCTGATGTGATCATTACACCAGAACAGAACTGGATTTGGGAACTGTCCTCAGGGACAGCAAGGGAACAGTCCCCATTCTCTTCTCTTACCTGTTTTACATCAGTGTAACTGTGGGGTTACTGCTAATTTATCCTGGCATTTAGAGATTTGATCCATAAACTTCTTCATGTCTTCCTGTGGAAAGAGGCTCATATGATACAATGGAAAGGCTGGAATTATCCATACTCTCTTTGACCCCAATGCAACCACATACTTAAGTGCTTTGCCAAATTATTACAATCATTTGTAAAATCAGGACCCTGTTCTGCAAAGCTTACTCATGCATAGCAATCAATGAAGTCAGTAGGGATTACACATAGGTAGTGTTTGCAGAAACTGACTGTAGGATTTTGGAAAGAGCATGAGTTTGCTTTTATTTCTAGATTATCTATTTGTTTTGCTAAAAGCATATCATTAGAATTAATAGTTCCTTATGAATGCCAACATTAGAACATAAATAATATTAGCACAATATTTTCTGTTACCTACAGGTATATCTTGGTAGGGAGGAAGGGAGGAACTGTGGTAAAGACAAATATTGGGTGCAATGTTTAGATGATTATTCTGCCTGTACTACAACAATTTGAAACATATATTTGTTACTCTGTTTTAGAATTTTGCAGCCCATACTGAGGACATCAAGATGGTTTAAGAAGAGCTGTTTTGCTCTGAGTCTAAAAATATAATGTAATGTAATCAGTTAGACGTATCAGTTAGAATTATTAGAATCAGTTAGACCCAGGGTGTCAAGCCCCGGATCTGGACCACATGGTTTCTCGCAGATTGTGACCCACTTCTGGTGGCAGACACAGGTGCTGGTGGAGGCATTAACTTTTGCGTGCTGACTCAGCGATTCAGGACTTAAGATCTGTGGCTGCCTAAGATGGGTTAATGGCATCACCACCACTTATGTTACCACTGCTGAAGGGTGCCCCAGATGGATCGGAACCCAGCAATTCAGCAGTGGAGCAACTACATCCAGGGAGGTAACACTGCTGATACTCAACCTGCAAATTCTGTACTTGGGTGAGCAGCAGTGGTTTTAACTCCCTGTGGGCTGGCTTGCTGACAGAATTTCTGGCCCTGCAAGGCTGGCTTCAGAAGTTGATCTTCTGGATCATGAAAAGCTCTGTGGACTGAACGACTCATCTGTGTGTGCCAGGTCCTGCCTGTAGGCTATATGTCTGACATCTCTGAATTAGATCAGTTAGAAGGTATTTTATTTACAGAGAAGAGTAATGCCATATTAATTTATAGTTTATGCAATCTCCAACTAGTGTTAGACACAGCTGCAATAGATATTTCTGAGACTGTTCACCTTAAAATGAAGATCTTGTTTGCCAGACCATTTATTTGTAAGCAGTTATTTCAAAAGGAGAAAGAGTGAAAAATCAATAGACAACAGTTTTATGGCAGTGCAAAGATTTTATTAACAAAAAGAATTGTGTGAATTTTGTTAGTTTTTCTGACTGTGAAGTACAGATAGAATTGGCCAGTGTTTGCAGGTATAGGCTATGCAGACTTCCCATCACAATTATGCCTCAATATCCTGAACTGCCTGTGGCTGTTCCAGTCTTCAGCATTGTTTACACCAAATTATTTGGTTCTTCTGTGATGTCACCAAAAGCACACCTTTAATTTGAATGGACTAGCCATTTTTCATTTGTAAGATTAAACAAGATTGGGCTCAGGAAAGTGCAAAGGAAAATCTTAGTACATCTTTATACCTATTGTAACATCTCACCATAAATTGGAAATTCTGGAGCAATTATTTTCAAAACACACTAAAGCACATGAATAGTGTTGCATTATCATACAGTAATGGGCAAAATTACCTTATGGCTCTCCTCTGAATACTCTAGTGTGCATGTATTCCCAATCTATTCCTGTACCCATCAAAGCAATAGATAATTATATGACTTTAGCATAATTTGTACTTTATTTTCTTTTAGCTGTGTTATCTCATGGTGAAAGAACAAGAAATATGCCTCATATCTGTTAACAAAAAATGTCTATCATCCTGTAAACACAAAGAAAGGTTAAAATAGGAACTGACTACAACTACAGCTGCAGAGAGGTGCTAGCATTCTTTCTGATATAATTTACATTTACTTAACAGTGGATTTACATAGTCTCATTCCCACTCAGCTCCAGATGGACTGACATTCTCTATAAAGCAGGAAATAAGCATTATATTATTTATAGACATCTGTTATAAAACTGGTGTCTTAATTCTTAAGAAAATATATGGCAAGAATATTTATTTCTTTGTTTGAGGCATAAGACTTTTTGCACCACCCTTCTGGTAACATCTTTCTACCATACCAACTCTGACACTTCTGTAATGGGTACAGGTCATGCAGGATATTAAAATGGTAAACTAATTAATTTTAAACTTATTTTAAACAACGTCAACTAAATATATTCAACAATACCAATCAAATTCAAAAGACACATCTTCACCATATTTATTTTTGTAGGGTAAAGCACTAATAAAAGGTACATATATCCCATTAGGAATGAATGGGATTGAAAATGCGTCTCTCTTTTACATTGCTACCATGTACTGTTTGGCTCCCAATGGCCTGGTCATCTGCCAAAGCAAATCAAAATGCCAAAGCTAGAGCCAATTCTTCTTTCATTCTGTTTGCAGACTTTCACTGCTGGAACCCTGCTCATAAGACCCGCATTAGTTACTGTCCATCTTTTATTAAGACTTCTTTTATTATGACATTGTAAAGCTGTGGTGAGTTTTGAGGATGAAACAGAAGGTGGATAAACTGGAAAACTGAAGTATTCCAGCTCATCTGCAGAATATCACTGTAAGATTCCAGCAAACCAGCTCGCTTTCTGTTTAGATGGAGGATAATTTCATCCTTTTGCTCAAATGCTTTTTACATTCTGCTATACTGAATTGCATTGTATTTTTCTCTTAGTCTTAGATTTTTTTTCAACCACATAATGTAAATTAGTTTGCATATTCTTTCTGTTAAACAATTTTGAAAGAGAGCGGGATACATCTAGATTACTTGATAGATATGTAAGCAACTTATAGGGAATAATCTCTGCACTTTCCTTTTAACTCTGTAGTTTGCAAACAGTCTTTCAAAACTTGATTAAAACATTCTATTTCCTTACTGCAATAGAATAATCTCCCTACTTAATAGATCTCTCCTTCAGAAATTCTCTAGATTCCACAGATACGAACAGATGTCTGTTGTCAGAGACATTCTCTCAGATTTTCTTCAAGACTGAAACCTGTGAACAAGAATTGCATTATGTTTTGGAAGTAATGTGGGGTGTAAAGGCTGCTTTGGACCTTTGCCCATCTGTTACAATGATGACACAGTAGCCATCCATCCTGGTATTTCAGAAGGTCCTACATTACCAATGGTTATCTTTGCTCAAGTGCAATTAGGTAATCTGATATAACAGTAATTTGATATTAAATCTGTTTAGTCATGTATCTGGCAAGTAACACAGCTTTTTATACATCTCATAGCTTGTGAGCAACTTAAATATCCTGTATAGAGAACTTATCATTGAGGCCAAATAAAAGGATTCTGTGGAAATAAACAGGTTTTGCATTTGTAAAATGGTTTTTTAGTGAGGTAATCTTAAACTCTGTGCATAAGTATGCTTTGAACTTACTTGAACTGACACAGTCCTATAATCAATGCAATCTTTTCATCATCCTTTTCCTGATAAGTGTTATTCTTGACAAAAGTAACTGAATCCCACAGCTTCGTAATCCTGTAGTATATCCTGTAGTATGCTTCATATTATATATAGTAGACCACAAGTGGGTCAGCATTGACTATGAGCATTCTGGCTTGCCCGCATCATTTGATAAATAAAAATGCTGTCAGTGAAAAGTTCATATGGCAAACCAATAAAGCCAGTTGGTAGAAATGCCAAATTTAATTTATTTGGACATAGGCAAGAGCTTTATTCCTAATAATAATAAGAGCCTTCAGTCAGGTACTAAAGAAGTTTCTAAGATACCTTGTCCTGTCGCATATATCTAGTGCTTCAGAAGAAGCCATTAAAAAAAAAGCTTTGATGCCAATAAAGCATTTGTTGGCAAGGGGAAGGGGGCATGGAGGATCCTTTTCTAATGCCCATTAGCAGAAGCACTGAAGATTTTCTAGAGAGCCAGCAGAATCACTGTAGCATGGTATTATCAGACACCTCCTACAGGTATCTGATAAGTGTCACCTCAACTCTGAGATGCATTGCAAATGCATTAAGCATTGCATTGCAAATGCTTAAGTACAAATATCAGATATGCTGACTATTAATTCAATAATCATATTATTATGATCCCTTCCATAAACTTGTTGAATATAGAATCTCCAGACAGCTGTAAGGTATACCTCTGCCTTAAACACACTGCCCGTACCCTCAGCCTTCTTGTGTCCTACTTCAAGGATTACACTGTGGTCCTTGGAAGGCAGACTTAGAGCTGTTATTACAAGGATCCTCCTACAGCTAGCGTTGGAGATTTTAGAGCTCTTTTATGCTATTTTAGCTCTACTACCCATAGTAGAGTAGATGGTCTCAGCCCGGTATTCAGAAACCTACACATTCTATCCTGATGATTTTTGATTGCTCCTAAAGCATAACCTCTTAGGTTCCTGGCAAATATTACAATTAAGACATGATTAATCTGTTAATTATGTCATAAATAGTAACACTGCCATGCCTTCAAAAACAAATAGTGTGACAAAATGGGCAAACAGATACAAAAATATTCCACAAAAGATATATAATATTTCTGTGGCTGGCTTCCATTGCACCTTAAATGGAATGTATGGCTGAAATCAGAGCTGACTCAAGACTTCAGTTCTACTGAACACTCCAGTTTGATTTGCCCCTTCCAGTTCCATGTTTCAACTGTTGGCTCCAACTAGGAGCAAGCAGAAGTCTAGAATTGTCTCCCATGTGATCTTGAGACTGGGACTGACAATAAGCTGATTGTTGGTTCCTACCCTGGGACCTCTCTGATTCAGTCAGACTGCAGGCACCCGGCTTTCAATGTGCCAGTGTAGAGGGAGCCCAGGGCTTCTGTTGCACTGGCTAATAGTAATAGTGTTATTGATCCCATAATTGTACATATTGCCGTGCACAGGTGGCATGGCAAGAGGTGCAATTGCTGGGATCAGAGCACAGATCTTACCATGCCATTAAATGAATGCGTGCCAGGGGACCTAGAGAGAAAAAAGTCCATGCTCTTGTATGAAAATGTAGTGGATTACTTCTGTCTAAATTTGCTAACGTTTTAATAGTTACCACTTGTTAATAGAATTGCTCTAGCACATTGTACCTATTTTCATCATTTAAACCTGCCTAAACTGGCTGTAAAATGTTGCCACTGGGACATGTGAGTGAAGAAATCTTTTGTGGGATACTTTTATTCCCGTCACATACTAATTTTACACAGTAGAAGATGATAGTACAATAAGTAAGGCAACTGAGAATCAGGGCTATTATATTGTATCACAGGATTAGCAAACTACATATATAATGTAAATATGGCAGGGCACTTGATGTACCTGCCACTTTAAGAGGTCAGGGAGCCTGATGAGCCACCAACAGATGGGTGTCAGGGCTAATTGCGGAGTCAGCTGACCAAGGGGGTGGGCAGGTGAGGCTAGGCTTGACTGAAGGAGGGAGTCATCTGATTGGAGGAGGGCTAGGTTTAGATGGTTTAGATAAGCCCAGACCCAGAGCTGACAGTACCATCTTGGAAGCTGGTCTTTACCATCACCATCACCCAGCGGAAAGACTGCCATTCCTGAACGCCAGCAAGGAGAGTAACATCTGCAGGTATGGGTAGGAACTAAGGGGATGGAGGAGGTTCCTGGGGACCCAGTGTTGAGGTCCAGAGACTTGAGAGGGGGGCTGCATGCTTGGGGCCTGTTGAGAGGCCAAGTGATCCCAGCAAGATGGGGTCTGAGTGCACAGGGGCCTACTGGGAGGCCAGGTGAGCCCTGGGAGAGAGGCTGAGAGTCTGTGGGCCTATTGAAGGGCCAGGTGACCCCTGAGAGAGGGGCCACATGTTTGGGAGACCTAGTGAAGGGTCTGAGTGAGTGGGGCAGATTGTGGCGGGCCTATTGAGGGGTCTGGATGAGCACAGAGAAGGAAAGGGCTGTGTTAAGGAAGACCTATGGAGGACTCTGCGTGGGGCCAGAGAGAGGAAACCATCTATGGAGGGGCCCAAGCGTGCAGACACACAGACACGAGAAGGATGACAGCTGGAGGGATGACCCTAGGAATCTCAACTGGCCTGTGTGGTGCCAGGAAACAGAAGGGTGAAACAGACCATGGCAGAGACTGCCAGACTTGGGAGACCCTGGAATTCCCAATTGGTCTGATGCAGGGCCAGAGCCAAAGAGAGGCCAAAAGGTCTGTGTGGCCACAGCTGAGAGGAAGAGGTCAAAGGGCTTGCAGCTCAGGATGACGATGACTGGTTCTAGACCATCTGAGGAGGAGGGATCAAGGAAAGGGTTCCAGGAGTGAGCTGAGCACCAGAAGGACTTGGATGGGAGATGGAACCAGGGCAAAGGAGCCTGGTGGTCAGCAGCCTAGGAGGGGTATAAGGCATCTAGGAGAAGCCCAGAGAGGACAAAATAACATCAGGAAGGCCTGAAGACTGGTCTTGGGTAAAACCTGAGACTACACCCTACTAGTTAGCATAGTGGGGCTGTGTGGGGGCAGCCTCCATGAAGTGTCATGCATAGGCCATTCCAGGATGGGGCACCAGAAAGCCTCAGCTCCCACTGCTTTGAGGGGTTACCCTGTGGAGGGGGAAGGCTAGGGGAGCACACCCTGGCATAAAAGCACTTGGCTTGCAAAGACCAGGATTATGTGGGTCCAGAGGCCCAGTGAGGATCCATGGAATAGAATACAGGACCAGACAGGTCTGAAGGCCTGGATAGTAAGGCCCAGCAAGTGTAGTGGAAGCGGAAGGGTCTAGCAGCCCAGTTGTCATAACCAAATCAGTTGAGCGTCCAAGTCACAATAGACCGCATAGAGCCATTACCCCAAATTTGGTCACGTTCCGCCTCATTAGTTATTCCTACCTAGCAGTCTGTTATTGGCCACTCCGGACATATAAAAGTTAATGCATCTTCCACCCAAATCAAAGACCTCCAAGCACGCAACAGAGTAATCACGGAGAACTCTGTAGCGCGACTGAGGAAACTTGGTGGACCGATCACCCACCAATATCTCCCCATCACCGGGTCCTCTTGACGTACCCTCGTTATCTTGCAGGTTTCTTTTCATTCAAAAACTCATTAACTCGCAACTTGTTTGATTATCCGTGACAACATAAGCAAGCTCCCTCGAGGCCTGCGCTGTCATTCCACGTGGCGTAAGTAAAATAATCTTTTAAAACCAATAAGCTGTCTTGCCTCTCCATCACTGGCCGCCTGATGTCCAATTAACTTAGCAATCCTCTGGGCGGTTCCAGCTGCCTGAGACATGGTGTCACAAACTGGATCTAAGGTCATGGTGGTGTAGAAGATTCTAATTGAGTGTTGCCGCTGGCGCACCGAGGGGCTCCCTGTGGCTGACTCAAATGAGTTATGGGCCCACATCACATACCACCAAGCGGGTGGGTCAACCGAAAGGCTCATCAGCGGCTACCTTTCCTAAAAGGAGAAGAAGGAGTTTTGAACGAATGGGAGGCACACCTTCACCCCGGGGCATTTGGGTGCATGGTGAGCAATGAGCAGGTCTGATTCAGACCCCGAGACAAAGTGGGCACTGTGTCTCTTGCCGGAGTAAAACCGACGGGCGTAGCAGACCCAACTCTCGCCCAAGAGTATGCCCACTGTATAAGGTGTGTGAGAGAGGGTGGAGAACCGACACCGGTTGACCAGTTCAATCCCCCGACCCTTGCACCCGGGTCAAGGGGGCACGAGCTGCTTTCGGATCTCCAGGAAAAGTTAGAGACGGAGGGCTGTGTCACGGCGCGGTGGACAGACCTGAAGTGGGACAAGGGGAAAATGTTGAACATTATATTCCTCACTGTTACAACTTTGCTGTGGGAAGACACAAATTTAGAGGTTCAACTGCTCACAGCTGCCCAGATGGCCGAGGAAGCAGCAGTAAAGGAAAGCTCTGAACCATCAGAGAGCCCCGAGCCACCAGCATTCCAAGATGGCGCCAGGGAAAAAGAAGAGTGCACGAAAAGTCTTGGGGAAGAAGGGGCAGTCGTGCGGTCCTCGACCCTGCCCCTCGGAGTGGCATGAAAAGAAACTCCACCCCCTGATGCAGCGTGAGCAGCAGAACCGCCGCCTTATAAGAGAGAGAAGTTATACTTGACGATCCCGCCTGACGAGCCTATGCTTCTCCCAGCTGCGGTCCACCCAATAGGGTAAGTCAAGCAAATTACAGACACGCAGGGTGCGACTCACATTACCACTACATGCTGCACCCACATGTGGGAGGAAATGCAAGAATTGTACAAAGAGTAGAAACTGAAGCCTAAGGAGACCCTGGCTATGTGGTTAGGATGCCTGGTAGTGGAATTTGGGTCAGACTTACTGGGCCTGGAAGAGGCTGACTACCTAACCCACCAAGCCTTGTGGAGTGGAGGGCACGTCACCAGCCTCGAAGTGGTAGCGGGTAATGCTCGCTGGCCCATCCCACTTCCAGCACTTGTTGCACGCCAAGTTAGTTATAAGTCTCACGCATGGCACGACGGCTGTTCATCAAAGAACAACTTCTGCTGGACATAATGGGGGTATCATATGCCTCTTGGAACCCCAGCGTACACCAGTTGGGACTGACATGGGCTCAGTGCAGAGGAGGGTGGTCTCACTGTCATCTACGGAACCCGGGGACTGTTCCTGCAACCCTTGACAACATAGAAGCCTGCATAGAGGTCTATGGAGGAGATGACGCCAAAATGCTTCAACTCCTCCTCAACCCAATGACCGGACAGCAGGCGGAAAACCTCCTGAGTCACCTTCCATGGTTGCAAGCTCTTATGAAGATGTCCATGAGAGTCTCTAGTAACGTGGAATACCGACCCTCAGCGTACCCCATCGAAGCCCAAAGACCAAGGCATTATGAGTCTGACACCCCACGAGAGTCGCAACCGTTGCCGCAATGAACGCTAGAGGAGAGAGCCATGTTCGGGTTCCTCCTACACCTCTCCAGGCTTATGAAGCAACAATTGCGTATCCTGGGGGACAAGGGCCAATGGAACCTAGCAAATGAACTAGGCTTCAGGTTTGATGCATAAGACGACATGATGACTGATTACTAACCCTGGCTCATCGCAACCGGCTAGCTCACCGCCGTATTATTCTCCCAGTTTTCTCTTTCTGTTTGTTTGTTTGTTTGTTCCCTTACAGGCTCGGCAGTGACGAAGTGGTGGTCTGTGACTGCTCGATCACGGGATCTACCGAGCGCTGACCCACAGTACATCTGAGTTGACACAGCAATGGCTGCCTACTTGTATGTCGCAAACAGAGTCGTCACCTTATTCTTGCTGTTACCGACAGGTTCCTCGGTGAATGGAACTGACTTCAAGACCTCCAACTCAGTCCTGAATTTTCTATTGTTCTGAGCCAAAGCCATAATTAACGGCTCATCAACAGATGACCTACGGTTCCCCCCTTCTGTTAATGACTCCGTATTCACACCCTTAATTTACAAAATTGTCTTGTACATACTTGTTCTTTTTTGTTTTAAAGCCTGTTCAAAACTTTATGAAACAAATAGATCTTTGTGTGTGTATATGTACATATGTGTATATATGCGTGTGTGTATGTTTATATAACAGATAATTATAGGAACACTCCATATAGGGGGCATTAATCAAATACCCCGCTCTCAGTTACATTGGAGAATTGAATTGGAGAAAAGTTACATAAAATTAAGAATAACAATTTGCTGCTTCTAAGTTAATTCAATTGTCAATGTCTTTAGTTACCT
>JAGPOW010003395.1:59970070-59982374 GCA_030014935.1 Caiman crocodilus
TATATATATATATATATAAATATCCGTGTGTTAACGTAAACCTTGTAACAGTAACAAGTTCCTGGACAAAAATTGCCTTTAACCTAGAGTTCTTGGTCTATTGTGCCATGGCCAAGGGGGCATGTCATAACCAAATCAGTTGAGTGTCTAAGTCACAATAGACCGCATGGAGCCATTACCCCAAATTTGGTCACGTTCCGCCTCATTAGTTATTCCTACCTAGCAGTCTGTTATTGGGCACTCTGGACATATAAAAGTTCATGCAGCTTCCACCCAAGTCGGAGACCTCCGAGCATGCAACAGAGTAATCACGGAGAACTCTGTAGCACAACCCAGGAAACTTAGCAGACTGATCACCCACCAATATCTCCCCATCACCGGGTCCACTTGACGTACCCTCGTTATCCTGCAGGTTTCTTTTCATTCAAAAACTTGTTAACTCACAACTTGTTTGATTATCTGTGACAAAGCAAACAAGCTCCCTCGAGGCCTGCGCTGCCATTCCACGTGGCGTAAGTAAAATAATCTTTTAAAACCAATAAGCTGTCTCGCCTCTCCATCGCCGGCCACCTGACATCCGATTAACTTAGCGATCCTCTGAATGGCTCTGGCTGCCCAAGTCTCCAGTGAGGGGCTGGGAATAGAGTACAGGACCAGATGGGACTGAGGGCCTGGAGATTGGCCAGGAAAGTGGAGAATGAAAAGTGTCCAGGATAAGGGACCAAAAGGGGCTGGCAGCCTGGAGAGGGGGCAAGAGGGAGACTGAGGGGTCTGACAGCCCAGGAAAGGGCTGTGCAGAGAGACTGAAAGCTCTGTGCTCCCAGAGTAGAGCTGAGAGAGGCTGAGATGCTGGAAGATCAGAGAGGGGCTGCATCAACAATTGGTAGAACATTTGTAAGGATGCCATCTGTGAGGCATGGGACATGTATGGGGAGGTACAGAGCCATGCAATTGGCCCATAAGGCCAGGACCATAATCTGGGAAGTCACTGTAATAAGACTAAGGCAGCCGCTCACACTAACAACTAACATCAAAGCATGATAGGTCAGAGCTGGGGAGATTGCCTATAGAGCAAGATATCAAAACTTTTTTGGGGGTACCCTGTGACAATAAGCATAAATCAGGATATTCTACTGTAAGGACTGTCTTCCCAGGAAGCATCTTTTCCTATCACACTTAATGAACTACTACAGAATGTTTGACTATATGTGGAATCTCATGACTGCTGTTTCCCAAGATCTTCATCAGAATGTATAGAATTTAAATTTGACTTAAAAAATGTTTTTAGCCCTCCTTGTTACCAAAAAAAGTTAGTGGGTATTAGGGCTGTGTGAAGCTACAGGTGCTGATTCAATTCGGATGATTTTCAGCAGCCGAATCTCCAAATTGGAATCAAGTTGGAAGACCAATAAAAAGGTCCGAATGAATTTGAAGCTCTCCAGATTTGGAGAGCTTCAGCAATTCAGGCAGTGCCCACTTGCTGGTGCAGGGAGCTGGACCTGGAATCTGTGTCAGTAAGTAGGGAGCAGCGAGGGGAGCTGGAGGAGGAGAGAGGGAACTCCTGTAGCATGAACTGAACAATATAGCTGATGTTAACATAGAGCATAATGATAATAAAATATAACCATGTTAGTCTTGTCCTGTAAGCAACTTGAAAACTCCATTCTGTATCCTTCTGCTTGACATAAGTGAATGAACTCTGCATAGCCTTTATGTACGACTGTGTTTAAAAGGGTGAATGGAAAGAGAATGGCAGAGACAGGAGATTTAACTGTTTATGTAAGCAACAAGGTGCCAAATGTAAGTTTCCAGTCAGTAAACTAATTAATGAATGGCCAGAAAATCCCTTTGAGGCCTAGGGCACAAGAAGATAACAAGGAGAAGAAATGTACCCATCCTGCCAGACAGGCAGCAGAAAACACTCCAAGGCTAAGATAAGCTGAAGACAAGAGAAGAACAACTGCAAAAACAGAAGCTGGGTATGGAAAACCACAAAGCACTAAAACAAAGGATGCCAATCCCTATAAAAGAACACTTTGAAATTGCCAAGTTGGGTGAGTCTCTTTCTTTACTGCTGTTTCATTGGCGCACAGATGTATCTGTTCACCCTGCTCCAGCTGTTATCTTCAAATCTGCTATTTTCAAATCATCATCCCTCCTGACTCAATAAGCCTGGGTTGGCCACCCTGGACTGATACTGAGTCCAGTTACCAACTATTTCTGGTAACTATATCTGCTGTATGTGTGGATGAAATGGTTGTTTTGTGTATGTGTATGCATGTATGTAATGATGTGTATGATGATTTGTGTGTGTTTGTATGAATGGTGTGTCCAAACCTCTATGTCTAACTCATGTAATTGATAAACACGATTGGTCTAGAGAGGTGATACTCCCCCTTTCTGTGACTTTGGTCAGGCTGCATTTGGAGTACTGCATCCAGTACTGGGTGCTGCACTTCAAAAGAGATGTGGCCAGCCTGGAGAGGGTTCAGAGGAGGGGCACCTGTTTGGTAAGAGGGCAGCAGCACAGGCCCTATGAGGAGAGACTGAGGGACCTGAATCTGTTCAACATCAACAAAGAAGAGGCTGAGGAGGGACCTGGTGGCTGCCTACAAACTCATCAGGGCAGATCAACAACAAATAGATAGAGCTCTTTTCTTCTCAGGACCACCTGGGGTGATGAGGAACAATTGTAATAAGCTGATGGAGAATAGGTTTAGGTTAGAGATCAGAAGGCAATATTTTACAGTCAAGGTGGTCAAAATTGGAACCAGCTACCCAGGGAAGTGGTCCTCACCCCTATCTTGGGCAAATTCAAGAGGAGGTTGGACAATCACCTGTTTGGGGTCTTGTGAACCCAGCATTCATTCTTGCCTGTGGCAGGGGGTCAGGCTAGATGATCTGTTCAGGTCCCTCCTGACCCTAGCTACTATGAAATGTGGCACCTTGCTTTATCCCCCTTTATAAAGTCTTGCTTGTAATTTAAGCAATTGGCAATTTCTGTAACACCCCAACTAGGCCCCATCCCCTGCATGCTCCCCCAGTCCCCGAGTGCTCCCCAACACCCACCTTCTCTCTCAGCAATGTCAATGGCTACCCTGCCCAGGTCCAGCATCCCAGCACTTTAAAAAAACCCCAAACCCTGCACTCATCGGCTCCTACCAGGCAGCGGACGATCTCTGCTGCCCTTCATGGCTCTGCACTGTGTGTGGGGCTCTGCAATGAGCCTCCATCCCCTGCCTGCTCTCCCAACCCCATCAATAGTTGCCCCGCCTGGCTCCAGCTCCTAGTTCTTTAAAAAAAAAATCCCCACACTCACCAGCTGCTGCAGCAACCATTGGGGCTTCTGGGGACTCATGATGGAGGCCCCCCCACACAGTGCAGAGCAGTAGGGGGAAGCAGGGTTCACTCCCTGCCCTCAGCAGAAGCTGGTGACCGAAAGCGTTTTTGGTTTTGTTTTTTTTTAAGAGCTAGGACACTGGGGCTGGGCAGGGCAGTCACTGATGGGGCTGGGACAGCAGGTGGGAGATGGGGCCTGTTTGATTTGGAAATTTGGCCAATTCGGCGGTGGCTGAATCTCCAAATCAGATTTGGTCAATTTGATTCAGGACAGTGATTCAAATCACCGAATTGAATCGCTGTCCCCCAAATTGGCCAAATCCAAATCCAGAGCAAATACTAGCTGCTTTACACAGGCCTAGTGGTTATATTATTTTACCAGGTAAGCATGAATTAAAATATTTAGTTGACAAGGGCAAGTTTCTGAGCAGGGTAGAAATATGGTAAATTTATTTGACTTACATGGTGAAGTAATTTCTTGAGAAGAAGACACATCAGTCAGGTGAGCAGAAGTAGGACTGATTTTTCTGATGGAGATAATTGATCAGATCAATGTATTGAATTTATTGAAGGTACAGCTTATTAAGAGAGGTGCTTGGTGTTTATGCTGAGGAAAAAATATTAAGTGAAAGGTAAAACAAAATGACCTGATTGTTGGCACTGGATTTATGACCCAAATACCTTGTTCTGGGTTGACTCAAACCCTCAGGCCAACCATGACCTCTCCATTCAATAATAGGCAAATTTTATTGATACACAGCGATAGCAGATAACAATAATGCAAACAATTTTATATGTACTAGTCCTAGGGTTCACAGAATCAAGGTAAGTCTGGCTAGTAAGTGAATTTCACTCTGAGGTTCTTTCTTGAATGTCAGCTGTCAGCAGCCTGGAGGTCGGGGGCTGAGGCTCACCCTCCAATTGGGGTGGGTGAAACAAGATGGTTGTATGCTCTCTGCCCATGATGGCCTTGGTTTCCCCTCTTGAGGACCCTTTGCTATTCTGAAATCCCTCCTTTTGTATCCTTTTTCTCCTTTTGATGACACTTCATCTTTAGGCATTGTTGTCATACTGTCCATTTTGTCCTGACAGCATATGCCTTTGTTTCTTAAACCCATGACACGCACACATCCTAATTTGGTTCTTTCTGGTGTCCTCCTAATTTGGTCTATATACCAAAGCCCAAAATGCCAAGGGCCCTACAGTTTGGTCACTGTGACCTGGCCAGTGTGACACAGTCCCTTATCTTATGTTATGGAACACTGGTACATGCTTTCAATTTCCCAGCCTGTGTGTCTGCTTGCCTTTGTCAGACACAGTGGACTTTGAAGAAACTGTCACAAACAGACTTTTAGAAATCAATTAACCATTGCTGTTGCCCTGGGCCACTGTTCTAATGCATATCTATTTTACCTCTAAATGCTATTTTCTAGCTATCGCTGATAAAGGAGGAATCAAAAGAAAGCATGAATGAGGATAACTAGAATGAGAGGAAAGTAACTGAGCAAATAAGCTAGAGCAGAAGAAAGAGGAAATAAGAGAGAGAGAGCAGAATAAATTAAAGAAACAGAGAGGGAATTAATGAGAAGAAAAATAAAGGAATTCATAGATTATCTGTCGACTATGGTATTCTGCTAAAGTGAATTATCTTTGAATTGGTAAGAAAAATAACTAGGATTTGAGTGTCATTGACAATCCCATGACTGTGTATTGATGTATTGGTAAGTTGACAAGGACTTATTAACAAACATCTAGTAAAGGAAGTCAGCACAGCACTTCATCAAAACCATCCAGTAGCATAACAACAAGCAGGAGTGGAAGGAGAACAAGCTAGGGATAAACCACATCTAAGAATTAGACTTTATAATGGGATGTAAGAACACAAGAATTAAGGAAATGGGATGAGAAAGGATAATCAAGTATGTCTGTTCAGAGAGGGGAATTCAAATTTCTACAACTCCCTCCAGAAATGGAATTGTTTTGGTTTGTGACCAGTATTTCAAGTTAGAAATAATGAAATTTCCATTCTACCAACACAGCTGTTCTTTTTTTTCTTTTACAATATAAAGAATTCCAGGTTCAGGAAAATTGAGGACAAAAAGCAACAGCACCTGGGTTTTGACCGTAGCTCCCTCATGTGGTAGCAATGTAATGAAACCAGCAATACTCTTCAGTCCTGGAGTCTGAATGACCCTCTAATTCTCCTGGATTCAAATTTAATTTGTGCAGAGCTGCTCAGGGCAAGAGTTGTAAAGGGCTTAGGCACCTCAAGATGCAGATAGGAGTGGAGTGCTATTTTCAAATGATTCTAATTCTCACAGGATCAAACTTGTTTGGATGCTTGATCTGGAGCAATCAAAAAAAAACCCAACAAAAAACCAAACCTGGGTTAAAACGTTTGTTTTGGTGAAAAGAAAAGAGAGACTGGTCCTGGAAAGAGGATTATTAGAGATTTTTAGGTATACATTCTCTCCCTAACTAATTTTCAGAGAGGTAAACTGAGAAGCTAACTAACTTGACATATTGTTTAAACATGTGATAGATTCTGGAATAAAATCTGTAAGTTTAGCTGTCCAGTCCTGGCATGTAATGACAAAATAATGTTCTTTTAGTATATTAATAATGATGTGTGTTTCCTCACTTGTGCTTCTGAAACAATTTTCTTTATTCTAAATAATATCAAGAATTGATATCAGGTCCATCCAGTAATGGAAATATCCACATTTGTCATTTTCAGAGCTCTGATTCAATTACAGTCTCCTGTACTCCCGGCAGCATGGATCCTACAGTACTTCTGTTTTCATTCTGCTCCTCTGTTCTGGAAGCCAACACATGTGTGGCTACTCCTAGGGTGTGCTTGGCAAGTGACAGAACATGGACGCCAAGCACTGGAATGCATTTTTCCAGCATTGATATCTGGGGCTGTAGCTGTCTTCCTGGCTGGATTCCTTAGTGCTTCTGGCTGGCTCCACACTTGGCAGCTGAAACCACTGTAGGAACTGCCATTGGGGCTGGTGTGAGGATTAGTCTGGTTTAGCTGTCCTAACCCTCAGGATGCCATGATCCTCCAATTTCCCTTTCACTAAGAAGAATTTTCTCGCTCTCTTTCATTTGAAAACAAGTTTCTAGGAACATTTTTTCTGAGATTCACTTTCAAGGCCCTTTTGTGGTAGAGGAGGAGGAAGTGCCATATTTGTCTGAACTATTAAAACATGCACAGTAGATTTCAAGACAAGTTCTGCCCATGCTTTGTTGTTTAGGTGGCAGACTTATCAAATTCCTCTCTAATTGAGAACTAAAGGGGAGAAACTCTATTTGAAATGAGAAGAAAAACCAAGCTGAACTTTTCTTTAAAAATAGCTTTCTTAAATGCGTTTTAGAAAGTGAACTTTCTAAACAGCTTATTTTAAAAGCTCTGTGAGGCAAGAAGCAACAATTAACATACTATTGTTGGTCTGTGTATGGGTACAGCAATAGGGGAGAAATGCTTATGAATCCCACTTTTGGTCATCCAGGAAAGTGTGTCCAAGATTTTTATATACTTCAGCTATGGGGGATGCGCAGACATTGAAGACAGGTTGCCCTTTGCTTGAGCTGCGGGCTACGTGCCACTGATCAAGAAGGGGTGGCAACGGCCAAGAGGCGATAAGACAGTGACCCTTCTCTGGCTTACATGGAGGAATGGATCTGGCTTGCCACTGAGGAAAAGCACATAATATAACCCTGAACAGGTCTGAGCAGCAGGCACTTTTCCCAGCATCTGGGAGGTCTGATAGGCATTGTAGCTACCTGAGGCACAGTCCTATGGTACTCCTACAGGGATAATGTGGTTTTGCACTGCTCAGATACAGAGTTGTGGTTACAAGCCACAGTAAAGCTGTAATGTAATCACTCCAACAGCTAATTCCAGTTTCCAGTTATAAAGTAATTTTTATACTAGTTTCCATAAGAACATCCATGGTTTAGTCTAAGCAGAGGCTATGAAGGTGAATACCCCTGGCTCAAAGCTTTTGGAAATTCTCACACTTTTCATGGCTTCAGTCCTTTCTGAAGCATTGTTTGAGTAGGGGTTGTTCTACTTTCAATGTAAAGCAGATTGTGGCTTCCATGCGCTGCTCCTCAATATCATAGAAAAGAATGAAATAACAAGTTCAGAATGCTTGCAGTGATGAAAATGCTTAAAAAAAGTGTTATAAGGAGAGGGGTTAATGAACCAAATTGCTCAAAAGTGGACAGATGAGGAAGAAGACAGATGAGGAAGAAATTCTTTACAGTGAGAGTTGCCAAAATATGGAATGGGCTTCCAAGTAAGGTGGTGCTTTCCCATGCCTTGGAGGTATTCAAAAGAAAATTAGACAAACACCTGGCTGGGGTTACTTGACCCCAGCGTTCTTTCCTGCCCAGAGCAGGGGGTTGGATTCAATGATCTAATAGGTCCCTTCCGAACCTAGAAATCTGTGAAATATATGAATCTATGAGGTGGAAATAAATGAGATAAAAAGAGTGAAATAGAGAACAGGACATGGAAAGGTAGGTATATCTTGAAAAGAGAAAGAAGGATATGTAAATAAATAAATATCCTTCAGAGAAAAAGGCAAAAAAAAAAAGGCAAAAACCCCACGGAAATAAAAGGAATCTTTCCCTCACATACATACTACAAACCCATATCCTTTGTTTTCTACTGAGATGAGAGATTGGTCCCCAGGGAAAAGCTAGGGTACATAGGAAAATGTTACAGCAACAAGACATATGTAGGGGGAGGATTGCTAAAACATTTTTATTTTCTTGACCAGGAAATGTGAAATATAAAACTAAAATGGAAAAAAAAACCGATTTGAAGGAAGTGGGGAGGGAATTTAATTGAAATAGGGGATAAGGAATTGTAGTAAATATCAAATTATAAGAAACTCAAAAAAATATAAATGAGTTTTGGGGAGAAGGTAGAAACATGCGTTTTGATAAAGGTGTCACTTTATTTTTCAGAACTTTCACTGTTATGACCTTGTCCCTTTTCGGCTGCAAGCATGAGAAATGGCTGTTCAATTCTGTTTAAGATCAAAAGTCTGGACAATTCAGTTTTCTGATTATCCAGAAGTTGCTTATCCAAAACAATATGGTTTGAAGGGAGTAACTTTTATTGCAGTACATTTCTGCTTCTTGTTGTGGCCAAAAACAGGAAGCAGAAAAACTAAAAGTAGTAAAAGTTACCACGTTTTTCAAAGCCTAAAGGGTTTAGTTTCAGATTGCATTCTGGGTGAAGACTCAAATCAATTCTTTATCCAAGTCAGCCCCTTCATCCCAAGATATAAGCACTTTAGATATGCCAGCTGTTCACGGGGAGTTAGTCTCCTTTACTTGAAACAGGATGGCTGCTATTTTTAGACCTGAAGGTCTGCAATTCATGCTTCAGCAAGGATAGGGTCTGCACTACTTAACAGTTCTTATTATAAGATCTGTCTCATACATCTTCTCAGTAATCTCAGTAAGTATTTAAATGGCTTATTTAAGACTGACTTCAATAAAATGCCATCCAGCTCCAAGCTGCGAATGCTGTCACAAAACCTTCCTTCCTTCAAGTATATATTCTCTGTGTGTTTGTGTGATCTGACTAAGATTTCCATGATAGAAAAAAACAAATATATATTTATTGAATTTGGCCCTTGGTGACACACCTGAAGTTACAAAGTAATTCTGAAGATTAAATATTGCAATCCTTAACATTTTATAGTTTCTTCTTGTTGTTTTAAAAAAGATGTAACTATAAAGGTATAACCCAATGATTTATTGCCTTATGACAGACTTCACTAGAGTTTATATAGGCATAAATCAAAAGGCAGTTATAAGATCTCATAATTTGTGAAGAAGATATAAGGTACGGTTTTCAATTGTGGGCATCTACAGTTAGTCACAGATCAACATCTAGATGTTTAAAAATAGGGCAAGGAAAAATAGGGGTTTTTCACTATTTTACAATTTTTTTTGTTATATGCTAGTTTCTCAAATGTTGATTTTTTTTAAAAAAATAAGATCTCAAAATCACTCGCACTAAATTAAAAAAATAGCACACGTGTGTAGTAGAGGAGAGAACAATTTCTCCACAATATTTTGTGTGTGATTTTTTTAATTAAAAAAAAAAGAAAGCTAATTTCAGTCAAAGAAATGCACACTTGTAAAGTTTGGAAAAATTACTTGAAAAGGAGGTGGTGGTGGCATTCTGCCAAAAACCACATAGTCATGTGGATTAAACATAGGGCTGGGAGCCAGGTTGACTTCAGTTGTGTTGCCAGCTTTGCCAAAGACAGGCCTGAATAATACTTTATAGATTCAGAGCACTTTATAAACGTTAGTAAATGAAGTAGGCAAATATCATATTCACAGTGAACTGATGGAGAACCTGAAACTCAGATGGGTTAAGGCAGTGGTGCTCAACGTTTTTTGGCCAGCGCATTGGACCTAGCTGGTGGTCCCAATCTGGTGCCTGGGGTGGTTGTGATGAGGCCCCAAGTGGCTTCATGGAGGGTGCAGGAGACAGCCCAGCCTCAACCTGGCTCTATGGGGGGAAAGGGAGCTTGATATGGCCCCACTCAACCCTGGGGGAGAGGGGAAAGGCATGACCTGGCCCCAACCTGGCCCACAGAGAGGAGGGGGCATGGCTCAGCCCTGACTGGCTGCAACCTGCCATGCAGGACTTGGGGCTTTGAAATTTGGCCGTGGGGGTGGGTGGCATATTAACTGCCACCCCTGCCCTGATGCCAAATTTCACAACCTGTAGGGAGCCCCTTGGGCTGGATACCATGGCTGCATGGGTTGCATTTTGCTTGAAGATCAGAGGTTGGGTTACCATCTTGATCCCTGGATGTATGCAGAACTGTCTGCAAGATGCTAAGAATCTTCGTCTTTCAGTAATATTAATAAAAAAGATGAGGGGCACCAGACAGAGCAACTCAGGAAGTGGGACGAAGGGAGGACAGGAGAGGATTTGAAAGGGAACCTAAAGAGGAATGGAGAATTGAGTGTGTGTGGGGCAGGGCATTTTCATGGAATGAAGAACCCCTTCCCCCTTTCTGTTTGCACCTCTGGCTGCTCCACAAGACCCATGAAGGGGCGCACATTCTAGAACATCTGCCTTATTCCCCATATTAGCAGTCTTGGGAATGAAGGTATTTTTAAGAAGAAAGGAACTTTCTAGGAAGTTAAAAAACACCCTTGCTTAAGAAGCATTGAAGGCTGATCCTATATATGTGGGTTTGTTTCTTTGTTTTTAAAATAACACTAGTGAGAGAGATTATTAAATCCTTAAATTACTGATATTTATTCTCAGCCTTTTATTAATTGTATAGGGGCTTTTGGCTTGGAATATACATTTAAAGTATACTATGTTATCCTATATTATACTGTAATATAAAAATTTCTCCTTGACACTCACTCACTGATTGCCACAATTTAGTCTCAATCCTACAAAGATTTAAGGTTATCTATGCAGAAAGCTTCTTTGGCATAGATTTAATCCCCATCATTATATCTGTCTCAGTATAACCATAGCACAAGAAAATCCAGATTATTCTGTTTCTGCCATCTTAATGAATACCTTGTGACTAATTGGTATAAAAGCTATGAGCTTTTCTGAAATAAGTGCTCAGTAATCATAGTGTGGTGTTCCACTGCACGTCTCAAAGCATTCCGGAATTTTTTCACACAATACATTGTAGCATACCCTCTAGAATTATTTTGCACTTGGAATCAAATTGAGAAACTCCCCTGCTTTCTCTCATGGTGTCTCATAATTTTCTGATTTTAGTGGGCCAGTACTACTTTTGAGGGGGAGGTGAGCAGTAGGGGTGTGCGAAGCGAGCAGCATTTGATTCGAATTTGGATTCAGCCCAACTGGGGGGACAGCGATTCAATTAGTTGATTTGGATCACTGTCCTGATTCAGTTTGGCTGAATCTGAATCTGAAGATTCAATTCTGATTCAGAGAATCAGTGATTCAACCATAGTCACAACTTTATGTTTTTTCTACATACGTCAAGGTACCAGGCATGACTCGTGAATGTGGAGATGGTGGGGCGGATGGAACAACCCACAGGAGCGCAGGGTGGGGGATCCCCCACATGCTCAGGGGTGGCCCCCCCCCACACCTCCCAGCTCAGCCATGGGGGAACTCCAGGTGCCCCCTTCAGATCTCGGAGGCACCAGTCACCAAGCCAGGGGCTGGGGGAGTCCTCCGTGTGCTAAGCAACAGACCCAGAAGTGGACTGGAAGTACTTCTGGTCCACTTTTGTGTCTGCTGCCAAGCACACAGGGGACCTGCCTGCACTCCCATGGGATGTTTTATTTGCCCCACCATCTCAGCATTCATGAGCTGTGCCTGGTATCTTGAGGTATGTAGAAAAAATATATAAAGCTGCGTCTATGGGTGAATCGTCAAATCTCTTTGAATCAAATCGGAGACTTCTGATTCAATTCAGAGAGATTAACGTGTCTCCTGATTTGATTCAGATTTGGAGATTTGGCTGCCAAATCAGGCTGAATCTCCTCTGAATTGAATCAGTGACTGAAGCTTTCCACAGCCCTATTGGGCAGCCAACAGTGGTTAGGGACTCTTTAGGAAAGCTAGATGTATACAAGTCCATGGGGCCAGACAGGATGCACTTGAGGTTGCTGAGGGAGTTGCCAAACGTGACTGCAGAGCCACTGGCCATCATCTTTGAAAACTCATGGCGATTGGGAGAGGTCTTGGATGCTTAGAAAAGGGCAAATATAATGCCCACCTTTAAGAAAGAGAAAAGAGAGGGTCCAGGGAAATACAAACTAGTCAGCCTCACCTCAGTCCGTGGAATAATCATGGAACAAAACCTCAAGGAATCCATTTCATAGTTTCATAGTTTCATAGTAACTAGGGTCAGAAGGGGCCTAGAGCAGGCCATCTAGTCTGACCCCCTGCCAATGGCAGGAAACAAGTGCT
>JAGPOW010003395.1:59982474-60084698 GCA_030014935.1 Caiman crocodilus
TGTGTGCTGAGGGTTTCCTCTCCCCAGATGCATCACCCTGCACTTGTCCACGTTAAATCCCATCCTGTTTCTGTCCGCCCACTCCTGCAGCCGGCCCAGCACTTGAAGCACTTGAAAGAGAAGAAGGTGATTAGGAACAGTCAGGATGGATTCACATAGGGCAAGTCATGCCTGACAGCCAGGTTTCCTTCTATGATAAGATGACTGGCTCTGTAGATATGGGGAAACATGTGATATACCCTGACTTTAGCAAGACTTCTGATAGTGTCCCACAACATTCTCACAGGCAAGTAAAGGAAATATGGGCTGGATGAATTGATTGCAAGGTGGATAGAAAACTGGCTGGATTATTAGACTCAGAGTGTGTTAGTCAATAGCTTGATGTCTATAGCTAGTCAATAGCTTGATGGAAGCCAGTATCAGGAAGAGTGCTCCAGGGTTTGGTCCTGGGGCTGGATTTGTTCAATATTTTATCAATGATACGGAATAGAGTGAACCCTCAGCAAGTTTGCAGATGACACCAAGCCGGGGGAGTAGTATATATGCTGGAGGGTAAGGCTGGGATTCAGGCAGACCTTGACAAATTGGAGGACTAGACCAAAAGAAATCGCACAAGATTCAATAAGATGTGCAAAGTCCTGCACTTAGAACAGAACAATCCCATGCACTGCTACAGCCTGGGGACTGACTGGCTAAGCAGAGGCTCTGCAGAAAAGGACCTGGGAGTTACAGTGCAAGTTAAGTTGAATACGTGCTGTCAGTGTACCCTTGTTGTGAAGAAGGCTAATTACATACTGGGTTGCATTAGTAGGAATGTTGCCATCAGATTGAAAGGCGTGATTCTTTCCCTCTATTTGGCCTCACTGGTGAGGCCACATCTGGAGTACTATGTCCAGTTTTGGGCTCCCACTGCAGAAAGGATGCAGACAGATTGGACAGTCCGGCAGAAGGCCACAAAAATAGTGAGGAGCCTGGGACACATGACTTCTGAGGAGAAGCCAAGGGAACTAGGCTTTTTTATTCTGGAAAAGAGAGGGCAGGATTTAATAGCAACCTTCAACTGCCTGAAGGGTGGTTCCAAGGAAGATGGAGCTGGTGGCAGATGACAGAACAAGGAGCAATGGTTTCAAGTTGCAACAAGGGAAGTTTAGGTTAGATATTAGGAAAAACATTCTCACTAGGAAGGTAGTAAAACAGTGGAATGGGTTATTCAGAGAGATTGTATACTCTCCATTGCTGGAAGTTTTTAAGACCCAGCTGGACAAGGCCTTAGCTTGGATGATGTAGCTGGGGATAGTTCTCCTTTGAGCAGGGGGTTGGACTAAATGACCTCCTGAGGTCCCTTTCAACCTTAATTTTCTATGATTCTACGCTTATGTAGACAGGAGGCTTTGATTAACTTGAAGGAACTGACAGACAGCCATTTAGACATTGCACAGGTTCAATGACAAAGAAAATGTATGGAGAGAGGGTACTTTATGGGCTTTGTAGTTCCATTTAGAAAGAAGGGTAGTCAAACCTGTCTCTTAAGCCAAAAGGTACTAAAAAGGGTATCTGTGCACAAAATAACAAATCTTGCTAGCAAGGCTAAGAATAGCAGTGAAGACATGGCAGCCTTGTCATTAGAATGTGTTAGCAATTTGGGATCCTGGCTTTAAACAGTTAATTCTTTGGGAGCTGTGTACAGTTAACCTCTGACCTTCAGCAGTGGAACATTAACATGACAGTATTAACATTAACATGAAAAAGTGTGTGGTTATCACCATATACTTCCTGGTTACCACGAGGAAGCTATGCTTCTTTGAGAGTTGCCACTTAATAGATTTACCAGTTAGAAGGGGAGTTTGGTTTGCAATAGATTTGATATTTCAGGGAAGTTAGCCTTTTCAACTTTCTGGCACTTGTCTATCCTCTCACAGAAAAATTCAATCAACACAATGATACACAGTTCGGACTTGGAACAAAACAACTTAAATCCCATTGTACAGTCAAAACCTGAACAATTTACTATAATACAGCACATTATAGTTGCTATCATGCTGGGTTCTTTGGAACCATTTCTGATACCATGTCCTTATAGGTACCAGCTCATGGTTGTGAGGTAAAGAAATCTTGGCTGCCTGGAGAATTAAATCTCCCAACCCTACAGTCTAGAGTTGACTCGGTGCCATCAGTGGATATGTATGTACATGTTCATTGGATGAGCAGGGTATTACAAAAAAAATTGCATATTTACGTATAAGGGATTAAAAGTAAGGAAAAAAATCACATATATAGCTTATGTGATCTTATATTTCATTAGAATTATGGAAAGTCAAAGCTTGCTGAAGACAAAGGCATGTGCATTTCAGATTTCAATGTTCATAGTACTCTTTCTCTCTTTGGGATGTGTTTGTATGTGTGTGTCTATATTCCCACAAATAAGTAAAATTATACATGTAGAATTATATTGTGCTTCTAAGTAGTGGTGAGTAAATGGTAATGTTATTCCTACTGGCATTATAACTAGCTTACAAAACCTTTCATTTTCTGTTGAACAGCACCATATTTTATTGATGCTGTTGGGTAATTTAATAGTTCAAACACTAATCAGTTTAACTGCAGTCTTTTTCAGGAGTTTTTAATATTCTGACATTGTTTTATACCAAGCTGATAGATTATGGATAATGAATTTTGGATTTACATGTCTAACCGTGCTTCATTACGGAATACTTAAACTCATGAACAGTAAACTGTGGTCCATTGCCAGACTTTATGATGCCCATTATGCCATGGCTAGCAAAAATTGATTTCATAAGCAAAATCATCCACTTAGTTGCAGTATCTTGTAATAAGGCTATCTCAGGAAAGTCAGAATAATAGTCTAGAGCAAGTATATCGTTTCTTCCAGCCAATGTTAACAAACCTATGCCTCCTTTGTTCCAGGGAGCCAACTTTTCTTGTCCCAGTATGCATTTTTTTGCTTGACTTGGCTGGTATTTTTGGCATTAACAAAAAGCCAGAATAGATTCCTCAACATCAATGTTCATTTGAGGCCAGTTAAAATGTTCCTGACCTTTCTCTTAGATGCATCTTTTTAAACATTTTTTTCTACAACACCTTGAGAATTACCATCTTGGTGACTTTTAAACAAAATTTTGTTTAGTATTGACAGCTCTACTTTAAGTTGATAGACAGGCCTAGAAATATCCTGTCCCAGGCACTTTTAATAATACATTAGAGTCTGTTCCTGAACAGTAGGTCTGACAATCCATGTTTCTGTCTGAGAACAGACTAGTTATTATTTCTGTTTCTTAAACCAGATTGGCCTGTACAGTTAAAATTTCTGTACTGTTGGAGGTTGTTTTCCAGGACCCCTTTGGCAATGTTTTATGGCCAGTAAGGACATGACTTTTTTTTTTTTATATCCAAGATTAAAACCAAAGCTTTCTTCTCTGTTCAACATGCTGACATTTTTAGCTTTTGCTGGCATTTATTATGTATAAATCATTATGGTCCCTAATTTTCATCATAATTTTTAAGAGGACTGTGCCAGCGTCTTCCTTGGAAACATCCATGGGAAACGGAGCCCAGAGATACCTCACCATATAAGAAATTCCTGACCAGAAGAGCATTCTAACTTTTTACTCCTCTGTGAAATACGAAACATAACCAGAAATATATATGACTCTATATCCTCCTTGCAACCAAACAGTCCCGAGGTAAACTGACCATTTCAACTGTTCTTTGAGCCTAACCTGCATAAAACGAACTGTACCAAACAGGATATTTTACCACATTTTCAACTCTCCTATGAAATATGAACTTTCATCTCTACCTAGAACTTTTACAAACTTTTCTCCTAAGCTTGAAGAAGGGTTCTTGTGCCTGAAAGCTTGCAAATATATATATTTTTTTGGTAAAAATCTCATTGCTCTAATAAAAGATATTACCTTTACTATGAGTTCTGATTCCTTTTGCCTCTAGATAAATCTGGCTCCAACCTGGATACCTTTACACAGTTCATAGTCACATTGATGTTAATCAATACACACAGACCAAACCAGCATTCACTACCCTGGTAAGGATAAACTCTTTGATGCTCTACTTTAGTATTCTCATTTGATAACTTGTTTTATATTTTACTTCTTTTTATTTAAAAATGTTTTGTCTATTTTACAAACTCATTGTGTTCTGATTTGTATATTATCCTTCTTGAGCATCTCAGACTCAGATTAAGGTAACACACAAACCAGAATAGCAGCAAGACCTGGGAAAGACTTTAACGCTGCTGCTCTTATTCTTCCAAAAAAAAAAAAAAAAGATTGAAAATATGGCCAGAGCAAACAGGAACAAATTTCTAGTTTCTGGTTCTAAAAGGGATGAATGCTGGTTTAGTTGGGTGTAGCGAAGAACTGAGCCAGCTATTTCGCTTGCACCATTGGCACAAGCACTCCTAGTACATGTTCATTAAATTGGTTTCATCTCAAGGTCATCTTAGTATTTTAATAAATATTAAAATAATGATTGGCAGATAAGATGAGATGTTTGCTTTTAATCTAAGGAGTTCAGGTCATACTGTTGATTTTCCCCTACTATGTGAAGAGATAGCTGAATAATGATGATTGATTGAGAATAGTTAGTTTGTGCTTGTGATGTCTCACCTTCCCATTTTCATATGCACAACAGCCAACAGCAAGGAAAAATGAAAGAAAAAGATGCCAGATGTTTGTCCCAGCACAATGATGTGAAGAAAACTTTACAAGAAATGTTGACATTTGGGTATTTGAGACATTGTTCTGACTGGGACTCAAGTGGTGAAATGTCAACATTCTTCACTTTCTCTTAGTAAAATATTTGCTATAAAATGTAAATAAAGACTAGTGAGTTTTTCTTCACATCAGTGTGCTAAAACATCTGGATTTGTGTTTATATATTCTCCAATACAAGTTTATCCTTCAAAGCAACCTGCTTTTATTTTTTCAGTGAAACCTCTCAAAAGTGTAATATTGTTCTAAGTAGGATAGATTTGTTAAAATATGGGAATAATCCTAGATATTAAGTAAAATGAGCTGCTAGAGAAAGCCTTAATTTGAATGCTTAGGTCACCTAAGTGCAAACAGGTGAGGTACTATGTGAAGTAGCAGGCACTAAAAATTTTGCATTGTTTTATTATGGATGAGGAAGTTTTTGGCTATGGTTGCTGGACTACTATAAAATTGAAAATCAAAACAATAAAATGAAAACATTTATTTGAAATCCACATCCCTTGCAAAATGCCATTAAAAACAGTGCCTGTAAGATTACACAATCCATTACAATATGAAACTCAACAAAATCTTCAGAAGACAAAAGGGATAACATAGCAGGAGCCAAACATTTTTAATGAATAGAAATTATCTAGTGTGCCAAAATTTTAAGGTTGGGAAATGATGTAAAGCATGAAGACCTTGTATTATGTAGAAGAAAAGGTGATACAATAACAAAAGTAATTCTGTGTTATGGTTGGAGTGCTTTGGTTGTGATAGTCCAGGAAATATATGAAAGGCAAGCTTTTTTATGATAGCTTTGATTAAACCAACTGTATAGTTGGGAGAGAATTTGGACTTGTCCTTCCTCAAGCAGTGTGTACCTAGAAGCTTGTCAAACTTCTCTCCCTACTGCACTTGGTCCAACAAAAGATATCACAAAAACCCCTTGTCTCTCAAAAATAATTTTAACTTGCAAAATATTTGGGGGAGTAGTAGAGCAAGAACCTGGCCACAAGAAAGGAGAAATAAAAATAGTTCTGACATTAAAGACAGACAAAAACAGTACTTATGTAGCATTGCTTACAAACAGTAGGTCTTCACTTCCCTTATATCTGCTGCCAAGATTGGATGGATAGGAAACACATAAGAGAGCTACCACACAGGATATTAGTGACACTATACCTCCAGATCTCACAGTGCCTTGAGAGCAGTTGACATATGTTTTCTTTTCTCAGTTTAACACTGCACTGTGACAGTACTAAGGAGCTGTCAAAGCCAATCATTTTATAAGAGATAAATGGGATGTAGCACATTGTCAGCCTACTAAATGAAAATCGCATCAGGTTATATTTTCTTCTCCCTTTGTATATATCAACTTTTACACTATAGCTATAAAGACAGCAGATGGGCATCCATAAGTGATCCCAGAAAGATTATTGCTAATTCTGTCAAAGTTTAAAAGTCTAGTGGAAAATATTCCAAAAGAACCATGTCCTGGATGTTGCTTAGTCTCCTCTGCCCTCATTTATTTCAGTGGCAGTTTGTGGCTGTCAATTGCATTTTATAGAATTGAGCCCACAGGTTGCAAAAGTTTGCTGCACTCTCTTGGTACACTTGAGCTAGTAAATGGTCAAGGTGGAAATTGTTGAACCTATTTTTTCCTTTGATAAGCATACATTTCACACATTAGTATTTCAGAGCTGTGCAAATGCTTCAGTCAGGGAGACTATAGATTGCTAAACTTGGAAGACAAAAAATAATGTAAACTACTGTCACCCATTTACTGTAAAATCCATTAGTTTTCAAGTAAATAGAAACAACTGAACTGCTGAGGTCAAAGATAATGTCCAGCATGAGATCACTGAATCATGCATGAGTGAGTTCCAGTCTTGTTTAGTCCTGTGCTCCTGAAGGGAGTGTCTGTATTTGGGGCCAGGGTGGGTTAGCCTGCTGTATGTTAAAAAAGAAAAAAAAGTCATATTTTCCAGTGCTGCGATATTCACCTTTTGCTTCCAGAAATTATGTCACCTAAATGCAATATAGATCATCCATTCTGAGGCAGAGTAAATATGGTAGTCAAAACAACTAATATGCCTGGAGACTTCTAAATAGAGCTGAATAAAATATTTATAAGACATTCCTGAATTTGAGTAGCAGTGTTTTCTAAACCGTTTTTATCTATGTCATCATTGAAGTGCTTCTCGCCTTACGAAGTCTAGCAATGTATTAAAAGAGACAGCAGGAAAAGAGAAAGATGAAGCTAGGAAGGGAATCAAAACAATAACATTTTTTTAAATTTATTTTTTACTAAAATTGGGCTCATTCAAGAAGACAGCCCTAATTCACAGGTAACTTGATTTTTTTCATGCAGCAAATAAAAATTGCTCAGCTGAGTTTTAGCAAACACATGTAACAGCAAATCCTCCCAGGAGTAAAGTATTTTAGAAAGCTAAAACGTAAGAGGAAAAAAGACAAACATGAAGACAGTTATTGCTTTTCTTGAAAACCTTCTGGTATGTGCCTCTGTGAAAATTCCTCTGCATTCAAACAAGTCATTTCCCTATGATTTAGGGTGAACCTTTCCTCACCCTAACTGGCAAGACCAAGATTTCCAGGTGGATTTGATACATTTTGGTTGCATCTACATGTGATGCTATGTTGCTGTAGCAACACATGACTAGTAGCTACTTCATCATAGCGACACGCTCCCGCTGGCATAGCATACCACTATAGCAAAGTAGCTACTAAAAATAACTGCGCGCTGTGTGAATGGCACAGTATGGGTTGTTACACCGCCATGATTTAGTACTTCTAAAAGTATATTTACAACGTTGCCATAGTGATACATGTAGACATGCCCTCTGTGATTGAAAGGCAAATGATAGTAAAACTATTTGTTGCTGATTTTTTTTTGTGCTGGGTGCTTTTTGTACTGGATAAGTACATGTGTTGTCATGTATTTGTCACAAAGAGCTGTAACATATTAAATAAAAATGAACTGCTTGTTAATTCCCTGAACACTTCAATATCAACTGAATTTAATTTTGAAAAGAAGACCAAAATACAGCACTAGTGCTAAGAATCATTAGTGTTAAACACAGAAATTAGTGTTGAATCCAGTCACATTTGCTTGGCTAATCTCCACCGAAATATTCTTGCACTAACATGCAAGTAGTGGAAAGTATGATATTTTGGAAAGTGGAAGAGGAGGAATGAGAGAGTAACGGTTTGTGCTGAGGCTCTGAGCCTGTTCCCAAGTAAAGAAACACCAGTGGGACGCTACTACTCCACTGGCCTGCACGCCAGTCACTTCTTCCTCATCTGCCCCCTGGCCAATGTTATTCTGCATTCAAAACTGATTTATGTTCCCTGGACATAGGTAAGTGCCAGAATAAGTCTCTGTATCAGATACATCTGCCTATGTTTTAAGCATGATCCACTTTCTTATGTACGGTCACTACGGGTACAGCATGACCATATTTCTTGAATTTCAAAATGGGACAGGACCCTCTCCCTACAGCTCTCTGGCATGCTCTTCAAGGGGGAGGTTTTAGAAAACAGAACAAAAGCATTTATTTGAAGAACCACAGGATAACTAGGACACCTTTTGAAATGGGACTGTCCCAGTAAGAAACAGGACATGTAGTCATCCTATGTAAATAGGGAAGATGCCCAGGAAACATAAAGTCCACAGTGCAATAAGACAAATTTTCCATCATTTTCATTTTTAGTCAGAAGCAGCTTGATTGGGGTTTTAGTATGCTTGTTTCTTGGTTATACCTAGTAATATATTGTGCTAACATACACAATCTGATGGTGGTATTCAACTGTACAGGCCCTCACCAAAAACAACACCAAAGGCACAAACTTTCCCCATAGCTCTCCACAGACCAGAAATATTTACAACCTTTTACACAGTAGAGCAAACTCTCTTTCATGCAAGTGACAACCTACCAACAGGATGGACAAATATCTCCACTTCCAGCTCTACACTTTCTCTTGTACTTGGCCCTAGCAGGTTGGATGCAAGCGGTGAGAGAGGCTCCTAGTATCTTTTGCTACGAGGTCTCTCATATAATAGTAAGACCTTGAACCATCTAACCATCAATTTTTAAGACAATATATTGATACAACCTCAATGCTGTGGTTTGATAACATTTTTTGGCATTGTGCTGGTAGGCACTTTCCAATCTAGTCCAGCTCAAACTCAAAATTAGGGAGAATTACACAACACAGTTCTGGTCTGTCAACAGACTCACATTTTGCTCAGGCTGAGGGTATTATGGATCAGCCTATAAGAAATAAAAAAACAGCTCAGATCAATGCCAAGGATGGCCCACAATGTTCAGGGATGCCCAGATCTGTGTTTTTACTTGACTCCATCTCTGATTTGAGCAACTGAAATTCATTTTCTTCTTTTCAACCCCTAGAGAACTATGGAAAAAACAGAAGGCTGTCCCAGACTGTAGAGCGCTGAGTATTAGGACAGACAAATGCAGAAAAGTGGACACTTGCATTATCTGTCGAATCATTAAGAAGCTGTGATTTACTACAGTAAGATTTATATGCCTTCATTTCTAAAAAATGTTCAGAATTTAGGCTGAATTCCCACAACTACAGCTTCTTCCACCCGTTTATTTTTTATTATGGATTTAAACAAACCTCTCACTTATTCTGGCACAAAATGAGCTTTGTCTCAAGCTGTTGTTGCTCACTGTCTTTAACTTTGACCCAGACATATCCTTCAGACTGAAACCAAACATAAAGAAAGCCCCTTAAACACAGCAAGACTGACTTACAGCAGGTTTGGTATTCTAAGTGCAGGGCAGCAAGCAATTACTGCATTTACACCCTGTTATTGTGTGGGATTTTCTTCTTGTGCTTCTTACGCTTAGGGAGAGTATAAAGAGAGACGTCGCTGAGACTTGTTAACTTTACACACATCCCTTGGCACTAGCATCACCGCAGAACACCAACTTCAAATCAAAAAGAAATCAAAACATTTTCTTGTGACTCGTCATGTGAGCCAAGGCTAGTCAACTGTTGTTCACCTTTGGAGGTTAGTGTTCAACTAACTACAGACATTAGTGAGCAATGAGAGGTCCTTTGTTCTTTCATTTATAGAAGTTGACTACAGGGTACTTTTCTTTTAATTTTCTGAATTGTGACTTCAGGACATTTTGCTGCTTACATGTTAAAAAAGACACCAAAAACAGAGCTTTATTTGAAATTTGATGCGCTCCCGTGCTGAGCTCAGTGTATGCTCAGAAGAGGCAGTGCGTTAGTTGGACCTGATTCACCCAACATCCGCATAGCTCAGGCACGTTAGTGGGGCTTTTTGGTGCTTTTATCTAAAAGCCCTGCTGAAGCACCTGACCCAAACAGGCGTTGTGGAGCTCCAGATCAAGGTAACATGCTGCTTCTTCTGGTAAAGCGCAGTTTTTTGTTTTGTTTTTTAAAGTCTGCTTAAATCAGAATGTTGTCACGCTAGACATACATCTACACAAAATTAAAATGTCTTCATGCTTTGTAATCTTTTTGGAATAGGGATTGTTTTTGGTCTGGCCACATATAGCAGAAGGTATATGACAGGAGCTCCTGCACCCACCTAGAATACTAGTAGCAATAAGTAAGTGTAAGTAAGTGTTCAAAATTGTTTAGCAAAGCCAAAATTTACTTAATTTCATTAGGCCTCAGCCCAACTTAGAGCTGTCCCTAGAATCAGTTTTATGTAGATTGATCAACTCATACAAGCTCATTCTTCTTATGCTCTCTTACTGTAGGAGATATAAATACAGCCAAATATGTCTCACTGATCCCCCATGGCTAGATTCTTTTGGAAAATAAGGACATGCAGCTGTGTAATGATTTTCTTGTTGAAGGGTAAAGTAGTTAGCGTTCTGTCTGATGAACTGTGGACACCCTCAGTACAATTCTATGCAACATCCAGAGGCATAGAATTTGGGTGCCCAAGTCTGAGGTAAGGGGTCAAGGAATGCTTAATGCTGACTAGTGGAGAGTAAGGGTTTGGGGGAAAATGGGAGGGAGAGAGGAATCTGACCTCCCCAACTTTCCTCACTCCAGTGGCGGCTGCTACTGTTGCAGCTGCTGTTGCAGCAGCCTGGGGTTAGGCTGCTGCTCCTGGGGGACAGGCAGTGCTGCAAGTTCCCTGGGGGCTGCTCTGAGGGTGCAGACAGAAGTGCAGTTCCCCGCTGTAAAGGGAGGAGAGGAAGCTTGTTCTAGGGGTTCTCCAGCTGGTGCTGGAAGGTGGGTTGGGTGAATTGACCCCCTTGGCAGGGGGGGGACTCCAATACACCTGCCTCACCCTCCAGTGGGGGTGGAAAACCCCCGAGACTGAACTTCCTCCACTCCCATTCTGAATACAGCTCAAGGCTGGCAGGCAGTGCAGACAGAGCTTACAGAAAACTCTCTGTTTGAAACATCTTCATCTGAGCTCTCATGCAATGAGGGTTCAGATTTTTACCTGAAGCTGTCTGCAGCCGTGTACTTGTATTTGGTCTTGGCTATAAACTGCTTTCTGTGGCCAGATTGGGTGAAAATTGTCACTTTTGTATGCACCCCTTTGGAAGGTTAGGTTGATGGTATGTCATCTAGAGTTGAGGTGTCTCCCTGCTGATGCTAGCGTTTCTTCCTTCAAACAATTTTTCTGCCATGGCTTTCAGGTTATGAGAGAAAGATGTTCAAACACTTTTGGGAGATGAGGGTTATTAATGGCTCAAGATGTTGGTTGGACTTCACAGGGCTCCACCATCCCATCCCCTGACTGTCCACACAGGTGTTCCAGGAGTGTTGTTGATCACCTCTGATGCCATTGTTCTAGCCTCAGTCTAAAGGATCCCTGTCCGGAGTCCTCTTCTTAGCTTGTCTACTTGCCCCTTTCTTCCTTGCATGGGTCCCAAGGCAGTTCTCTCTTACATCTAATCCTACCCTTATCTTCAGGGTAGGGACAAATCTTCCCAGGGAGTAAATCTGCCTGTATCTCTATCTTCTTCCAGGTTTCTGGAGTGGTTACCTTCACCCCCCCCGGAGCTGGGCTCACCAGATAAGCAGCTTCCTCAGCTCCTGCACTATTCTCGTCCAAGAAGATCCTTCCATGGTTCTCTCCAGGTAAGTCGGGGGACTGGAGCTCTCCCTTAAGCTCTGGGGTTAGTTCCCTTCTTCTGGGCTCTCACCGGTCTTCCTCTTCTCTTTTCATCTCCCCTTCTCTCCATCTGACCCTGGCTGCCCTCCCAGCATCCCTTAAATCTCTCTTTTCCCCAGCTGGGTTCACCATGACAGTCTCCTATTCGCTGCCCGCTGTTTCTTCTTTCCCTCTTTGGCGCAATTTCTTTCTTTTCTCCTTGGCCACACCAGTTTCCTCCCTCTGGGTTTGAACCTCAGCAGCCGGGTTTGCCACAGCAGCCTTTGATCTGTCGTGGCCTCAGCTGGTTTGTCCGCACTGCAGCATTCTTCCCACCTGGGCTTGTTGCAGTTTTTCCTGATCCTTGAGGTAAGTTTTCTTCTTTTTGCTCTTCCTCTTTCTCTTCGTTCCTGTGGCTGGATATTTCAGTTACCCTGTCACGGCCCCCTGCCTGGTGTCCTGTTCACTTCCCCCCAAGCATAGGGCTGCGTATCCCATGACAAAGCCTCCTCGGGAGGGCATGGAGCTGTGTCCACCGGGCTGTTATAGCGTGGAGGCCCAGAGCTGTCCCTGCCATGGAAAAGACCACTAAGGGGAGGTTGTCAGGCTGGTGTTCCCTGTAAACCAATACCTGAGGCTGGTGCCACTCTTCTCCTCCCACCAGTGATGCTTTTGATAACACCTAAACCCAAAATCCAAATTGTTTTCCATTCTGCTTAGAGAGATAGTCAGTGAAGAGATTAAACAATTTGATGTGAAGGATCTTTTTTTTCCAAAGATAGCAATATTGGCTTATGCAGCGGCTGACAACAGTATATTTTCTCTTTCCTCCCCACAAGATACTTCTAATATAATTTTAATATACTGCACATACATCTGTACACTTTTGTGAAGCAAATTAGAAATATATTGCTTAGATCTGCTTGGATGAACATTTAGTTTACATATGTGCATTTACATATGGTCATTTTACTTCATTTCAGTCAAAAATTAACTCCCCAGCATATTTTATGAGGTAGATCTTATGTTACTGTTATCATCAGAAAATTGACAATGTTCAAATGGAACTGTTTTGCAGCATACTAGTTGTTTTGTATCGTCAAGCTATGGGAGCAGAAGCAACAATTCTGTAGTTAAGGTATAAATCCTGATGCTTTACACTGGGAAAACTCTCATAAATTTTCTTCATATTTTCTCTAAGAAATGGGTTAAAATATAAGCCTAAATCTGAATTATTAGATGCACTCATGTTGTTAGTAAAGGGAATCCCAGAGTTGGAGCACCTTGATTCAGAGCCATTTAAAGTCCCATGGTTTCAATTGCCTTCGAAGTGCAATGAACCAGGCTCCAGAAGCATGGAAGGATGATGGAATTTAATTACTCCTCCTGTGGAAGACAGACCTAAGTTATGTGGAAAGTATTTGAAAAGAAAAAAAGCATGCAGCAGCAGGGAGACATTTCTGAATTTCAGACCTTGATTTGAAACAAGGGGTAAGAATTCAAAATAACTAGGGAAAAAAAACTAAGGAGGCTCCAAGAGGAAAAAAAGAATGGGAACCAGTTGGACTTCATTTGCAAGCAGTGAGCCAAAGGAAGAAAGAAAGTTTCCCTGCCAGTCACTGTGAATGATAGCAGGCTCTTGGCTTTTCTCCTAGTCAAATATAAAGTTTCCAGACAGTAGAAGGTAGGACAATTTTTTTTGCTGGCACATTAACACTATGGACACTAGCTATTCTGGGTATTTACATTAGATAAATATTGTTGACCATACACACGGAGTATCTATAGTGAATAAATAATTGTGGATTCTTGGAAAATAATTGGGAGGGTCTTTCCAGATGCTTGGTTACATGGCTGTAAGTCTTAATAGTTAGCTGTTTTAAAATTACCTCATTTTTTTTCCTCTTGGGTTCATTTTTTAGGGGTGCTTTTTTTTTTGATGGGGAGGGGTTGGTATGCTCATTTGCTTCCCTGAATAACTGGTAGATATTTCAGGTCAAAATATCAACATAGAGCTTCTGTTTGCATATAAGCTACTTTGTATGCACAAATGAATGCACATGCAACACTGCAAACAGTCGTGTATATAAATGACAGAATGTGCATACATATAAAGCTGTGTGCATAACTGGAATGTAGGTGATGAGATTATTTGAGGACGTATTCATTCTACCTGATATTCAGAAGTGGTTATTATGAAATTGCTTCATCATGCGAGGTTGCTATGTGGATGTGCAATCCACCCTTGGTTGCAGGAGCTGTAATAAATCTCTGCTAGAACAGGGACAATGAAGAGTCATTAAGGTTAACAACTGTGCTTTACTTTATGCTGAGGATGTCTGAACAAGGAAAACAAGATTCTCAGTAAGAGGCTAGTAAAGTGGAGAGTGGAAAATTAGAAATAAACCAGTCTTGGGTGGTGGGTATATAAACTGGAGCAAATTATGGGGCCATAAGAAATGCATTGGGGCAGTACTAGGGAGAGAACTGTGCATGGAAAGATGGAGAGGGAGGGTGTTTCAACTGCAGAACCAGACAATGTCAGCACAAGGTGACATGCTGCAAAGCAATTCCATGAGTCAGAGACAGACCATAAATTTCAGCAGAGAAGTTCCTAGACACCTGTGAAGACGCTGAATGTTCCAGAGTGGTGAACGAACCAAGATAGGGAAATATATAGGGCTAATCTATTTAGAGTTGTGAATTTCTAGGCTTCTTTCAGTAAGGACTAACCTATTTTAGAATACTATGCATAGTCTCTGGGCAAACTGGAGAGAGTCCAGTGCAGGACAACAAAAATGGTTAGAGGCCTAGAGAACAGGACTTATCAGAGGCTTATTTAGTTTGGAGAAAAAAAGACTGATGGGGGGATTTAATAACAGCCTTCAACTACCTGAAGGATGGTTCCAGAGAAGATGAAGCTAAACTGTTCTCTGTGGTAGCAGATAATAGAACAAGGAATAATGGGCTCAAGTCGCAGCAAAGGAAGTTTAGGTTAGGTGTCAGAAAAGAAAACAAACTTTCTCACTAGGAGGGTAGTATAGCACTGGAACAGGATACCCAGAGAGGTTGTAGAACTTCCATCCTTATTTATTTTTTAGGACCCAGGTAGACAAAGTCTTGGCTGGGATGATCTAGGTGGGGATGGTCCTGCTTTGAGCAGGGGGCTAGAGTAGATGACCTGCTGCAGTTGCTTCCAGCCCTAATTTTCTATGATTTAGTTCTTAGCTACTAAGCTACTGTGAAACCTGAAGAGTCAAATTGTAAACTCTGAGCACCAACAGGGTTGCAATCCCACAAAAGAGTGTGCTGCAGGTCCTGGGGCTTAGTGCAATTTTGCTACCTTATGTGAATGCATAACAGACAATAGAATGCGTGTCCAGAAGATTAGCTAGAGACATCAGGAGAGGAGATAGCACTGCTGTGAACAAGAGAAGTCTAAGAGCACATTTACCTAGTAGATTAGGACCCAACACAGAATCCTGGTACATGTACAGCAATGAGAGCTATTCTAGGGCTGTAGCAAGTGACAGTATGCTAAGTTGGTAGAACTAGCATATGAGTCAGTTCCTCTGCTAGCACTGGAACCACAGGATGAACCTATACCAACTCCTTTCCTTGAACCCCTGGTCACCCACCATGATGAGGGTGCCCTGACCATGAAGAAGCATGTTGCCATCACCTTGTAGAAGCTTGACAAAAACACAATGAATGTGACATCTGTCCATACCCTAAGCATAATATTTGTGTATGTCAATTGTATGAGCTAAGGCTGATCTGAAAACTTGTTTAGTGTTTCTATCAGTTGCTATGGGACTTTTGCTGTCATAATCTATCCCCTTTTTGGGGGTGGGGGGAGATGGTTTCCTTCTTGTTCACATCCATTTGGAATAGATCTAAGAACAAGACCGAACTTACATTTTTAATTAAATACACCAGGTATGCTCAACCCACAGAGTCAAGTGATCTGGCCTACGGGGTTCCCCAAGGGTCTGGAAATTTGGCTGGGGCAGGGAGCAGTGACCATTAATGCTGCCACCACTCCCCCCTAATGTCAAATTTCCAAACCCCACAGGTGAGATGACATAGCTCTTCTGAATTGTGTTCCTGTCCTCCAATGTGTTCACAGTCCTTCCCAGCTTCATGGCATGTGCAAACTTGCTTACTTTCTATGCCAACATGCAAATCATTATAAACACAATGACCAGAACTGGACCCAGGACAGACCCTTGTGGGATTTTATTTTGACATGGATCTGTTTATAATTACTCTTTGCTTGTAGCTATTGAGTCAGTTGTCTATCCACATAATAGCAGTTTAATCTAGCCAAAATTTTTCAATCTGTTTATGAAAAGGTCATGTGGGACCTTGTCAAAAGCCTTGCTGAAGTCCAGATACATTATATCAAGAGCATTCCCTTTATCCACCCAAGTATGTTACTTTGTAAAAGAAGGAAAGCAAGTTTGTTTGACATTATTTGTTCTCAATAATTTCATGCTGGGTGCTTGTGGTCAGCCTTTCCTCCTTCAGATGCCTGCAAATGCACTTTCTTACAATATGCTCCTGTAATTTCCCGAGTATTGAGAAATTATTGGAGCATGTCCCACTGTAAAGTCAGGAACACTCCTTTTGCAACTGTGTGTATAAATAATTGACGTTTCAGTTTGGCTGCTGACTCAATACAGAATTAACAGCTTTTTTATTGAAACAAACATCTAAGAATTGAGTTTTGGAAATTAATCATTAAAAAAATTGTCCAAGGAGTTTATCTGAGTATTTTCAAAGTTTCATTTTGGGAAGCTTGTAATAAAGGGAATGGAAGCAAATGGCTGGATTCAGAAAACATCATCTCTGTCACTTCCTGAATATCCAACAATCAAGTTATTAAAGCAGTCACCCAGTATGCAGGAGACCCAGGTTCAATTTCCATATCTAGCAAATGGGATTTGAAGCCCACCCTGCCCAGTACTAGGAGAATACAGACAAGCTATAGGGAATTCCACAGTGAATTGCTCTCACCGGCCATGTCCACACAAGTATGGACATTTGTTTCCTTGAGGACAAGAAGCAGTGGGGCACCTTGTGCCACAGCTAGTTGTCCCCTGGGAAGGCCTGAACCATGTGCCCTCTGGTGGGTGGCAGATTACCCCAGGTGGGGTAGGGGAGTCTGGGGCCAGCACTGGGTTGGCCCCAGCAGCCTTACCTCAGATCCTGGAGCCTTCTGGGGCTACAATCCTGCTGCTCAGAGTCTGGCTCCAGTTTTGGGCAGCACTCAGTGAGCCCACATGCACCATCCTGCTTTTTTTTTGCGCAAGATTTTTTGACCCCGGGATCTCCGAGGGACAAATAACTGCTGTTACCTTGCAGTGCAGAGAACACCTGAATATGTGGTACATGGTGCCACAGACATGTCTACGGCACTACATACCTCATGGCCTTGCTGGGTGCATGTTCAATTAGTGCAGTGCAATAAACTGGCACTTGAGTGCAATGTCCATACATGCACCAAGACTGCAGCAGTTTGAGCTGGGGCAGAGCAGCCCCAGGCTGGCAGTAGGCTTGGGGGCCAGCCCCAGGGTCTGGGTCATGTCATCAGAGGGTCTGGCTGGAGATGAGAGTTCCCAAAAAGTGGAGACACATGGCTAAGCAGCAGGCAGGGATATCACACCCTGCTGCCTCGGCTGCCTGGGTGAAATTTATACCTGGGCATAGGTGGCAGAAGGGCGGGGGGGGACTTAGCTCCCCCAAATGCAGGGAGGGGCAGTAGGGCCACAAGGCAGCCCAGCTGCAGGCTTCTGGCAGCTGCAGTGGGGGTGGGGAGGGACTCATATGCGGAGGTGAGGGAAGGAATGGGCTTGGGGCAGAGGCAGGTGCTGCACAGCCAGGGTGAGGTGCAGGACTGAGCTGTGAGTGGCTCATCTGGGGGTATGGCTCCTACTGCTATATATACCCTGGGAAGCAAGGTGCCCCCAGATCTATGCAGGGCAAGGTGGGCTGCTGCTGTGGGATGAGGCTATGGCAGCACTGGGAGGTGGCTATAGGGGAGAGAAGGCCTGCAGCCACCCCAACCCCTCCTCCTAGCACCACCGCCACTCACTCCAGCCCCTGCTCCTGCCTGTGCCCTGTTCCCTCACTACTGAGGCCTCCGACTGGGGCTTGGAGGGCCAGATCTTTCCCCTTCCCCTGCCCCCTCTCCCAGAAACTTACCTGTTGAGGGGGGCACACATGCTCATTCCCCACAAATAATTTTTTCTTGCTCTGCCTATGCACCCAGGTCTGTGTTTACACATACATTTAGGTGCAGTTATTTTTGCCACTTTAAGATAGTACTGTCCCTGACAATATTATCTTTCGGTGTCAAAAATGAGTTTGCTGCTGTCTAATAGGAACACTTTACACCCCAGCAAATTAGTTTACTGCACAGTTAAGTGAACATGTAGATTCACCCAATCTCTTTTTCTGAGGTACCAGCCTATGCTGCCTTCTCCCTGTATCAAAAGAAAAGCCTGTGTTTAGAGGTTGCCATTAGAAACTCAAAAGTAAGAAAATTCTGTAATTAAGACTGTCTTGAGTTTTAACTCTGGCCATGTGTATATAGCAGCATGTCTTTTTGACCCAGGGACTTCTGCTGAAAAAATAAGCTCTGATCATTTACACGTGGAGCACCAGAGATCAGCAATTAGACAGAGAAAGCAGCAGACCAGGGCTCTGGCTCTGATTGCTGAGATTTTCTATATGTTTACATTACAGTCATTAGAGAAAGAAACCAAAATAACCCAGTACTGAACTTATGTAACAGAACTTAAGTTCTGTTACAGGTTTAAACCAGTTGCTGATCACTTAGACTGGTTTATGTGTAAATGTCTGTTCCTAGCCTGCATGGCCAAGACAGACAGAAGCCTGCACTGGCCCAGGACAGGAGTCTGGAGGTGTTCACATGCACCTACCTTCATGGCCAGCTACCTAAGGCTGTTAAATCAAGCCCAGTGGCAGCCCAGAACTGCTTGGCTGCTGGACACACACCAGGCCCCTACCCCACTGTCAGCCACAGGGAGGGGACCACCAACAGAAAATCTCTCTCCAACCCCCACCTCTGAGAGGGGGGAGGGCAGGGGGAAACACCACCCAGCTCTGGCTTCCCAGGTTGGGTCTGCCTAACATGGGAAAAGCCTCCACAGGGTGGCTTTTCACTAGGCCTGTGTGAGTTGGCAGCGGTCTGATCTGGCTTCGGATCCATCCACTTCAGATGGCCATGATCTGATCCAGAACTCTGGACTGGGTTTCCACCTAGACCCAGCCAAACCGGCTCCAAAGCTTTACAGCCGCCTCGGAGATCTGGCCATAGGGTATAATGGGGAATCAATTAAATATCTATAACTCTGTTGTTGTTTTTGTCTAATTTGGATGAAACTTGCAGGGATGGTAGCATCTGCTGTGACCATGAAACCTGCCAAGTTTCAAGAAGATCAGTGCAGGGGTTTGGGGGGAACTGTACCCCAAATTCTTAAAAGTCAAACTCATGTCACAGGTGTATGTTACAACATGGGGGGAGGGGTCAAAACTGCAGGGGTGGTAGCTCTTACTGAGGCCACAAAACCTTCCAAGTTTCAAAGAGATCGGTGCAGGGGTTCGGGGGGAAGCTGCACTTCAAGCAGCGGACAAGCAAAACTCATGCCAGGAGTGACACTGTGTGTGTTAAGGCACAGCCAGGTAACAGCTGCAGGGGTGGTGGCCCCTTTTGTGATGCCTGCCAGCTGTGGAGGAGACCGGTGCAGGGGGGGTTCTGGGACCCTGCACCCCTAGCTGCTGACAGGCAAAACTCATGCCAAGACTGTCTCTGTCTGTCTCTGTCTTGGGGCAGTTGATTGTCTGTATTGATTCTTTCCTCTCCTTAACCTGATTTTGTAGGTGCTAACTGATGCTCGTTTATGTCGTTATGTAGTAGCTAGGTCGTGTATTGAGCAGGTCCCTGACTCCATGGTCCTTGAGTGAATCATGATTGATTGATTGGTAATTGGTAACACAGTAGCTTAGCAGCCAGGCCTGCAGTAGTGTCTCTGAGGCCCCAAGCTAGAGACAGTCAGTCCCACAGCACCCATGGCACCAGTTTTGCTTGCCAGCAGCTTGAGGGGCAGTTCCCCCCAAATTCTTGCACCGATCTTCTTGAAACTTGGCAGGCTTTGTTGCCTCAGTAAGAGCGACCATCCCTGTGGTTTTCTCCCCACTGTGTTGTAACACCTAGAGATGACATGAGTTTTGCTTTCAAGAATTTGGGGTGCCATTCCCCTCAAACCCTGCACTGATCTTCTTGAAACTCCACAGGCTTCATCTTTTCTGCAGAATCTACCATCCTTGAAACTTTCATCTAAATTAGACAAAACCCGACAAAGTTACAGATATTTTATTGTTTCCCCGTTATACCCTATGGCAGGCTCCCCCACTTTGGGAGCTCCAAACTGCTTCGCGAAGCGTAACAAGGCCAGCACTTCAACCCAGATGTGCTGCTTTGGACCCTGAAGTGTCCAAAGCTTCTCTGGATCTGAAGTTCTGTCCAAAGCCTCGCACAGCCCTACTTTTTACCCCTTTAAAGCTGGGTGAGCCCCACTCCACCAGCACCACACCTGTGAGAGGGGGAATGCATGCACCTGGCCTGGCGTCCGCCTCTCAAAGGCAGAGGGGCTAGGGAAGGTCCAGGGCTGAGCCCATGCCAGCCTGGCAAGCCGGGCTACAGAGGAGCAAAAAACCCTTTTGGGGCCTTGCGCTTTCCCCCCAAGCCCTCTACCATACTGGGTAAACCGTGGTTGAGTGGGCCAGTGCCCAGCTGGGTTGGTGCACTTGCCTCCTCTGTCCTCCCATATCTCACAGGCAGGGGTTGGAGAGGGTGGGGCTGAGCTGATCCCAGCCTGGTGAGCTGGGCTACAAGACACTGAAAAGCCCCCAGTAGGGGCACGGGGCAGACCCTGGAAGAGAGGTTCAATGCCAGGCTGGGCCAGTGCATTCACCCCTGCCCCCCACCCCACTCCAAGAAGGGAGGTGGAGAGCTGGGGAGGGGCCGGAGCTGAGCTGATGCCAACCCTGCTCACCTAGCTGCTACGGGGGCAAAAGCCCCTACTGCTTGGGCTTTCCTTCCCCTTGTCCTGCACAGATGGTGACTGGGAGTGGAGGGGTTCTGGGAATCTGTTTCCTTGGCCCCTCCTCATTCTGCCTGGCTGACAGATGCTGGCAGGAAGCAGAGGTTTTATTGCTTTAGCTCTGTGACAGCTGGGAAAAAGACAAGCTCTGCTCTGCTGAATTAGGCAGCACAGCCCAGGGCAGCAAAGCATTCTGGGATTCTAGGGGACTGTGAGTTAACTTGAATTGGAAAGAGATCTGTGACAGAAGTTCAATAAGCTGGTTTGACCTAAATCAGTTAAGTCTAATACTACATCCATCAAGTTTATCTTAAACCGGTTTTGCCCATTTTGAAAGCAGTTTGTGCACACTGAATTTCTGTTCTGTCACAAGTTGGATAACTTAAACTAGTTTACATGTAATGTTTATCCCTAGTGCTAAGGTACATTTAAGTGTGTATAAGGTAGGACATACAGTTGTATTACTTGAAAAATAATACTTTATCAAGTAATTAAACTATAATGCATATCTAGACATGGGAGAAGAGTTAAGGTTTAGCATCTAACCTTAATTTGTTTCCTAATTTTCAGTGTTTATCGATAATTGTCTCCGTTTAACTTACTCCTAACTAATTTCATATTATTTTGTTCTAGACTGTGTGTTATTTCACTATACCTGGGTATATGAAAAGAAAAGAGAAAAGTGAAAAACAGAATATGCAGCATCACTTGTTCCTTTCTAAAAGTTTCTGATGGTTTAAAAACAAGCTATATATAATGGTCATGCATTTCAGAATCTGGAACCATTTAGCTGGACACCACTGAAATCCCTTACTTTGTACATTTTTCTGTTCCTATGAACTTTAAAACATTCTTCAGCTGATGTGAAGTATAAGAGCTGATTTCTTTAAAACAAATCTTGGATGGTTTGCATCAGTTTGTCCTAATTCCTTCATATCATCAATAAACCTTATATTTAAATACCCTGATATTGAAATGTTCTGTACAGTGGTGAGTGGTTCTGCCAGTGAAAAGCTCACTGATTTCAGTGCATGAATATTGCTCTTCCTTTCTCAGCTGAAAACCTTAACAGCTTAGCAAATCCCCCCACCCCACAACCAACCAACCAAGCCAAAGAAAATTACATCTATGCAACTACTTTTTGTTAGCACAGAAATCAATTTTCCTGGAATATAGCTTGGTGAAATATAATTTTAAAAAATCATCCACATATCACTTTCTTTTGAATTTCTCCTCAATAAAGACTGCTTCCATATCAAAATCCCAAGTTTGCAATAGGTTTCTGTGCTGGCAGACACTGGTATGTAACCAAAGGGCCCTGGAGTCAATGAAGCTGTATAGAGGTGCTTTGCAAACAGGTGAAATAGCTGGACTCAAGTGATTTTTTTCTAATCTAGCCACTTCAGCCATAGAATCCTTGGAAAGAAACATTTCAATTCACACTTTTCCAGTATAAAATAATACTTTTAGTATTCCATATTCAAGTAGTACAATTATATTTTTCTAAGTTGGAAAAAAGGTCACTCAAGCAGATACACCAAAGCTGAGAAAACTATAGCCCAGAAGGGGGAAGCAAGTTCATATTTGAGACCCTTATGCAATTTTAATTAAATTGGTAATTGGCTGCTTTCTAATGAGAATTATCCCATTACTTTATACCATTACAGTTAATTAAAGTTACAATAGAACAATTAACCTGAGAAATGCTAGTCAAATTATTGATTAGATTCTTTGGTAGTTAAATACATGTACAGTTCATAATCAAATCAGATACATATTCTCAGGTTAATCTTAAACTATGAATTGACTGTTCCACAGAACAGCATTTACAATACCCTCAACCAGGACATTATACTACCTCCTAGGAAAGGCTCCCTATTGCATCAAAATTAATGAAACATTGCCCTCTGCTGGTTCAGACTGCAAGAAGAACTGTGTCACAGGACCTGTGATCTCAGTACTGAGTGTCAGTATCAGTCCTCCCAATTTGGTCATGATCCAGCCAAGGTATTGGGTTCTGCCAACTATTGCAGCATAAGAAGGAAGGCTCTGGTATAGGTGAATTTGTACCTTGGTAATTGGATGAAATATTGTACCATGCTGTCTGCCTATTTGTGAATGGTGAGAATGCCTATTTGTGAATTCACAAATGCCTATTTGTGAATGCCTATTTGTCCTTGTCAGAGCTCACAATTCGATACCGCACCAAAAAACTCGCATGCAAGGCATACAGATTTTTTAAAGAGCAATAATATATTTAAAATATTTTTTCTGTATTCCAAACTAGTAAGACATGCTGGTTCCACGTAAGTCTGCATATGGCCAGCACCTAGAACACATGCAATCAGAATAGCCCATTCCATAGTGTAGCATATGCCTCATGTGGCCTAAGGACCAGCATAAGGCATATGAAGTTAATAATTTAACTTAAGGGTTTCTAGAAATGCAAGGGTTAAGCAAAATTCTTCACATGAAAAAGAAACCCAGGAAAAATAAAACAGCTGCAAAGCTAAATTCTATCCTTAGTTACTCTGTTGTGAATAAAAGCAGAACCAAGTCTATAGTCTGTCTGGAACAGGCTCAGTATAACAAGTTAGCTGCTTAAGTAGCCAGTTTAAGATTTGGATCAATGACAGTAACTGCAACTCTCCTTAACTAATCTGTCTTATGAAGAATAAAAAATTATCTTACTATTAACTACACTCTGTCATTGTGAGCAGGTGAGCCTGTTGGGAACCTGTCCCTTCCCATCCTTCACTCACCCACCATGCCTTGATGTCAAAGAAATAACAAGAATGGGGAGGTCAGCAATCAAGGTGTTCTATAGTGCAGCATGCGTGTCATGGCCCCATCCACAAGGATGCACCTCCCCTACACCGTGTCCTCACCACACCTAGTCAGGTTGGTGTTGATTCACTTTGTAGGCATGTCTTATTTCTTGAGCAAGCTGGGCAACTTGCCCAGACTTACGTTCCGTACAGACTGTTGACCCTTGCATGGGTACTTCTTATTGAAAGGTGATTCATCTCCTCCCAATCTATGTTCATCACTTCTGTCTTGGAAGGAATCTCAACTGCCTTTAGTCATTCACAGCCCCCTCATTTCCCAAAGGGTTATAGGTCATCAGCCGGGACTCTCTCTGGCCTTTCCAGAAAGCAAGTCCCATCTCTGTCTATCAGTACTCCTTTTCTTGGATGATTATAGGGACTGGGTCATTCTTCAGCCAGCTGGCCTGGGGTTATGCTAAACCCATGACCCATGAGTCTCTTCATTAACTGAAACTTGATTTCATGGCAGCTATCGGTTCTGATTAAAATGATCTTCCTTTTCTATAGGTCCCAGATCAGACCCTTTCCTTTCTTCCTAATCTGGTTGCTACTCCTATCATGGCTGTTATTAGCTGGCCATCACCAAGATGTCCACCAGCCATATCCAGGATACCTTAACGGCAAAAAAAGAAGTATACAGGAAGTGGAAGCAGGGAGTAGCTAGCAAGAAGGAGCACACTTCCATGGCCCGCACCTGCAGGGAGTCTGTCAGGAAGCCCAAGGCAGCTCTAGAACTCAGGCAGCAGGGATTAAGTACAAAAAAAAGTCCTTCTTTAGGTACGTTGGGAGCAAAAAAGGGTGTGCAGAGTAGCATAGGACCCCTGCAGAACAGGCAGTGGGGCTTAGTGATGGATAGCAGGGATAAGGCAGAACTCTTCAATGAGTTTTTTGCCTGTGTCTTCTTAAATAGGAATCTAGATGAGCCCTCAATATGCATCAAGGACACCAACGAGAGGAACATCAGCCAACCAATAGTCAGTGCTAACATGGTAAAAGGCCACTTGGAGGGACCGGATGTGTTCAAATCACTGGGACCAGAGGGACTCCACCCACGGGTAATGAAGGAATTAGTGAGTGTCATAGCTGAACCAGTAGCAAGGATATATGAGCACTCATGGTACTTGGGTCAGGTCCCAGAGGATTGGAAGAGGGCCAATGTTGTCCCAATCTTTAAGGGAAGGAAGGAGGATCTGGGGAACTATAGACCATTCAGTCTTACCTCTTTCCCTGAGAAAATCCTTGAAAAAATTATCAAGGAACACATCTGTGGGAGCCTGCTGGCTAATGTGATGCAAAGGGGTAACCAACGTGGGTTTATAGCAAGCAGATCCTGCCTGATGAACATAGTTTCTTTTTATGACAAGACCACCAAATGTTTAGATGCAGGAGTTGAGGTGGATGCTATCTATCTGGACTTCAAAAAGGCCTTTGACACAGTATTCCATACCATCCTTACAAATAAGATGACGAGTTTGCCTTGGATGACTATACAGTAGACTGAGTAGCAAGCTGGCTCAAGGGTTGCACTCAGAGAGTGGTGGTGGATGGGTCGATGTGAACCTAGAAAGATGTGTGCAGAGTCCCTCAAGGCTCAGTTCTGGGGCCGGTGCTGTTCAACATTTTCATCAGTGATCTGAATGAAGGGGTGGGAAGCACCCCGTCCATATTCATGGATGACAGAAAAATATGGGGTGAAGCCAACACCCCAGAGAGAAGGAACCAGATCCAGGCTGACCTAGACAAGTTGAGGAAGTGAGCAGAGAGCAACAGGATGCAATTCAATAAGGACAAGTGAAAGGTGCTGCACTTAGGGAGAAAGAACTCCCATCATACCTATAGGCTGGGGGGTGACTTTCTCAGCACCACTGAGGCAGAAAGAGATTTTGGAATCACTGTTGACTCCAGGATGAACATGAGCCATCAATGTGATGAAGTAGTCGGCAGAGTCAATTGCTCCTTGTTGTGCATCTGTAGGTGCTTCACAAACAGGTCCAGGGAGGTGATCCTCCCTCTCTACACGGCACTGGTCAGGCCGCAGTTGAAGTACTGTGTCCAGTTCTGGATGCCGCAGTTCAAGCAGGATGCAGACAACCTACAGAGGGTCCAAAGAAGAGCCACTCATCTTATTGGAGGCCTGCAGGGAAGGCCCTGTGAGGGAAAGTCTACGGGATCTTAATCTCTTCAGCCTCTCACAGAGAAGGCTGAGAGGGTACCTTGTGGTGGCGTACAAATTCTTAAGGGGAGAGCAACATGAAGTAGGCAATGATCTGTTTACCAGGGCACCCCCTGGAACAATAAGGAAAATGCCCATAAGCTACTGGAGAGCAGATTTAAACTGGACATTAGAAAAAAGTTCTTCACAGTCAGGGTTGCCAGGATATGGAATGGGCTTCCAAGGGAGGTGGTAATTGCCCCATCCGCGGGGCTCTTTAAGAGGAGACTGGACAGGCACCTGGCTAGGATCACATGACCCCAGGTTTGGTGACACTTTCCTTGCCTGCCAGGGGCAGGGGATCAGACTAGATGGCCCACTGAGGTCCCTTCCAATCTTAAAATCTATGAATATATGAGATGCACCTTGCCAATCTTCCTCCTGGCTTCTGGGTGCTCTTCCATGGTCTGGGCCCTCTGACCCCTCAGATTCACTCCGTGCCTTCGGACGGACCATGCAGCAGCTTTCCACTGCCTGCTCTACTTCTCTTTCTCCGGGGAACTGTTTCCTGGAAAGGTTTCTATCCTGCCTTCCAGTTTATTGGCCAATCAATGCTAGCTTCCAAAGTTGATCTCAGCATGGGCTGGGGAATCCCCTCCCAGAGTGTCCACTGCTGCTCAGAAGAAGAACAACCGTCTGGCTCTACATTCTGAGAAATGATTCTTTCTTTTTTTTCATCCCTTTGAAACAGAGCCATGGGTGGTCCCCTTTTACAGTCATGCAAAAGGCAACTAAAATATTTACAATGATTTTCTGTGTCATGATTAGGTGCATTCAAAACCACTAAAAAGTGATGTTCTAATGTTTTGTATTCTTGTGAAGTAACTTTTTATGAATCTCAGTCTTGATTCTTGGTTTCAGTTATACTAATATTCAATAATGGGATACTCAGTAAAGGGAAGCAGACATATCAGTTAAGTACAGACATTCAAAAAGCCTGTGGTGGAATCAACTTAAGTTATGTAGTTTTCTGTAAGTGACGCAGGTTACATCAGTAGCGAATAGAACATGTGTTTGCCCTTCGGTGGGGGGGAATGCAGGCTGCCTGCACTGGCTGAGGCCAGCAGATTGGGGGTGCTCCTGCACACATCCCAGCCTGCCCCATGGGCTCCCCTGGCTGCCAGAGATTGCCAAATGCAGCTGAGCACATGGGCCACCTGTGATTGGCTGCTGGGCATGGGTGAACACGCCCTCTCCCCCTTCCAAGTCATCTCTCAGCCACAGACATCTGTCAGCTGCAGGCAGGAAGGCAGCACAGGAGAGGGGGGAAGGGACCCCTGCCTGAACCCCATCACAAAGCACCCCATGACATATACACAGACCTGATACTGAGCCCAGGAGAGCCCCTGAGAGCAAGCGTAGCACCATGGAGTCTGACTGGGTTGCCAGGCATGGTTGACCATTCCTTGGCCCACCTAACCCTCCACCCCGTGCTGCCTGCCTGCAACTGACCAATGCCCATGGCAGACAGACAATGTGGCAGGAGGATGGGGAAATGCTCACCCATGTCTGGCAGCCCAGTCAGGCTCCATGGTGCAGTGCTCACTCACAGGGGTTTTCCTGGCCTGCATGTCAGGTTTGTGTATACATTGTGGGGTGCTTCATGATAAGGTTCATATAGAGACACAGATATCTCCCTCCCCCCAACCACCACCAAGACCTGCCTACCTGACAGCTGGTCAGAGGCAGGAGGTGGAGCTGTAAAAAGGGTCTGTGCTGGAAATGGTTCATACTGATTCTGCTCTGTGAGAGCTTGGGGGCAGGGTCTGCTGGGCACTTGGCCGGAGCTGGCAAGTGCTAGCACACCTCCCTGCAGGAAGGGGGGAGGCACAACAGAGTCTGGGATGCCGACAGACAGCAACCTAATATGAATCAAAAGGGGATCTGGTACAGATTTTCAATTCACTAGTCTAATCTAAATCAATTAAGTTTGAGTGCACATTGATCCAAGTTTATAAATCACTTGAAGGATTCTAGAAAAGCAAGTGTTAAGCAAAACTCATTACATGGGAAAAAGTCAGGAAAAGATATAAACAGGAATAAATTCTATCCTTAATTACTCTGTTGTGAAGAACAGCAGAACCATATCTAAGTGTCATCAGCAAACTTGGACAATGTGCTTTCCACCCCCTCATCCAAGTCGCTGATGAAGATGTTATACAGTTTAGGCCTGAGGACTGAGCTCTGGGGGACCCCACTGCTCACATCTCTCCAGGTTTAGTATGACCCATCCACCACTAATCTCTGGGTGCACCCCATCAGCCAGTTTTTCACCCATCCAACTGTGTAGGCATCAATGCTGCAGTCGCTTAATTTATTAATGAGAATGGGGTGAGAGAGTGTCAAAGGCCTTCTTAAAGTCTAGAAAGACTACGTTCATGGTGACACCATCATCCAAGGATTTAGTTACCTGATCATGACAAGGTATGGCTGGCCTCGCTGGCTGCAGTCTGGCATTGGCAGCTCATGTTCATCTTGGAGTCAATGACTCCAAGATCCCTTTCTGGCTCTGTGCTTTCAAGAGGGGAATGCCCCAGTCTGTATGTATGCTGTGGATTCCTTCTCCCAAGGTGCAGCACCCTGCATTTGTCTATGTTTAACCCCCTCCTATTCTCATCTGCCCACTTTTATAGTCTGTCTAAATCTAGTTGCAGCTTCTCTCTCCCTTCAAGTATGTCCACCTCGCGCCATATCTTAGTGTCAGTTCATTTCAGATCTGCTCTTCCTAAACTACTGAATTGAGTTCAGTTGAACTATTCGATTGAACCAAGGCAATGATCCTTTTCTCCAGCCAGCTGGTTTCTTAACTATATGCTTTTGATCACATGGCCATCGTGATCCCTCTCACCACCCAGGATATTGGCTAAGTCTGGCATAGGTGAAGATAAATTCTACCCCACCCCTTTCAGGGCCATTTTGGACATTCACTGGTCCAATACATGTCCATGGCACATTATATTGCCAGAACCAGAGTAATCCTCTAAATGGAACAGAGTAAATAATCCACAATTTAAAGAGTTGACAGATGAAGTTTGTGAACAGGACACACAACTATGAATCAACCCCCTCCCCTGCCTCCATTCTGTTGGTTATTCTTCAGATTATATGTGAAAACAATTATAGTCTATTGATTACTTATTATTTACTCTCTATGGTCATTTACAGTTTAAAATTATTTGTTATAAGCTTGATCATAAAACTTACATGGTATTTCATTTCATGAGAAAACAGGTTTACAGGAAAATAAATTAGGAATAAGGGCTAGTCTTCTTTATGCACTATGTTTTGCATATGAATATGATAGTCGTGTGAATAACTAAGCCTCAACAAGCATTTATACAAACATACGGTAGGTCATATATGTTTGACAAAAATGAGTTGGATGAGGCATAAATGCAGTCAAATTTTGCACATTTATTTCTGAAATATTAGATGAACTTTAATTAAAATACTGTCTGTCTTTGGAAATTTCAGTTTCAGAAGATGGAGATCTGAACCCTTTCTTCATGTGCATACAAAACAAATCCTTTGATATATTAATCTATGATACGTGTTTATGCTAAAGCTAATGATATATATTTAAGTATCTATTTTTAAGAATAGCAATACACAGAATGGATAGAATAAGAATAAAGTCCTTTCCTGTACTTATGATTAATTGTGGACAATTCTTGTGGATGCCTGAGTACTTATGACTTTAGGTTTGCAAAATGTGTTCAATGAAGAACATTTTTTAAATGCCTAAAAAGGCCCATCACACAGAACATGAACATTCTGCTGGTGAAATACCAGAAGACTTGTGACTAAATACTGTAGAAATTAACATAAATAGATGGGATACAAATATAGGTGCACTGAAATATATGATTAATCTTGCTCCCTAATGTCACTCCAGCCACTGCAACAGATCATTTCCTTGGATTCATAACATATATCTAACTATATAACTTTGATCATATATACCTTTGATCATGTATCTTACTACATACCTTTGATCATATTGATTAATTATTGTCTCAATATTCCTGACCAAGAAACGAAGCAGGTATATTCAGTCTGGTCTCTCAGGTACTTCTTAAAGATTAACACTTATTTGACAAAAAATAACCAGATTGCAAAGTACAGCTTTCTAATACCATTTAACTCACTCACTCGCAGCCAGAGGGAAAACTAGGATTAAGAACAAGAGGAGGTTTGGGATTTTTGACAAGGACTCTGCCCTTCAAAGCCATTTTTGGTATAGCTACAGAGTAAGATAAACATAACTGGATAATCTATTAAACTTTCTTCTGAAAGTACAAGCAGACCCAGCAGAGATATATAATCAGATCCCAGAAACTAACGAAGAAATGAATTGGTGGTAAGAAAAGGCTAGTTTGTTGATGTTATCTACTTTTACAATGTATTGGGAATGTCATTTGTAAGTGCAAGTAAATTTGGGGGCATTTTGACTTATTGCATAGGCATTTTTACTGTTACTGTAACCTACAAAAACAAACAGCTTAATGCTTGATATATGCATTTCTTTTTTTTTTGATTCAGCTTGCAGAATTTTCTAATTTGTTTTCTACAGGAAATTATTATTTTACCTCCATTGAGAATTTTAGCTTTCATTAAAAAATAATTAGCCTTCATGTTTGCAGAGAAGACATGAAAACAAGAACTGAAAGCTAAAAATACTGTCTTCAAGCACTGTGTTCATAACAAATAATGTGATAATGTATGGCAACCAAGTTAACAATGATTTATTGGAAATATGTTTTCAATAGCATAGTCTGAATTTGGAAAAAAACCCAAACAAAAAACACTTTTGGAGTGACATTCTATATAGAGAGTGTGTAGCTGATTTTGGTTGTTAAACTGGGAATAATTTCTGCCTTGCAATTATGATGTTTTCATTCCCCAAGTTAAGGCAAGGCATTGGTGATGTGTTGGGGGTGCAAACCAGTGCATGTGTACCGTCTGAGATAAGCAGCGCATCACCTGTGATTGGCTGCTGCTGCTGCTGCCAATGGCACCTAAGGGCAGGTGCCACTTGCTACCCTCCCCCAGCCACCAACACCACCAGCAGCTTCTACAATCAGTCGCCGATCACTGCTGACCACTACTGATGCTGCCAGCAGCATCTGTGGGTGGTCACTGACCGCTGACTGGTGCTCACCAGCCCCTCTCCCCGCTGCCAACAGTGCCATGGCCGCCTGCAGGAGCTCCCCGCTTGCTACTGCCATGCCCCCGCTGCTAGTACTGTCACCTGTGGATGGTCACCATGCTCCTCCCAACCTCTGGGAGCATGCATCATTCATGAGTTTAGGTAACTGGGAGCATCACCAGTGTTTCACACTTCAAACTTTTCCAGCAATGATGCTCAGTTTGAAATTTAAGACCTTATTACCATAAACTATGTTAACCATAAACCATCTTCAAACCATAAACCATCTTCAAAAAAGGGAGGAAAGAGGACCTAGGAAACTATAGGCCCATGAGTCTTACCTTGGTCCTGGGGAAGATTTTCGAAAGAATTATCCTGGCACATGTCCAGGAAGGGCCAGCAGGGGAGGTTATGCTCATGGGCAACCAGCATGGGTTCATTAGGGACAGGTCTTGTCAAACCAAGCTGGTGGCCTTCTACAACCAGGTCACCAAGTCCTTGGATGCACATGTCTCAGTGGATATAGTCTTTCTGGACTTCAGGAAGGCCTTCAACATGGTCTCTCACCCCATTCTCAGTAAGAAATTAAGAGACAGTGGTGTTGATGCCTACGCAGTCAGATGGGTCACTAACTGGCTGGAAGGCCACATCCAGAAGGTGGTGGTGGATGGCTCTTATTTGACCTGGAGGGATGTGGGCAGTGGGGTTCCCCAGGGCTTGGTCCTTGGGCCCACACTATTCAACATCTTCATCAATGACTTGGGCGAGGGGGTAGAAAGCACTCTGTTCAAATTCACAGATGACATTAAGATGTGGGGGGAAGTGAGTATGCTAGTAGGAAGGAACAGGCTGCAAGTGGATCTAGACAGGTTACAGGGGTGGGCCGAAGAGAACAGGATGGGGTTCAACACTGGCAAGTGCAGGGTAATGCACCTGGGGAGGAAGAACCAGCGGCACACCTACAGGCCAGGGAACTCCCTTCTCACCAGTGTTGAGACAGAAAAGGATCTTGGAGTCATCACTGATGCCACAATGAACATGGACTGACAGTGTGGGGATGTGGTCAGGAAGGCCAACCATACCTTGTTGTGCATCCACAGATGCATCTCAAGCAGGTCCAAGGAGGTGATCCTCCCTCTCTACATAACACTAGTCAGGCCGCAGCTGGAGTACTGCATCCAGTTCTGGGCGCCGCACTTCAGGAGGGATGTGGCCAATATGGAGAGGGTCCAAAGGAGGACCACCCGCATGATCAGGGGTCAGCAGGACAGGCCCTATGAGAACAGGCTGAAGGACCTGAATCTGATCAGCCTCTAAAAGAGAAGGCTGAGAGGGGATCTAGTGGCAGTCTGTAAACTAGCCAAGGGGGACCAGTAGGCATTGGGAGAGTCCCTGTTCCCCCAAGCAATCATGGGAGTTACAAGAAACAACAGATACAAGCTAGTGGAGGGTAGTTTCAAGCCGCATGTCAATGGATTCAGAGGGTCAGAAGTGGAAGAAATAGGGTGGGTCAGGAAAGTGAGGCCAAAGGTAGGCACATATATCAGTCCAGTGCTAGACTCCAACACTAGTGGTAGATTCCAACCCTCTGGGTGCTGTGGAATTTTCTATTGTGTTATGAGGTGGAACAGAGAGAGAGAGAATCCTTTTTATGTTGGATTCCCTGAAGAAGCTAGAAAGGCAGGTCAAAAAAACTCTGAAACTATTACTTCACATGAGTAGACCCATATCTCCAGATGATTTTGCATTTTATGGTCAGGCTTTTGTTCTATTCACACATGACAAGGAAAATCTTGTCCCTACTTCTTTCTCCAGAGGAAAATTTGGAAAAAATTCTGACGGAAATCACACAAAAAGTATTTATTTGTCCATATCATCTTTCCTAAAGTAAACCTAATGAATACTTTTGCGTGTTGATAAAGATTCCCACCTAATTACCCTTTCAATTCTCCTGCCCCCCACTTCATTTTTTGCTTTTGAGTGTAGAAAGGCAAGATGTAGGATGCATGCCTTTCTCCAGCACTCACTGCTGGGTTCCTTGTCTATCTACTCTGTATTAACCAGTACCTTTCTCTGTTTAAATCTTACTCTGTTCAGCATTTCTCTGCCCCATATATTGTATTTATTTTAAAAAAGAATTAAAAATAAGGGACAGGTCTTTTCACTGGAGGAGTTAAGATCCTTCTATACACCTGGCCTTGAGGTATACTCATTCCTTGAGCATATTGCAGTGGATCTGCTACTTACCCATCCTTAAATTATGCTCTTGCCAAAAGGCAATTAGCTCATAGGCCTTGTTATATGTTATCATCCTTTTCATAAATTATTTTCTTGTGGCAGTTATGTACACGTTTCCTCCTAGTTTATAAATGCTGCCATCTATATTAACCTTAGTGTGGATTTTAGAATTGGGTGTGCCACAAATTCTTGTAGAGCCATACAAGTGGCAGAGGAACCCCAATAATAATTCTAACCTATACTGGAGTAGTATAAAGGTCTCAGTAGCACTCAGTATTCATTAGCCAAAATATTTTCCCACTGGAGTTTCATTAGATGTGTGGGGTGGTACACTTAGTAAAAACAGCAAAAGTTGAAAATTTAGGAGACAGTATGGTACTGTGGAGCCATAAAAGTGACTCAAGTGTAAAGAAAAGCAAGTCTAGTTCCATTTCTAGGTCTAATTTTGAGCCACTTCCAACTTTTTAAAAAGCAAGCTAATTTTGGCATGAAATTTGACATGACTAATCTCAGAGGGGAAAATTGATGTTTGGGAAAACTGAGGTTAACCAGGAAAGCCATTTACAAATTAAAGAGCTTAGAGGAGTGCTTTTTTTCATTTTTGGTTGATTGGTGTTTATTGAAATCCACCCATAACTTGAGAATGTCTCGGGGCATACATCAAACATTTTATAAGCTTGTGAAAGCTAGAACATTTTCATTTTTAGAGACTTTATGTTTTTCTAAATGCATTATCTGTTCTGTGTGGTGTGTGCAAATTTCTTCTTCTCTAATGGGGAATTTCCAAGGCGTGAAAGCATTTTCTGCAGACATTGTAAGACCCATAAACCCTTGATGACTATATTAATGTTATGCTTTGTATCAGTAATTAATTTATGTGTGTCGTTTTTACTAGCACCATGTTATACATGTGGCTTTCAGCGCCTGCTGCAGGAGCAGTAATGTTGTATATTTCTTTGAAGTTCCTGTCCCCATATTTTTGGGAAGATCTGAATTACTTCATGAGGCGGATCAGATTTAAAATGAAGATAACAAGGAGGGCAAGTAAGGGAATCCACTCACTGACTGATATGTTTATGCTACAAGTACAAAAGACTCCAAATAAGCCATTCATCATCTATGAAGGGAATGTCCACACTTACCAGGATGTGGACAGAAGAAGTAACAAGGTAGCTCAGGTCTTCCTGCGCCAGGAGGCTCTGAAAAAGGGAGACACCATAGCCCTCCTGATGAGCAATGAGCCCGACTTCATCCACGTGTGGTTTGGACTGGCTAAACTCGGCTTTGTGATAACTTTCCTCAATGTCAACCTCCACTCCAGGTCCCTCCTGCACTGTGTTAACACCTCTTCTGCAAAAGCATTAGTGATAGGAGCAGGTAAATCCTGTGTTATTTGTCATTTATTCTGAATTTTCATTCTTTTACTTTTTATGCCAGAGTTGTGGGTTGATCATGTAAACTCATCACAAGGAGGATTACAATATAATTTATTAATGTGCATAAATTTGCATATACTGGATTAGAATGTCACCAGAGTCAAGATTTGCCAAGTTTACAGTCACTCCTGAAGCTATACCAGTAGACAGTCAAAGATTCCCTCTCCTGTAACTAATTGAAGCTATTTCCTCTGTGGTTTCAAGCAGGGATAAACTTAAGTAGTACAAATAGTGGCTTTGTCTGTTTATGTTGGGTGTTTTTACATGTGCTCTGGTGTGTGGCTGGGGGGATGGATGTTTTAATTAGAGCAGCTGAAAGCTAATTTAAGTGCCCACAGGGTCGTGTGTATCAGCATCCCTGCACTTGAAAATGATGTTGGGGGCGCTATAATTAAAGCTTATTAAATGAACTTTAGTTAAAGTGCCTTTGCTGCCATTTTGAAGTATAGAGACGCTGATACATGAGATGTTGAGGCTGGCTGGATCATGATAATTAGCATGCTCCAGCAGACTTGATTAACTGAGTCTGCTCTGACAGGCTGTAATTACAGTGCATTCGAGCAGCCTCCCGGCACATGTACAGGCACCCATTAAGTCTATGCCGATATAGCTACGCTAAATACTTATTACTGCAATTTGAGGCCCTCAGTTCATTGGGAGGGAGTTGCCATGCCCTCATTCTACTGGTATGTGAACCCCTGCAGGATACAGAAGCTCTTATCTCCCAGTTTAGTACTAAATATTCTATGGCCTAATCCTACTAATAGGCTTTATTGCCTCCCACAGACCATCTGCACAAAATGAATCTGCTTCCATTATGAAAACCTAAACCAATCTGTAACAGGCTAGACATTTGAGAGTCAGAGGTCTAGATCTAGCCAGGCGTGTATAGCTGTTAAATCAAGAGTCAGGCATTCTACTTAAAGACTGGGAGAGCAGTAGCGGAGTGTGGGAGGAGAGAGAGAGGGGGGTTCCTGCATTAGATGCTGAAGTAGGGACACTGAAGGAAACAAAGTCTCTGGGAATGGTGGTCTGGGGTGGGTAGAGGAACTATTTTGATTATGTTTCTTAAGTTTTATGTTGAATAAAATGGCACATTGAGGGAAGCTCTACAAGACAAAATAGTGTTAACTCAGGGCACGTGCAGACGTTCCTGGGACTGGATCTATGGTCACATGGCTTACTTTAAGCTGAGTGATCACAGATCAGATCCTTGCTTGTTTGTCATGTCCCCTGCATGTTCACCAGTGCTGGCAACTGCTCTGGGAATGCAGTCTAAGACAGGGTGTGGGGAGAGGAGAGATGGGCAGTATTGGGGGAGAGGGTAGCAGAGGGGCGCTGGCAGGCCTGGGAGGGGTTGGCAGGCTGGCAGGTCCAGAGGTGAGGATGTTGGAGGGCTAAAAAAACCCTGTCAGGATTGGGGTGGGAGGTAAGAAAAGCACAGCTCTGGGGCTTAGTTAAGCAGCTGGACTTTCCCAGCCCCAGGGTTGTGTTCCTGGCTTCAGCTATGGGTTGACTGGATATACACAGTTTGGCCATGAGTTAGCTGGATATACATAGTGCACCTTCTCAGATGAACTAAGCTATATTGGGCTGGCCATTTTTGCCCAGTCTAGACTCTCCAAATGTATGTACAGTCTGGCACTTAGACTGACCTAACCCAAGGTAGGCCAATAATTATATTATAATTATTATTATTAAGTATAATTCCAGAATGTACTCTGAATTAACTATCTTGGATACCAAGAGTGGTATCGCAATCTCAGTGGCAGTGTTTCTCCAAGTCTCAAGGACTCGAGAAGCAAAGTATATTATCTTAAGGAGACAGCAGTACTACTGATACTACAGCAAGCATAGGTATCTGTGTGACTCAGCATTATGTATAGACAGTCCATGAAAGAGATTTCTAGGGAAAGAGTAACTTGGTAAAAAAACATACCCTTCAACATATAGGTTAAATCCACAGGAATGGCAGCCCTGATGCTAATAGCTCACTTAGTTCTGATCTTACCATTGTTACAAAAATCTGGAAAAATTGGAGGAAGTACAGCAAGAATTGGTAGGACTAACTTTCAGAAGGATATGAATGAAATATGTATAGTTTGGGAAAAAAATGCTGAAGTGAGCACAATGACTTGATCTAATTGTGAAGGGTATAAACACCAAGAAATAAATTTAATTGGCATGGTAACAAGGTACAAAATCAGGAATTAAGAGATAACATTAAGGCAATGTAGACAGATTATCACTGAAAAAAGCATTATGTCGAAAAGAACAACCTGGTATCACCAGAGAAGTAGAATGGATGATTCTATACTAAAGGTATACTACATGGCTCACCCATAGCACCAGGCAGGGCCTGCTGTGAAATAGTGTACCCAGCCCATGAGTTCTAGCTCTCAAAGTGGAAGCAAAGTAGTCATCAAGTAAAGCTATCACCTGAGTGCAGTGCTGTGCTTGCACCTTTCAAGCTCTGTTGAAAGGTGGAGAAAAAGTTTACTGATGCATTCAGCACTGTCATAAAAAAGTTACTATAATGCTGGTTCAGGAGGCAGCACACACAGAGTAGGCCAGCCTGTCTTAGTATTGTTATGCCTGGCTTTTTAACTGAACAGTATAGACATATTCTGAAGTCTTTTAATTTTTTATTTCCATCAGTAGCAGCTTAGATTTGAATAGGTCCTAAGCTGTAACTCTGGCCTTGACACTGACTTGCTATTTGTTTCACATTTTCATACCTGTTTCTTATCTGCAAAATAAGGAAAACTGCATTACTGTGTTTCACATACATTTTGTGGGAATTAATACGTTGTCTGCACTATGTTATGCACTTAAGAAGTCATGTTTAAACCCACATCCCATTAGCATATTTGGGGGAGTTCAGCAATGCACCTGACCCTTTCATAGTAAAAGTTTTACCCGAAGGACCCTGGGGAAAGAAACCTCTGTGCCAATCCATTCAAATGCTGCATTAGATGGTCATCTAAGTGGAGTTTTTCCTATCAGGGTCACCCTGAGAGAGGTGAACTGTGTGCAAATTTAGCAGTGCATTTCTAGGAGAACAGTCTGAACTTCAATTATAGATACTGAAATATAAGTTCTATTCTTTCTTTACCTGCAGACCATTTGGGCTGCCTGGAGGAAGAGTTTATTTTTCCGCTTCTGAAAAACAACATTGGGATCTGGCTGATGAGCAAGAGTTCTTCTTTCCAACATGTTGACACTTTACTAGACAAACTAGATAATGTTTCTGATGATCCTGTTCCACCTCACCTTGCAGCTCAAACTAGCATGATCAATACAGCTCTGTATATTTTCACATCAGGGAGTACAGGTGAAGTACTACTAATTATAATATATATATTATAGATAGTTGTACTATTAATTATAATATATATGTGAAATTATAATAATATATAATGTTCAAATGGTCACACAGCTAGACATACAGATGCTGCATTCACTTATGAACATGCCTTGGAGGCTTTTTTTTTCTTTTGGCATAAATTGCCAGAATTCTACTGAAGTCAGTGCAGTTTTGCACATATACCATGCCACAATTTAGCTTCTTGAGTTATCAAGATAACAACAGAGTGAGAGGGAATGTGTAGAGTCCTATTTGACTGTATGTGCCCCAGTGGCACTTATCTAGATGTGTAACTGCTGGTTTTGGCATTTACACACAGATGCACTTCTACATGATATGGGAATGCACAAGCATCCACGCAGCTACTTGCACTTGGCTGCGCTCTGGCCACACAGCTCTGTAAATGCATACCTAGCCAAGGTAAGTCCCGAAATTGTAGCCAGATGAAACAAAGACTAGTCAGTGTTAGACATAAGGAGGAAGAGAAAAATCCTTCCATATTTTAACCCAATATCCAAGAGAACAGAGAACTTGCGTAAGAAGTGGGAGACCTAGGTTCTATATTCTCCAATACCTTAAGGGGAATTTGAACCTACCTGTCTCCTACTTCCTTAACTCTACCCACCTGATAACAGATTAGGAATTAGGCAGGTCCCTTCCTAGCCCTCCTCTTGAAGTTGGCCCCTTGGGCAGGGAAGAGAGGAAGATGCATGGAAGTAGAAGAAAGAAAACATGCTAGAGGATATGTGGCTCAGTGAGAATACTCTGAAAGAGAGAGGTCCCTGGATTCTAGCCTGGATCTTGCTCCCAGTGGGGCAGACAATTTAACATTGCACTCTACATTTTAGCTAATGGATATTAAATGCAAGGTGCAGTGGCTCAGCTTCAAGAAGTGTGTAAAGTGAAATAGGATTCTGCTCAAAGTCTTTGAAAGATACTTGGATTCCACAGTTATGTACAAAGTATAGTCACAAAGGCAGATCCACATGAAAAATGATGTAGTCTCTCTGGGTGCATCTACATATGCATTTTACTGCAGTTGACTAATTAGCTCTGCTGTAAAGTGTCATTGTCTACATATGCACTGGTATTAGGGTGCAGTAATTTAATTAACTTCATTGTAGGATAGTAATTACATGCGTGGAAATGCACATGTAGATGGTGACAGGGGCTGGCTGGGGCACAAGTGTGTTAAAGTGTGGGGCCTGCCTGCTGCATGGTTCTGCACTTTAGCACCCTCGTGCCCCACCCAGACCCTTCACCGCCTGATGCTGCCACTGGAGACTGGGCCTGACCCCCTGTGTCTACTGCCAGCCCAGGGCTACTCTACCCTGGCTCAAACTGCTGTTGTTTCCAGTGCACATACAGCAGCATCTGATTCCAGCTGAAACAGCTCCAGAGTTTATTGAGTCAGTTTAACTGAATGTGTAGATGTGCTCCCTCTGAGTAGTAGATAGAGGGGTATATTGTTTCCCCTGTACTTAGCTGGAAATATGAAAATGGATATTGGGGAACTCTACAAAGGAAAGGAGAAGAGGAATCCATTCTTCTCAAGTTGAGCTAAGCAATGTTGCTGAGGATACTCCATCCTAGCCATCCTAGTGTGTGTGGCTGCACATGGACTGTGTGACTAGGGACAGAAATCACAAATAAACCAGTGTAAGTGATCAGAAACTGGTTCAAATCGGTAACACAACAGAAGTTCAGTACACATAAACTGCTTTCAAAATAGCAGAAACCAATTTAAGATAAATGTGGATATATGTAGTATCAGACTTAACTGATTTAGGTTCAATTGGTGTATTGAACTTCTGCCCCAGATGCCATCCAGATTCAAGTTAACTCACAGTCCTCCAACAATGCAGGATGATTTGTACTTCTCCTGCAACCCCACCCTTGCAAGGTTGGTGGGCTAGCTTTGACCCAAGCTGTCTGCTCCAGCTGAGCAGAGAGGTATGCTCTAGTACACCCTGGCTTTTGGCATGGGCCACTGCAGACATGTTGCTCCATTTCTGGAATCAAGAGTGAATGTTTGTTCCCTTGCTTATTGGTTCAATCTACACAGTTTAAACTAATCTGCAATGATTGAATTGATTCAGCCTCAGGCTTTTTGACTGTCTGTACTTAGCCTATGTGGTGCAGGTAATGAACAAATCCTTAAAAGCCCCTTAAAATTTCCTTCTCTGTGGTGAGGAAGGCGCCATACACAGATGGGAAGATAGAATGGAAGAACCTTGAAGATCAGAGACAGACATGAGAAACCAAGAAGTGATGTTAACAAGTCCAACTAATGTAAAACTGAGGCTGTCATAGAAGACAGATTGTTTTCACCACCATGAATAATTCCATGGTCCATGTACTGAAATCATCAGAAAAAACAAGTAACTTATATTCTTCCTGTCTTCCCTATGTCAGGTTTTCCAAAAGCTGCTGTCATCAGTCATCTTAAAATACTATCTGTCTGTCTATTATTTGCTGAGTGCGGTGCAGCTTCTCAAGACATTATGTATATCACTCTTCCCTTGTACCACATAAGTGCTTCAATAATTGGTATTGGCGGATGCATTGAATTAGGTAACATTTTTTTTTCCGGGAATTATATTAATGCAGTCAGTGATGAACTCAGACTGGGTTTTTTTTTGTAAATCATTAAGGAAGGATTGGAGGGGAAGGAGAGGATAGCCTGAACTACAGTTACACTGTGTTTATAACTGTGTCAGCTTTGAAGTAAGTCAAAGTTCAAATCAAAAAGTTCTTCAGATAGATAAGTACTCATTCGATTTAATTAGTATGAAATATTCTGCAGACAGAATTAAACCCCAGATTATACTTATGCAATTCTATGGACATCATAATAATATGCACAGAAGGACCTAGATACGAAAACAAAAATCAGAAATGGAAGAAACAAACCATGGATAAATCATGCAAAGCTGAAACTACTACATCATTTTGAAGTCTGCTGAACATCTTTTATACTTTCTTTTTAATAATGCATTTTCAAAAGTGTAATGTACTTGGTACATGGTAAAGTGCAGATGTAGTTGTTAATTCTGCACACAATTAGTGTATCCAGTTATGGCAGTTGCAAGCACTATTGCGTTTGCCAGCCAAAATGGCCACAGATTCAGATCCACGAATTCCAGGAATCTGACACTATGGTAATGACACTATTCTTTCGTTTCTTTTTAAACCTTTAAATATATTTAACTGTAAATTTAATAGTATACATATAGAAACCAGATTATCCCTTTATCTTTAGTGTATTTTTTCCTGCCTTTTTTGTTTGGATATTAAACTGACATCAGCCAGTCTTTTAACAATGCTGTCTGTCTTCCTCCGGCTTTAAGCAATAAACATTTTATACTTCCTCCAGTTTTAAACAATAAACATCTCCTAATATACTGTTCTGCATAGCTACCATTAATATAGTTATATAATATCACCCCTTTCAGGAAATATTAAATCGATTAAGACTTCTAAAATGTAGTTTTTATTACTTTGTCATTGCTATCACCTCCTGTAGTATGCAGCCAATATATGAGGCTGTATATGAGGCTACGTGTACCTATAATTTTTAAAGCTTGGGGGAGGCTCCACATACTGAATGGGCCAATGTTTCAAGGCATAGAGAATGGGTAGCATTAATAAAACTGCAGACATAAGCTTAGTAGTCATGTTGTACACTATAGCAAAAGGCTGAAGCAGGTATACAGGGTATATAAAACACACAAGTTTGCTTGACTATTAGTGCTATAAGGCTTGTATGAAGCTATCGGGTCAACACTCCAGTCAAACTGCAACTAAAGGAAAGACAGATACGGCTATGTATCCCCTGTAATTGCCATGATGACTCCTGGGGCTACTGGTATCTGTAAATTAGAGAGCAGGACTGCTAAAACATGGCCTCTTCATAAGGGGGCCTGAGATTGCTAAATGTTAATTGCTAGTTTTGCTTTGACTTAAAAGCAACTTAATAGCACAGCATTTAAGTTAAGGCAGAATTTGGAATGTGCTTTTTTCTACAGAAAGGAGCACAGCTTTAAGATTTTCTTTTAGAAACAGAAAGGAAAATGTTTAGGTTGGGATTTTCTAAAATGCCAAAAATATCACCAAAGGCTTGCTTCTTTTGTTAGTATACACCACTTTAATCTGTTATAAATCAATTGAAATTAATGAAGTTACACGGTGTAAAGCTGACAGGACAACAAAATCAGGTCCCTTCAGTACTATTTATTAATAATAATTATTCCTACCCATATTGCAGCCATGCGATAGCCTCCAAAAGAGGAATGCCTCATTGTGTTAGGCCTATTTAACAAAAAGACACCTTCCCAATTTATTTAGAATTAGTTATATTGAGCATCAGTTAGATTACTGATGAAATGTTTAATTGGTAGTATTCAACACTGGCAGATAATAAAACAGGTCCTAATGGTAATTTTCAATTTATTCAATTCTCTTACTGTTTCCTCAACTAGGAGCAACTTGTGTTCTGAAGAAGAAATTTTCTGCCAGCCAGTTTTGGAGTGACTGTACAAAATACAATGTAACACTGTTCCTATACATAGGGGAAATTTGTCGTTACCTTTGTCACCAGCCCAAAGTAAGTTTTGGTTTGTAATTGCATTTTTTAAAATAATGTTATTCTTTTCTGCATGTAGTATAGATTGCTTATTTATTTTTATTTATATTATTTATTTTCTCATTTTCTTGGCCCTGTGTTCATTTTTTACCATAGGCTTGGCTCTGCTTTCAGTTTTTCCATTGTACCATACCACCTGAATTCAGTGGGGTTACACTGCTGTGAAACTGGTGAGAGTGATTGGAGAATCATGTCAGACAATAACTTTAGCCCTTCTAAAGGACACTAGGCTGTTAAACTTTTACTCTGAATCATAATGTAAACAATAGGCAGCTGGAAGGTTGGACAGTAGGCAAAAAGGACTATGAGAAGTATCAACAGGATTTGACTAAAACCCCCCAAAATGCAAGATGAAATGATTAACCTCATGCAATTCAGATGTTCCAGGCTTATAACTTATTAAGTGGATTTTCTTCTATAGAGCAGTGAAATGCCAATAATTAATCTCCTTGTGGTTTTGAAATTGCTGAATTGGTTTTTATGATTTTTTTAAAAGATTTGGGGAGGGGGAAAGACCAACAAGTATCATCAATGGCAAAATGGCCCCTTTTCCTTTCTATATATTAAAACAAAATTCCCAAACACCGCCCCCCCCCCCCCCCATAAACCAATCTTTATAAAGGCAACATTCTGGCTATGCAATGCTAAGTCTTTTACTATGCTTCAGGTAATTGTGCTGAAGAAGATGTGCTGAAAAACAAAGCAATATGCAACTATCAGGCTCAAATTGAGTCTGACTGCACAGTTCAGAGGATTAAGAACAAAGGAGCAATTAAGGTCAGCACATCAGCTAACTAGTACAAAGCCTGATTGCATGGTCCAAAAAGTAGGACAGGAGTCAAGGTGAAATGGGAGCAGTGACCAAGCCAAGATAGCCGCTGGCCCAAATTCAAACCAGAACAGATGACTCCTCAAAGTCCGACAGTCTAAGGATAAAGGAAATTAAGAGAATAATCAGTTAAACTAGACTAGTGGAGCAGAAGGGTCTTACGGAGGAAAGAATAAGAAGAAAGTGTTTTAATCTGGCCCAACAATTAAAAAAGTCTACTAGAGAAAATTCTGAAGGGTGTCTGAATGTTGATGACTTGGAAGGCAAAGCAGAAAGATTGTGACTTAGCAAGCAAAAAATTGAAGTGTGCCAGGAAAGAGTGGACGAGTCCAGTAACATGCTTGAAGCTAATCATATTAGCAATGAAAGCTTCAGACAAAATCACATGCTATGCAGAGGTGGTGGCACTGCATGGCTGGAGGCTGTGGTTGCAGCTGCAGCCGTGGCTGCACAGGTTGGGTTGGAAACAGCCTGTACTTGCAGCTACGTTCTGGCCATTGTTGGACTTTGGTTTCCAAATAGAAACCAGGGAAGGGTAGTAAACCATACAGTCAGGGCCCCAGCTGGAAGCAGCACTAGTCTCCTTAAAGCTTATATGACATCCATGCCTATACGATAAGTACTATACTTTTGAAGCAACAAGGTATAAAGGAATGAGACGAAAAAAAAAAAGACTTAGGTAATGTTATTGAGTAAGCCATCCATTTTTAAATCAAGGTAGGAAGGAGTTCAAACACCAATTCATTCAGGGAAGCTCTAAGACATGTATTATATAGAAGAAGCAAAGTTTTTTTGTGATGTCTCTTGTTGGACAAAATGTATAGTTGGGGTAGATAATGGACAAGTTTTCAGATTCACCTCAAAAAGGGTGCTGCATGCCAAAAAGCTTGTCCAACATCTCTCCTAACTGCACAATTGCTCCAACAACAGAAATCACAAGAAAACCCCTGCCTCTTGTACATTTTCTGGATTGCCATAGCTATTACAACAGCATTCCACCCCTTGGGAGCAGACAAAATGACCACAGTGGCCCCTTCTTGCCTTACAATCTATAAAACCTCAAAATCTACTCTGTCAATCAGTTTCTGCTGTTACTGAACTGGCCTTTTTTGCACAAATGTTTTAGTAGAGTGTCACCACTGTGGAGCACGTGACAGAGAGGAGACAGCACTAATTCTGCATATGCAGTAACTCATGATAGTCTGATCATCAAGTTCATAATTGTCTGAACACCTATAACTGAATGGGACTAACAACCACAAGTGAAGAAGGGAAGAGAGGTGGCTGAGCACAGCAGGGAAACATACATTCCTAGCATTTGTTCTACATGAAAAGTAATATCTGCACCCCCACTACAGGAAATCCCACCAATAGCTCTGGGCAATCTTTTTAACATGAAAAATACAGTACAGAAAAATACAGCTTTAGAATTTGCATATTAGGGGTGAATTCACAATAGCTTTGACTGGTAATATATATTTTTTTAATTTAAGAAAGTCAAAACATTTTGTTTCAGTTTTTTAAAAGCAAAATATTTCAAAATTTATTCTGAAACTATGCTTTATTTAAAAGTTATATCTGTAAATGTAATTAACATGGTAAAATACTTGAAAATAAAACAAGATGCTTTGGTCTGGATGGAAAAAATATTTTGCTTAGTCTAAAATGAATATTTTTTCATGTTTTTGTTTTGGCCACTGAATTGAAAAAAAAAGATTTAACATGTTCTACCCATGCTGCCCATGGCATAGATAATCAGTGACCTTACGTAGTCAGAATCAAGGTCCACAGTGAGATGCTTCTCATTTAGAACTTATCCCAGCACTAGGTAGGTCAATCCAGGAAAGTTCATGTTTAACATCAAGTATGTCAGTAGTATGCCAATAGTATTCTCACACATTTTGAATAAGTAATTCCTGCCCCACACTGGCTCCCCTGGGTACCTTCCCTTTCCACCTTTCCTGCCACACTTTGATGGTACTTTTATAGTGTTTAGGGAGGATGCTCCAGGGTCCCAGACTGAGCCTCAGTTCACTTTACCCAGCTGGTACTTCCCACAACCAGCTGGGTCATTTTGCCCCTTGAGCACAAAATTATGGTCCTTCTGACCCTATCAGTGCCTCAGAGTACTAGCTGCTTTATGAGCTATATTTGTGACCCTGTAGCCATGGCCATGCCTCACAGATGTTATTCAATATTCATTCAGAGGGACCCCCCTGGCCCAAGTGCAGCTTTTGACCCTCAGACCCTGAACCATCCCAGCCTTGGCTTTTTTATTCTGGCTGTGCCCCTCAGCCCAGATACATTGCCCCAGACCTTGCCTCCTGGGCCCCAACCCTGTCTCTCACTTGCATGCTTGAGGCCCCTGACCCTGTACTGCATTCTCATGCTCCAAACCAGCCCGTAGCTCTCTGATCCCCTGACCTCAGGCCAGGGTGTCACTGAATGACCCACCAGGAACCTCTCTGTGGCCTCCACACCTCCCCCACAATCACAATCCAGTCCTATGGTTATCAAGCTAACGCATAATATAAACCCAATCAAGCTGCTTCACAAGCTAAAAGTCTTCCCTACTCTGGATCAATGTCACCCTGCAAGCCATGCTTCCCTTTGAGCTCCCTCATCCTGGCTCTCTTGGGAGGCTTGGATTCCTGCCACTCTGTCTTCTGCCACCCTTCTCTTCCAGGAGCACTTCTGCCTGTAGCATGCAGGGCTAGACTGCCTCCCTTGCTTCAGTCACTAGGTTTATATGCCCCAAAGCCCCACCCCTTCCAGTCATGTGAGTCACACACAGTGATTTCCACTTGGGCTTGATGGCCAGGCTGCCTTCCTCTGCTGCTGTAAAAAAATGTTTTTTATAATGTTCTATCATACATTTCTGTACAATCGATACATTCCTTTGAAACATTTCAGTTTTGGCAAATCGGTATCTTCAATGAGAAACTGTTTCATCAGCAAATATTTGACCAATTCTGGCTTGTTTGGACCAGTCAACTATTTTAGAATGTTTCTTCTGTCTGCAGAATGAAGGTGAAAGAGACCACCAAGTGCGCATTGCTTTAGGGAATGGCCTAAGACCTGCAGTCTGGGAAGAATTTCTGATGAGATTTGGCCCTATTAGAATATTTGAATTCTATGGTGCCACAGAAGGAAACATTGGTTTTCACAACTACGTCAATAAAATAGGTGCTGTGGGCCGTGTTAGCATCTTCTCCAAGGTAAAGAAAGATTCCCTCTGAACCTGAAATGCGCAAATAAGGAGGAGAAGAGGCAGTCAACACATGTCTGGGCATGTTTACTATATGGCAATATTTGATTGATTTAAACAAAAATAAATAACTTTTCCCCTTCTTCCTCACTAAAACACATTCTAAGATAAATTTCCATTCACAGCAGTACAATTCCACTAAAATCATTAGGAATACAATGGTGTAATGGAGAAAAATTGACCAAAAAATACACTATTCCACTGTATAAAAATCAGGGTTGCCAAACAATTAAAAAAACTGATCATGTTTATTGTGTGATTAAAAAAATAGTTGCAATTAATTGCAATTTTAATTTCACAGCCAAAAACTCAAAATTATGTGCAGAAAAACCCAGTTATGCAAAATTGTGCAGGTTCTTTCTATGGTTGCAGGGTTGGTGTGGGGTGTGTGTGTGTATGGGGGGAAATTGTGAAGGTGTGGAGCCCAGGGAGGGGGGTTCCCACATACCCTGGCAGGATGTCGGGTACTGTGGGTCAGGAGTGAGAGGCAGAAGCAGGGCTGGGGGGCTGTGGCTTGAGAGCAAGGGGCAGACAGACAGACATATGCACACACACAGACACCAGCCTGAAGGTGCGTGTGGAAGGATAGGGGCATGGGGGAGGGAAGGAGCATGGGGGGCAGATTGAGGTCCCTATGGTGAGGGAGGAAATGGGACTGGGGTGAATGGGGCCCCCAGGCTGGGGCAGGTCATGGGATGGAACCACAGGTTCCAGGGGTGCAGAGAGGGCTCCTGCCACTACACACACTCCGGGGGTGGCATGGGGGGAACATGTCCTCCAGATCTGTGTGTGGGATGGAGGTGGGCTCTGTGCCATGTGACACTATACTGTATATCCTACCACTGGGTGGGCAGGGGAGGCGACACAGGCTGCACATGGCTCCTGGGGCAGACACAGTAGGGTGCAGAGCCCCAGTCCACAGTGGCAGCCTGCCTCTGCCCCACACACAAACCTGGCGAGCACGTGCCCCCATGCCTCCTCTGGAGTCTGTGCAGCAGTGGAAGCACCCCCCCCAAGATGAGCCACTCACAGATCCATCCCATGACTTACACCGACTCGGGGCCCCATTGACCCCAGCCCCACTCTCTCCATCACTGTGGGGTCTTTGATCTACCCCACCTATGTCCCTTCCCTCCCCCATACCCCTTCCCCTTCACAGACTTGCCTCCTGGGCACTGCTCCACATGCTGCCGGGTTGCGTTCCTGGCCATGTGCAGGCTGCAGATTCATGTCTATGTCTGCTTCTAATTTTAATGTTTGCCAACAAATGAATGATTTCTTCATCATATGGGAGCAGTGACGTTTTCCCTCATCATTCTAAAGAAAGTACATTTTGGGAATGCTCGTCTATTGAAGTCAATAGGAGAGTTTCCTTTTACTTAAAAGGAGTTTGGTTCATGCCTTTTACTAGCATCCCTCATGTGGAGAAGGTTTTCTTTTAAGTGTCTGTGTGCTTTTTTTTTTAATTTAGTTCCTCAATTCTTTTGAACTGCTTAAATATGATGTCTGGAAAGAGGAACTTGTGAAGGACAAACATGGGTGGTGTGTAAAAACACTCAAAGGTAAGGAAAAATACAAATTGCTTATGTCTCCAAAAACATTCATAGCTGTAATGTATAATAAAAACAAAAATTAAACAAACAGAAAAACCAGGCCTAGAGCCCATCTGATACTATTTGGCTAACAGCTGATTTATACTGTTTCACACTTTGCAACAGCTTGGATACTTCCCAGATGCTATAAACTGTGTTGGGATTTTCAATTTACTTCTCAGGTAGTGGGGATCATGTGTTGTAAAGGTTAGAGGGGAACTGTGTTGTAAGCAGAATCATAACATAAGACTGTAAGCGTTTTGGGGTGAGGACTGTCTTTTTGCTTCATATGTGGAGTACCCGAAGCAATGGGGTCCTGGTCTATAGCTTGGGCTCCGAAGGGCTATGATATTACTTTGACAACAACTAATACTAGTATATTCTAGTTCAGGTGTTGGTAATGTTTTTGGGCAGAGTGGCAAAAAATCCCACACCTCAATTTGTATGTTGTTGGCATGCCGGGGTGAATGGAGGGAGGCCTGATCTTTGTTGTGTCAGTGCAGACCTGGCCCTTTCCCTGCCGTCCACCCCGAGGCGTGCATGCATCTGCTACTGGTGATGACCTGGGCCCCACTGCAGCTGCTGGCAGGCTCCCTGCTGCCCTCTGCAAGCAGCCCAGGCTCCGTGGCTGGTGGCAGGGGCCCGTCCAGCTGTGATACACCAAACAAAATGGTTTTGCGTGCCATACTCTGGCATGCATGCCAGGGGCTGCTGACCTGTTCTAGTTACTCAGAACTCTAGGTACTCAGAATTTTTGGATCCTCATGTGGTGCAGACTTGTGAGAAAAAACAGTCTTCTGTTTCTGCCTCAGCTTTTCCCAGAGTTAAAATGGACACAGTAATGTTGCATAATATCATTTTGTGAGACTGGATTAATTAATGTTCGTAAAGTGATGTGAGGTCCTCAAAAGAAAGGTACCAAAGTATAAATTACCATTATGAAACCCAAGGGTGTTTAATCTGTCAATTATAGTTAATTATTAGAACAGATTTAACTCATGAACTATTTGTTGGCTGGCTCTAGCCACGTGACTCTAGTACTTGATATTTATCAACAGCATGTTCAGAAGACACCCTTGTAGTCTAAGGACATTTTTTATTTAGCGTGAACTCGATACTTAAAGTAAAATCAGGGAGTCATGAAGCGGCAATCTAAATCTAGAATGAAGGATCACACCATGTAAAACCCACTGCATTTTGTCCCATTTACTTCTTTTTTCCTGTTTTTTTAGAACATGCATCCTGTTTTCAGTGTTACCAGCTGTTCTTTTGAGCTGTAATCTGGTCCTCCCCCCTCTATTCCCCTGTATCTAGAGTTCAAAACCATAAAGAGGGATTTTTAATAACAGGGGCTGATATGCAACTATGAAAAAAAATGTGTGTTTGAAAAAGTCTTTGTGTGTCTGTTGTTGGAAATAAATAATAAATATCTCTTGAGGTTGTAAATCTCGTTTAAGCTCAAAAACAGATTGAGATATAGGTCAGCAACTCCCATGGATACAATATACTGAGAAAATGTTTATTGTGCGCTGTCCTCCTATAGGATATAGCATGTGCCTTCTCTCCTCAAACAGGTCCAGTATGAAAAGTTATGGGACCACAGTATTACTCTTTCCTACCAAAGAAAAGTTAGTGGGAATAGTGCTAGCTTGTAGCAGCCCTTTTATTCAAGGAAATGCAAGGGTCAAGCAGCCAGTTACAACATCTAGGAAAGAATTCCTAAAAGCCACACAGAGATTCGCAATATTACATCTCTCCTCCCCTCCCCGTATCCCTTATTCCAGGTTGAGAGTCACCCTTCACTGGAGGGATGTGAGTGCAAAAGCCTCAACAGTACGGCTTCTTTGGAATGCCAATGACAAGAGTTTCTGAGACCCAGATTTATGGTAGAGATGTGATATCCTGTATTCTATGTGAACCCCAAGGAGTTTTTAGGTCTGTGGACGTGTCCTACGAGACATTCAACCACAGGGGGATTGGTTCAAACTGGGAAAAATTTCGGGAAAATGAACACTTCAATGATTTCTTTGGTGATCAGAGGATGATCAGATCCAGACTTAGGCTCTTCTCATTGGGTGCTTGTACACAGTGGGGTTTAGTCCTCAGGGTTTTATTCTATGACCCTTAAATTGAAACAGTGAGTTTTGAACTGAAACCCACCATTTCAATTTTCTCATCATGTTACAGCAAGGGGCCCAATCCTTTTTTTTTTTTTTTGTCAGAGCTGGAGCCTGCCCACAGCTGGGGGCTGAGCTACCAGCAGGCTGAGCAGCCCCTGGGTTCTGAAGGGCCCTGGTCCTTCCCTACATGTCTGCAGTGTCCCCCAAGGCAACCCCTAGCAGGCTGCTAGACAGCCAGCTCAATCCAACTGTTCCCCAAGCCCATGCAGGAGCTCCCAGACGGCTTCCAGTGGGCAGGCTTGGGGAACAGTTGGATTGGAGCAAGTGCTGCCTTCCAGCCACAAAACAGGTTGGCAGATTCCACCAAAAAAAAAAAATAAAAAAATCAGGCCCCTTGCTGTTTCTGCCTTCAGCAGGCCCCTGCAGCCTGCAGGGTGGTTGGGGCTGCCTGGGAATGGGCTGGCTTGCCCCTGGGGCTGTATGGGAAGGGTATCTGCGTTTGCTGGCTGTGGGAGAAGGAGGCAGGGATGGTAGTCAGGGTGCTGGAAGCCTGGGCAGGCTGCTAGTTGACCAGGTACTGACTGGGCTCAGAGGTGCCTGATGCAACATTTCCCCAAGATTGCCTAGGTTCCAGTGCTCTATGCACCATCCCCACCACCTTCTCTGGACACCAGCATGCCCAGCTTGCCCCAGGTCAGGATGGGGAGGTGGTAAGAGGGCAGCTGGGTGTGCTGGCAGCTGGAGAAGGCAGCAGAGACAGTGAATGGATGAGCTTGGGGAAGATTTGGATTGGGTGCCTCAGCTTCAGCAGTACTCAGCCAGCTAGCAGCCCACCCAGGCTTCCCTGTGCACAATCTCTGCCGCTTTCTTCTGCTGCCAGCAAACCCAGCCTTCCTCCTGCCACCTTCCTATGCAGCTCCAGGAGCAAACCAGACCGTCCTCAGGTGGTCCCAGCCTTCCTGTCGGCTACATGAGCCCACTGAAGGCAAAAGCAGTGAGGGGCCCAACACTATTTTCTGCAGAGCCTGCCTGCCTCTCCTGCAGCCAGAGGGATAGCTGACAGCTGCACTGTTTAATTTGCAACTTTGCAAATGAAACTAGACCAAGATTAGCTTCATTTGCAATGATGCAAACTCATATAAAACTCCCCAAATTCTTTCATGTGTACAGTATGATGCCATTATGTCACACAAAATGATATTTTTGTCACGTGAACATGTTAAAAGTGTCACATGTACAAGTGCCTATTGTTCCAGATCTTTAGGAGGGAAGAAAGTAATGCTGTGCTCCTTCTCTTCATCACTTATTCTTCCTGTTCTGTAAATAATTATGTGAACATTGTAGTATGGAGGTGGTCTTGACATTTCTAAAGTATTTTAATATAATGTTTTATACTCAAAGGTCTTAAGGCAACTTTTTTTCTTGCAGGTGAAGCAGGTCTTTTGGTTGCCCGAGTGTCTCCATCAACCCCATTTCATGGGTATGCTGGAAATCAAGAAGCCTCAGAAAGGAAATTGCTACGAGATGTATTTGTGAAAGGAGATGTGTACTTCAACACTGGGGATCTCATGATGATAGACCAGGATGGCTTTGTCTACTTCACTGACAGAGTGGGAGACACTTTCAGGTGCAGTATGAAGTTCACAGTAATAGCAATTGGATGGAAATACACATACAGCATTTAGTTATTGTTCACTCTTGTGCATGCTGAATATTGGTTTTGTTTTTGTCAGAAGCTTTAAGGGAAGCTTTTATTACAAGTTTTGAGCAAGTCACCAGTGTGCTTGATTTCATATGAAAGACAGAAACTGTCCCTGACCTCTGGTTAGAGGTTGGTTTAGGTTTAGGTCTTAATAAATTGAATAGCCTCACTGTTTAATAATGAGAGCTTTGTTGGCTCTAGCTTTTGATCTCTACAATGTAGCTTTTTGAAAATCCTATCCCACTTCTACCTGAGAAGGCCTACATCTGCCACTCCTTATCTTCTCCTCAGGCACAATCTTGCCCTTGAGCAATCTTAACCTTGTATCAGTGCTTTGTAATTTGTGAATCCACATTAAGATCTAGCTTTCTGAAGTAAATTGCCAGAAAGGGAACAAAATTAAACCGGCCCAGGGAAGGTCAGTCATAGGCAAATCTGACAAGGCTCCCAGAGGTGTAGATCTTTTGAATGTGTAGGTCAGAAGAATTTTCCTATGTCTTAAAGGTGCATCTGTAGAAGGGAAAGTAAATCCAAAATGCTTTACTTAGCTCTTCTTTTCACTTATAAATAACAGTGACATAATAATGGCAAGTACCCATTATATGTAAACATAAATATACAGCATGAAATAAATATGTCATGTGCTTTTGATACAATCTTTTTCCTTAGATGGAAGGGAGAAAATGTTTCCACTCTAGAAGTCGCTGAAGTCCTTGGCATGTTGGACTTTGTTCAAGAGACCAATGTATATGGAGTGAGTGTAAAAGGTAAGAAAATTCTTATACTGTCAGAATATTAAAATGGCAGCAGCAATATACTACTTTCTTATTATATTCTTCCATCTGTTTAACTTGAAAGATAAGTTAACTCATATATAAAAGGCAATCAGTGGGGCCAACTGAAAACTCAGGATTTACTTTCTCAACTGTATTTCAAAATCTCATTTTCAATATAACAGAATATTTGAGCCACAGGAAATAGTGAAAGTCTTTATGGATGGGCAGAAAAGTCAAGAAGAATTTAAAAGGGATTGATAGAGGTATGAGAAATGCATGCATATCTGGAATGGCTTGTCCTTGGCTCCTCAATATATGTCTAGAGAATAAATATTTTTACTATTGGAATGTACCACATGACATGAAATTTTAAACAATTTTCCCAGAAAGCAGATACTTTCCAGACTCCCAAGTCTTTATTTATCTCACATTCCACAATTACTTTGTTTTGAACAGTTGAGATAAGTATTACATACAATTATACATGTGGAGAGTTAGCAAATGATTTTCTAGTTTGTGCAGACTAGGACAAATGGAGCTCCTAATACCAAACTATTTGTATCCATTTAAGTACTATTGACAGGTAAGTCTGCAGAAGGATTACTACTATTATCTGGTACAGCATAGCAGTAAATACCATGCAGCTCTTCAAATTAAAAGAACCTACAGCAGAGCTGCCTGGCTTTTGGGGATATCAGTTTGATTGCAGTGATCTGATACCATTCCATGCACTTATTACAACTTTAGGCTCAGAAAATCCCAAAGCACTTGTCAAACACTGTGGGTGCTGACAGATGTATCTCGGCCATGCTGTAACTCATGGCACTTTATACAAAGCACCATGAGTTAGAGCTACCCCTTCCCCTCAACCCAACAGACGTTCACCTGTTGGGTCAGGGGGTCTGGAGCCTGTCTGCACTGGCCAGCAGGCAGGAGCACTCCAGAAGCTTCTAATGAGGCTGCTAAACCGCCTTTCTTCCCAGCCCAGCCTGCCCCCCACCAGAGTTACCTGTTGGGGTTTACTGCCTGGCAGGAGCTGGAGGGGAGAGTGGAATAGAACTTCCCTGGATTACAACCCCTCCTCTCCCAGCAGCTACCCCAGCTGGGGTGTTGGGGGAGCCAGGCTGGGTCCACAAGGAATGGGAGCTCCATTCCATGCCCCCCACTCCAGCTCAGGCTGGGGAAGCTGACAGCTTCCTTTCCCCCTCTCTGCTATGCCTGGTTTGAGCTAGAGGGGAGAGGGCTGGAATGGAGCCCCCTTGCCTTGTGGGCCCAGTTAGGCTCCCCCCAGTAGCCCATCTGAGGTAGCTGGGGGGCAGGTTGTGAGATAGAGAGGCTCTGTTACAGCCCCCCACCTACAGCCAGGTAGCAAATCCCAGCCAGCAACTCAGTGCTGCTCCCTCTGTCCTCCTCCCCCTGTTGACAGCCCTGGGGGAGGGGTTGGGCTACATCAGTCCAGCCTGCAAAACATTAAAAATGAACCCTAGGGAACACAAGTTCCCTAAGGAGCTCTACAGCATAGCACCTTCATCCAATAGCTCATGTGAGGACAGTTAATTTTTTATGTGACTGGCCATTTTAAAAGTGCTCTGCAGCCATGCATGTCACAGCACAGCTATAGAGTACTTTCAGGGGCCCCAATAGCACAAAAAGTGCAACTTGTGTAAGTGCCTTGTATTTGCCAGTGAAATTGTTGCACCCAAATCTGCTCTAATAAAGAACAGCCATAATCTCACCATCATAGCTGCTTCCTGAATGAACTTGACAAAGTGGATTGGGTGTATGGGGCCATGTCATCTGTTTGTTGGGCTTGAAAATTTGACAGCAGGGGAGTGCTGGAGAGCCCCAAGGGTGGGAAGACACAGTGCTGAGAGTAGGATCTGGCTTGAAGGACAGAGAGTAAGCGCCATTGATACAGAACAGGGAAAAGAAAATGTACTTTTTCTACATCATCTGCATCCCCTTGATGTACCTCAGTTGGCCCCATGATAAGCCTGAGCCCACCCCATCACATCTTCTGTACACGGCTTGTGGGACAGTATCCAGTTAGCAGTGACCCATGCAGTCATTAGTCACTCCATCCACAGCACAGAAATTAAGCAGTGCAGGGACCTTATGCTGTCCCTCCATAAGATATGATTTTCACTCTGAAAGAATTCTAGATAAACAACATAAATGACTGCCATCTTTTACATAAAATCCCTGTTCTGAAATGCGTTTAAAATGTTGCAAAATGAAATAATGAAAGAATGGATCTTACCTTGGATAATCCTAAAAATGGGGGAGAGAATTCTCAGACTTGACTTATTGTACACTGGGCAAAACGCTGCCTAAGCATTAGTAAGGACTGTAAAACCGAGGAATATAAGATTTTTTTTTTTTAATTAGGTGATGGCATGTCTGCAAGAATTTTCTTTTCCATTTTTTTTTTTTTTTTTTTTTAAGGTTATGAAGGAAGGATAGGGATGGCAGCTATAGTTCTTATTTCTGACCAACAGTTTGATGGAAAGAGACTTTACAAACATGTCATGGACTTCCTGCCAAGATATGCCCAGCCACGGTTTGTGAGAATCATGGTAAAAAAAAATATATCTTCTTTCCTATGCTTATGATTTTGTTTCTCCTGCAAATTGGCCTTCTCTTATTGAACCAACCAAGCAAACCAACCAAGCCACTTACAGACATCTTAGCTGCAAAACTTAGTTAAGAAAGGAAATGAAAAAATCCTAACAAGTTTTTAAATATTTTAATGTTAATCTTCTAAACATAAAAAGTATGTTTTCAATAATTAATGAAAAATATTTCACTTTATGAATCCATTCAGTACTACATATCTTAGGTATTTTTGGTAACACTGGGTAAGAAATTATGTTTCCTATTAAAAATTGTGCTACTATACAAGTGAGCAAGTGCAGATGTGTGATAACACCAACCACAAATAAAATGAAGACATAAACTAATTTAAAAGCATTTCCCATTGTGCGTGTCCCTGAAGTGATGATTCTTAATTATTACTTATATAAAAATTCAAAAAGTGACATGGTAGTTTACAAAAGATAAAAGACGCACAGAATCTGCCCAGAAGACATTACAATCTAAGGGCCAAATTGGGCCCTACTGCTCTTAGCTCCAGAAAGACAGCAGCAGTTGGATGCAATTGCAGAGGTAGCACTTTTGAAGGGTACAAATTGCTCCCTTCCTATACTCCCCAGAGCAAGACCTATTCCTAGAGGGCAAGAATGCATGGACTCGGACCCTTAATACAGGTATTCTTTTTATGGCATGTTAGGAGGGTGTAATGCCCCTTGGGGGTTGCAAGGGCCAGCAGACCCTACTTTGGTGTGCCAGAGTGTTCTGGAATACATTCTACAGTTCTGCACTGTCTCCCAAAACAGATTAGGCAAAATCCTATTTCTTTTAATGAACCTAAATGGCATATATGCACCCATGTAATTGAAGTTTTTGGCACTTACGCACAGTTTGAGATACTATTTTCCCTGTGGCAAATTAGGATGGTTTAGCATATACCCATAAGAAGCAAGGCAGTGGTAGTGGTGGGTTCTCCCCGGATATTAATCCTACAGATACGGGGTGGGCAAAGTCTGCCCCTGGGGCTGGACTGGGCCTGCAGCAGACTCCATTTCCCAGCAGCCCTGTGGCAGCAGCTGCCTCTAGCTGCCACCACCAGGCCAACCACCCTGGCCCATCTCCACCATCAGGGGCAAGACCCACATGGCTGGTCAGCTGGGATAGGGCTGTGGCCAGAAGTGAGATGGAAGGGCAGGACTGGAAAGGCCCCAGGATCTTGGGGCAGTGACAGCACAGGGACAGGCCTGGGCCAGAGCCATGATCCACTGCCTGCACACCCCTGTGAAAAGCACAGGTTCCACAAGCAGAGACATGCAGGGAGTGGATTGCAGCTCTACCGTGGCCCTGCACCATCACCGTCCCAAGATCATGGCCTGGGATCCATGGAGAAGGGCCAGGAGCTGCACAGGCAGGGGCGCTTGGGAAAGGGAGTCCAGCTGCTGGCCAGATCTGCCATTTTGCCCACCAGTTCCATAGACAGTGTGCTTGCCTTGGGAGCAAGTTCTAGTCCCCTCCCTCAGAAGGGGCATGTATCTACACATTTCATGCTTTCTAGTATAGCTTTAATCACAGGTAGACAAAACTAACTTTCTGGCAGTGGCAGTAGCCAACAGTATTTCTGTACAGGCAGCAGCAAGAGTGACTTGACTTCATGCCTCATTATATTCTACCTGATTCATTCTAAACTCTTCATTCTACTGGTGCTAATGACCCTCTTTCCTTTTAAATGGTCTTCATGTTACACTTATCAAATTAGTTGTTCTTTTGCAATGCTGCTGTCTATGAGCTGCTCCTGGTAATGTAGCTCTTATTTCACAGCCCTGAAGATCGTTTTTAACTTATCCCAATGAAGTGGTATTTGTTTTTACTTCACTCTTAAACTGCATAATATATCCCTAGGTCCCTAGTGTATTAGCAAAGCTTCGAGTTTCTTTTTACCTGGAGAGAAATGTGTGTTGTGTTACATGGGATGATGAATCACACCATGTTCATTATCCTTTTCCAAACCCTAGATCTGCCCATGCCTCCAGCCCTCCCCTTGCAGCTGAAACCACTATACCTTGCACTTAATCGTCATTGGATAAAATGGATAGAAGGCAGTGGGGAAATTTCTGTATCCCAGAAGTAAATTGGAGCCAGGGTCTTTCTTTCATCATGAGCAGTTGCCACTTCATTGAGTAATGCACCTTTCTCCTGGACCCACATAGCTCCTTCTTTCAGCTGCAGATTCAGAGAGAAAGTTCTAAATAATACCTAACCTGTGGCCTGGTGGTTAAAACCTTCTGTTGGGAATCAGGGGACACAGACTTAAAAATCAGTCTGGTTGAGGGAAGCCCTGAAGTTGGGCTTCTTCCACCCTGGGAAATGCCTTACTGGGTTAAAACATGGGAGAACTCCCTTCCATACCACCCTAGCCAACAGCATACAGGGTTGTATTAACTCAATACACCTTGCAGATTAAAGAAAGTGATTCTTCATGCTATTCAACACTGGTGAGGCCTCACCTGGAGTACTGTGTCCAGTTTTGGGCCTCATGCTTCAGGAAAGATGTGGACAGACTAGAAAGAGTTCAGCACAGAGTGACAAAAATGATTTTCCTAGGAAATATTACTCATAAGGAAAGGTTGAAATAGCTAGCATTATTTAATCTAGAGAAGAGAAGATGGAGGGGGAGTGGATTTGATAAGAGTCTTCATATATCCAAAGGGCAATTGTAGAGATGATGGAGACAGGCTTTTTGCAGCTGTATAGGACAGTTTTTGGAGCAATGGCTTCAAGCCTTAGCAGGAGAAGTTTAGGTTGGAGAATTTCTGATTGTGAGTGTGGTCAAGCATACAAACCTGGAAAAATTGTGGAATCACAGGAAATCATTGTAAATTTTGAAGTGCAGGTTGGATAGACACTTGGCTAGGATACTGAGTCAGGAATGATCTTGTCTTGAGCAGGAGGCTGGATGAGATGATCTTGTGAGGTCTTTTCCTGCCCTGCTCTCCTGTGATCCTAGTCATGAGATGATGCCTGGCTACAGTTCAGGCTTTATGTAGTCTCATGTACATGCATAGGTTGGTGTACGCCACTATATACCTACCTGGACAATATACAGCTCTACTGGGTATGTTCAGCAAGCACATGCTAACTTCCATATCCAAATATTATTCAAGTACCACACACTCGAGGTTTCATTGGCTGCATAAATGTCATTTAAGCACATAATTGTGTTTGAAAACAAATCACTCTCAAACCAAGATGTAGGATGAAGCTATATTACAGAGAAGGACTGGAGAATGGAAGGAATAATGAGGGAAAGGACAAAATGAGTATGGAGTAATTTGTCAAGGTAGTGCATAAAAAGAGTAGGCAGGAAGTTAGTAAAAGATTTAGTTTTCAGATTTCAGTAGAGCTTTTGTAACTTACAGATGGGAAGCATACCTGATAAAATGCCTTTAAAATGCTGTCTGTGTAGATTTACAGTAAGTTAGAACACTAGTAGATGAGCTTATCAACAAGATGCTTTAGAACAACAGTGCCCTCTGCTGGGAAAACAGTCACTGAGCTTTTCTTTATGGAACTCTGGGGTTCAATATAGAAGGGGGCAACAGAGATTTCACTTTCTGTGCTCCACAAAGATGGCAAAGATTTGACTCTGTTTATCTGTTCTTTAAGCAGTAGCTTGAGTTTATGGCCTTTTAGTTTGTTACTAAGCCAAAAGCCAAATATAATGCAGGTAATCCTGCAGTACAAATAGATATGTCTTGAAGCATTCAACTGTCATTAGCAAACGGATCATTCTTCTTCGGAAAAAGATTTTGGAATTTACAGATTCAGGAGAAAGCAGCTTAGTGCATGGTAAAAACTGAGTTGTTGTATATTTATGCATTTATAGTTTTAGTTCCTTTCAATCCAAATAGGAAACCCTAGCTGAAAAATTATATTTTTGGCTTTTTCTTAATTTCATTTTGTCTCTGAAACGAAAAGGTCTTACAAATTTCATTTTCAACATAGCAGCAGAGGAGTCATCATTTCATCTCTTTTAATGGATAAACCAATTTTTTCACCAGTACTGAAGTTTTCATGCAGATAGTCTTAATTTTGAAAAAAGAAAGAGCTTTTCAATCAGAAATTCATTCCCACAGAAAACTAGATAATCTATTTTTTTCCCCTAAAAAAAACAAAAATTAGTGGCTGTTTCTTATTAACTTTTCAAATCTAAATCACTACAGCAATATGGACAATGTGGAAATGCAAGTTCTTTGGCTAATAACGTCAAATTAAAACCAGTGAGTAATGACTGAAAGTTATTACCAGCTAGCAGCCATTCAGTGCCTGTACAAAATGCCAGTGTGGTTACTTTCACAAAAACTGCCAGTACAGGAAACGAAGGGCACAGACGAAAGTGACAATTTTCACCCAACCTGACTACAAAAAGCAGTCTATAGCCATGACCAAACAAGTGCATGGCTGCAGACTGCTTAAAAAATGGCTGATTGGACAAAAATCTGAACCGTCAATTCATGAAGGGTCAGATGAAGACATTTAAAAACAGACTGCCTTTTGTAACTTGCCTGTGCTATCTGTCAGCCTTGCAATGTTTTCAGAATGGGACGAGGCGAAAGAGAGGAGGGAGTTCAGTTTGGGGGTTTTCCAGCCCCTGCTGGAGAGTTGGGTGGGTGTATTAGAGCCCCCCACTTCAGGAGGGCTCTGATATACCCGCTCCACTCTCCAGCAACAGGTGGGGAACCCATGGCATGAGCTCTCTCTGTTCCCTTTTTCCCTCCCGTTCTGAAAGTCAAGGCTAGGAGAGAGCAGAGGCCATTGCCAGGGGAAACTGGCTGCAGACTCACAACCAGAAGCTAGATTCCTCTTCCCACTGGAACCCAGAGTCAGTTTGGTCCAGGGAATTGTTGGACCTCAGAGCGCTTCCTGCAAAGTGTTCTCAGTTACAACAGGGAGATGCACTGTCTGTGCCCTAATTGGCAAATGTATTAGTAGACTCAGTATAGAACCTAAAGACTGACCCCTGGAGAATGGGGGCAGGAAGGATTAATCATATTACAGATCAAGAGAAAAAAAAAAATAGGTTCTTAAAATGAGAATGAATATGAAGTCTTTACTACATTAGAAGCAAAAGTCCAGAGGTTCTCAAACTTACCCCCTAGCATGAATCAAAATTTAGAGATATTTCATGCTCTACTTCCCTTCTCATTTGCTATTGGGTGTGGTTTACCTTACCCATGAATTCGTAATCCCATGCTCGTCTGCATTAGCTACAGCAACTGTTTACATTAAAAAAAACTCCTAACATCAGGAAAGTATTTAATATACTGGTAACTGTCTTTAATGAATTTTAGCAGCTGGAAACAAGAGGAGAGCCAACACTACATAATCAGCCAGCTCTGTGCAGACAGCCAGCTAGTGACCATAAACTGTAGTCTGTGAACTTAATACATTAATGGAAGTAAAATCAAATCAAATAGGTTCAATCCCAGTTGAAAAATAAAAACGTATCAGTTTGCCTGTGGCTTTAATAGAGATGAATTTAAAGGAGGTTACTTTTAAAATCAGATTTTAATAGTTAGTGCATTATCATAATCATGCACACAATGTAGGTAGTTAGATCATCCTTTCCAAAGTAAGCCACAGCGATCTAAAATAGACAGCCATTTTATTCATTAATTGCTGTTTTTTTCCACTGGTTGTGTTTAGGTGTTGAATAATGCACTTTACTTCCATTATTTGCTTTTAGGAGGTTATGAAAACTACTACAACTTTCAAGCATCAGAAAGGACATCTGGTGAATGAAGGATTTAATCCAGAAATTATATCTGATCCTTTGTATTTCTTGGATGAGCATGTGAAATCCTATATTCCTTTGACGAAAGAGATCTACAGAAGGGTAATTACTGGTCAAATACGATTGTAAAAGGTGCACCCATAATATTTTGCAAGATATACAATACTTTTTCTATAGACAGAATCAAAATAATAAGGCTTTTAAAAAGCCTGTTAAATTAAGTTCAACAGCAGCATAAAAACGAAATTTCTCACTTAGTGATGGAATCTGTTCCTCAAGTTATACTTTAACACAATTGCTTCATGGACTGTTAGTACTACACTATGTCTGGTCAAGCTATTAGTTTTCACTGCCCAGGTACATAAATTTTTATCTGATATTTCTCACGGATTCAATGCCTATTTTTGTATTACCGATCAGCTATTTTTGACCTAAATGAGCAAAGTTCTCTCTGTGTCCATTGATGGTTTTTGCTTCTAGAATTCTAATAAGAATCCATTGTCGTATTTTCATTTTTTATAACATTTTATGTACTTATTGTTGGAGAAGATTATAAGTAACAAACAAAATGATGGGCAAAATGATGCACTAATGATGGTCCAGAATAAACACATCAGACAAATACCTGCATAAACAAGATGTTATGTAAATTTAATTGTGATACCATAGTCTATGGAATAATCTTGTTGTGTTTCAATAGAAATAAATACAAAATACTACCATGTTATTACAGTATTTAATTAAAAATGACTGATCATAATTCTTTCCTTTCCACCAAAACTGATATAGTTTAACCTGTTCACATAGATTCACTCACTATGGCACAACTTCCTTTGCTTGATGATCATCATGGTCCTCATATGGGGTTATTACTATTTGTTCTCTCTTTGGTTTCTGTGGGAAGAGAATACCTCTAAGTTGTTAACAAGGTTTCATGAGCAATTTTTACTGGTAGAGGCAGCATATAGGATGCACTGAGCCAACACATCCCCTGGGCAGTTTCCTATTTATAAATGAAAAAGACCCATAAAATGGTGTAGAAATAGGCCCTACAAGCTTTCTTAAATTAGTGTCAGCATTTGATTACCCAGGCCAAGGGTCAGCAATGTTTTGCAGCTGCAAGCTGATGCTTGTGACCTGGGATCCTGCTGTAGGCTGTAAGTCTGACCCTGGCTGCCATAGGAAAAAGAGCACTGTGTAGTAGTTTGGAGTCAAGCTGGCCCACGTGATGTACCAGGTGGGCTGGGATGTGGAAATATACCTGCTCACTTAGGAGGGCCCAAGAAAGAGAGACCTGGAGGGGTTTATTTCAGTCAAAGTTGTTTAGGTGTTATTTTGTGTTTGAGTTTGACCAAAGGTAAGGGTAGTGAATATAGGAGAGGTTTGGAAGCCTTGGGACAGGCTGCTAGCAGCACTCTGCAAAACAAACTGTCCCAAGCAGGGATGTGAAGGGCCCAAGGTCTGAGGTAGTAGACCAGGGCTGAGGGCTTGGCAAAAGGAAAAACAGGCCATGGTCAGGACAGCCAAAGTCCCAATTGGTGCTTGTTATTCTGGTGATGCTCAAAGTACAGGCTGTGGGCTGTATCTGTGCGGTTCCCAATAGGTCTGGGAAATCTCTTCAGAGGAGGAAGGAGGAAGTAGAGAGCAGTGACAGTGTTCATTGCTACAACTCCCAGAGCTCTATGGGCTGGATAACATGGGCTAGTGCATGGGTCATGTCCACAGCCAGAACCATTGCATGGAGTTGGATCCAGTGCATAGCCTTAGACCTGACTGCATGCTGGATGTAGCCCGCAAACTGGCCACATACCACTCATTTGGTCTGTGCGGCCAAAAAAAAGTTGGGTATCACTGTACTAGTTCATCCACTAACTGGTAGTTATGTGGGTACTGACAAATTAAAAGAATGTAGAATCGTGGAGACTTAGGATTGGAAGGGACCTCAGGAGGTCATCTAGTCCAAACACCTGTTCAAACCAGATACATAGATTGTAGAGTCAGAAGGGACCACAATAGATCATCGTGTCCGACCCCCTGCCCCGGCAGCAAAGAGGCCCGAGGTCAGATGACCCCAGCCAGGTAACTATCCAAGCCTCTTCTTGAAGACCTCTAAATTAGGTGATAGTACTACCTCTCTTGGAACCTCAGTCCAGATTCTGGCCACCCTTACTGTAAAAAATTTCTTCCTAATGTCTAACCTAAATCTACTCTTCACTAGTTTGCACCCATTGGTTCTAGTTACTCCCCGGGGTGCTCTGGTAAATAATGTATCACCAAATCCCTGTTGCCCTCTCTTGATAAACTTATAGGTGGCTACAAGGTGTCCCCTCAGACATCTCTTATTAAGGCTGAAGACATCCAGATCTCTCAACCTCCCCTCATAGGGTCTTTCATGGAGGCCACTAATCATGCGAGTGGCCCACCTCTGAACCCTCACCCTCTCCAGATTCTCCATGTCCCTCTTGAAGTGCGGCACCCAAAACTGGACACAGTACTGCAACTGCAGCCTGACCAATGCCGCATAGAGGGGGAGCATCACCTCCCTTGAGCTGTTGGTCATGCATCTGCTAATACACGGCAAGGTGCCATTGGCCTTGTTGATGGCCTCATTACACTGCTGGCTCATGTTCATCTTGGAGTCAACTATGACTCCAAGATCTCTCTCAGCCTCTGAGTTGCTGACGAGGTCAACCCCCAACCTATAGATGTGCTTGGGATTCCTCCTTCCTAGGTGGAGTACCTTACATTTATCTTTGTTGAATTGCATCCTATTTGGTTCTGCCTGTTGATCCAATCTGTCAAGTCAGCCTGTATCTGCTCCCTGCCCTCTGGTGTGTTAACCTGGTATCATCTGCAAACTTGGAGGGGGTGCTCTTCACACCCTCGTGCAAATTGCTGATGAAGATATTAAATAACGCCGGTCCAAGGACCAAATGCTGTGGGACCCAACTGCCCATCTTCCAGGCCGAGAACGAACCATTCACCACCATTCTCTGGGTGCAGTCCCTAAGCCAGCTGGCCACCCACCTGACTGTGTAGGCATCTACTCCACAGCCTGCTAGCTTCCGTATGAGAATAGGATGCGAAACTGTGTTGAAGGCTTTCCTAAAATCCAGACAGACGACATCAGCTTCAGCTTCAGTGTCAAGGCAGTGTGCGACCTGGTCATAAAAGGCTATAAGTTTTGTCAGGAAGGATCTACCTGTGACAAACCCATGCTGGTTTCCTTTCAGCATCATTTCCCCTGCTGGGCCTTCACAAATGCTCACTCTGATGATCTTTTTCCAGTATTTTCCCAGGGATAGAGGTAAGACTGACTGGCCTCAAGTTACCAGGATCATCTTCCCATCTTAAAATTAGGCACCACATTGGCCCTTTTCCAGTCCTCAGGGATGTGGCTGGAGCACTATGAGTGCTCATACAGCCATGCCAGCAGCTCAGCTATGACACTGGCCAATTCCTTCAGCACCTGTGGGATGGTCCAACTATATCATCCCAGCCAAGGCTTTATCTAGCATGGTCTTAAAAACCTCCAAGGATGGAGATTCTACAACCTGTTCCAGTGCTTACTACCATCCAACATGCATCCCCTCATTAACCTATGCTTGCTACAAAAAAGGCTTTTTCTTTAGATTATCTTAGTTTCTTTACACTACTGCAAATCCTAGGAGTCTTATGGCCTCTGGCTTAGGGGAATCCTCTTTGTTTAGAGGCAACATGATAGGAGCAACCTTCAAAACCCAGCAAGCCTTAGACCTCTGAATCTTGGGCTTCTTATTGTTCCCTTACAACTTTAATTTTGTCCTAACATGTTTTTCTGAGTCCTCCCATGAGGCTTGGGAGCCTACTAAAATCACAAGGGCTGCATCCAGATGATCATGGATGTTTGGTTCCCTGGGGACAAGCACTGGCAGTGCACCTTGCGCCACAGCTACTTGTCCCCAGGGAATGCCCATGATACGCACGTTTGGCATGCAGCAAATTACCTTTGGTGAGGTAAGAGAAGCTGGGGCCAGCATTGGGGTGGTCACAGCAGCCTTATCTGGAGTCTTAGGGGACTCCCAGGGCTGCAGCAGCAACTATTGTGTCATGTGAAGCCTGACCAGCAGCCAGAGCATGGCTCTGGGTGGTCCAACTTCATTTTTGAGTGGTATGCACTGCCCGTGTTTGCGCTGCTCCACTATTTTTTCCCCTGTGGGTTTTTTTGCCCCCGGATATCCAGGAGTCAAAAAACCCACGGGGAGGGGAAAAAAGTGGAGCAGCACATACATGGGCAGTGTGCCCTTGCAGCGTGAAGGACATCTAAATATGTGGTGCCACAGACATGGCCAAACTCATCTGTTTTGGCTCCCTTGGCCACATCCAGTCTCAGAAGTCCTCCAGTGTGCCTGCACACAGAGCTTGTTTAAGACAAAAAAGTATCACAAATGGTCCCTATGAGTGTTTCAGTGTTTAAAAAAGAAATGACCTCCCAACAGTTTAAAGCTGAAAAGGAGAGGGCCCACTGCAAATCTTTTGTATCTCTATGTTTTGGAAGTTTCCTAAGGTTGATTGGATATTCTTTCCTCTCAGGTACCTTAGTATAGCTATTGATATCTGCCAAGGTATTTAAGTATCCTCTTCACTCTGTTCCTTTCTCTACTACCTTCTCCTCTAACATCTGCAGTGATTAGGTTCCTTTCCTGCAGATCTCAGGAGCTGGCATTATCCTCTCTCAAAATGAACAATCTTCCAGGTCACGATGCTGAAGTGAGAGTGCATAAAGTGTTTGGGTATTTTTATGTAATAATACATGCTATCTTAATTAATCTTATACAAACACTCCATGTACATAACAGCTTCTAAGCACAGAGATACCTCTAGAGTACATAGTAGTCTAGAAGCTCCCAGAAGACAAATGACAAATCACATATACATTTGGGATTTCACCTACGTTTCTGCCCAAGTGACCAGAGATTGCAATCCCTGTCTCTTCCTTATCCTTCTTGTGTTTTCTTTTCTCAGTCTATTTTTTACAGTTCTTTCTCTGCCTTAATTCTCTGGTGTGTGTACACACATGCCTCCAAAACAATGGTTTTATCTTGCGCACCCAGTCCCAACAGAAGCCAGATAGGATGGATATATGAAAAGGGCTCCTAGTTTATTCATCCATACCCCATCACCTAGAAAAGAACAATATATATACACCTATTAAAAAAACCACTGAAAACAAACCTAAGATCTTACATTAAGACTTTTAGTAGAAAACTGCAAATGTGAACACCACGTAGAATGATTGAAAAGTTATTGACTGCTTCTTGATATCAACTTCATTGAGGAACAGTAAATGTTGTTGCATTATTTCAGACCATTCTAGTGTTTGTTACTAAGGTTTCTCGGTCTTGACTGGATTTAGTTCGAGGACTAAGGACAAATAACCCAGAATTTTTTACAATAGGTTATAGTAGCACAATTTTATTTATATTTAAAATTTTACAATTTTATTTATTTAAAAATTGCAAATACTATGTCACATCAGAAAGCTGATTTAAAATAGCACTTCATGGTATATTGCATATTAAATTATGCATAGGAACTAGTAACAAGTTATAATGTTATTGTTCAAGTTAGTGAATGAAAGAGAATACACTTTCAGTATTAGGGCATAATCCTACAGCACTAACAGGCAACCTCCTCAATAGCAGGTGAAGTTATGTGGAAGAAAATGAGTTGTGTGACATCAAGAGAAGTCAGTGGCTAATATCAATGGCACCAATATCAGTGAGATCAGAGTCAGTATTGTGTGTTATGCCAAGTATCACCTGTCAAGAGGCCCCTTTTTTGTATCAAAGACAAAATTTAGGTTGTAAGCTCTGTGACGGGTCTCATTCTTTTATTACTGCTCTTGTATAGTACCTAACACAATAGGACCCACAGTGATCCATGGTCAGACTTCCTTGATGGTATAGTAAAACAACCATTACCAGTGATAATTAATGAACATCTCTTAGTAAGTATTAAAATGGAATCTCACTTCTAAAACAAAATAGTTCTATTTATGGACTTGAAGCACTACACATTCTCAAAGATTTATGAAACTACTTTGAAAATTCGTTTTAAACTCCCTCTCCCTCACACATACATGTATTATGAAAATACATATTTATTTAGCTAAAGTATTGTCTTTTAAAAGTGCTATCAATATACCAGATTACCTCAACTACCACAAGATGGTAGTATTTCTGAGCGTTACAGTTATTCAGCTACCCAACTGGGTGTAATGCATGGAGTTTTACAAATCATAAATATTATAATATTTACACTTATTTTAAGCCATCCATTGTATTATTTAAAATATATTTTAAAAGCCTATAAATTTGAAGAATATTATCAATAGAATGCAAGTTAACTTATCAGACATAATCTATCACATGTAATAACCATCTCATCCAACCCAAAACTGCTGCCTACCCTCAGAACTCAGAAGCTCTATCAAAGTAGCAGCAATCACAGCATGCATAAGTTTAAACTACTCAGGTTCTAAAGAGCATGCAAATTTTAGAGCCAAGAGTATTAGAGACTGAAGGAAACATATTAACAGATTGCTTGTTTGCTGTACTTCCCAAATGTGATAAGACTTGCCAGTAACACACAACTGATACAAGAGTGCACAGCTTGGAATTCATAACCTAGAAGAGAAGTGTCTGGGAACATGGAATTTGTACAATTTGAATAGCTGGGCTTCTGTTTCACTGCTGAGGAAGCTTTCCCTTAGACTACACAGGACATCTGTACACACCATGGGATTTAATCCTCATTAAATTAAATAGGCTTATAAAATTTAAACTTGTTTATTTTGGAGTGTTGCACCAGTGTTTACATACAGTTGGTTTTTGAACAAATTAAGCACAGTTCCCAGTCAGCACTGCAGGAGAGTGGGAAAGTCCAGTGTTGTCCCCCCAGCCTGGGGCCCCCCACCCCCTGCTCTGCCAAGAAAAAAAAAGCAGAAGTAATTTGAAAGCAGAAGCAACTTGAAGGGGTGACCTACAAAAAAGTTGCAGTGCCATCTGGTGGACAAAGAGGCTCATTACATGTCTTTGAGTGCCTTTGTGTTTGTATGCAACAAATCCATGGATATGACTCTTAAATACATAGCGAGATAAACTCCTCAAATGTAGTTCAGTTTTACTTTAATGCACCAGAAAGACTTTTAAAGCACCCAGAAAACCCACTCGTGCAAACAGTCAGGCCATTGCAGCACAAGAAAGGGCAACAAATGTGGCAAGTACAGTCATTAGAAGTGAAGAAAGTCAATGCGTTTCTTTCTCCCTCTCATTCTCCTCCACCCCCTGCAAACTGATCAGATGACAGCCAGAGCAGATAAGTAATCATAAATAATAGTTTCTGTTTGTCAGAGATTGTAGCTCAGTTAGACTAACTGAATAGCTGGAAAGGTACCAGAGCAAATTAATAATCAATTTATGAGCATATGTAGGATAGTAAAGTGATACAAATTGCCACTTTGGGTTTTTAAAGAACTGAGTAAAACTCATCCGATTTCCTGCTCTGACAGGAAAGATGGTCTAGTGGAAAAGTGGGTGGTCTATCTCGACTTAGTGAGGTCCTCAACACCATCCTACATGATGTTCTCAGACCAAACTAGAGAATATGGCCTCAGTGAAATTACCATGAGATGGTATGGCAGGACACTGGGTGTGCCTGCCACATTAAGGCCCTGGAGTTGGCAGCCTCCAGGTGCTTGATGAGGGCAGCCATTTTGGGAGCCACATAAAACCAGGCAGTTCGGCTGCTGGAGGGCAGGCAGCAACATTGTGGGGGTGTGGTTGTTTTTCTAGGAGGGAATGGACATGGCTCCTGAAGATCTTGCAATACTAGTCTGGTACTCAGAAAAGTTGGAGTAAGCTCCAATACCTTCCTTTAATGCCAAAAAAACCCTGATGGGAACCTTTGTTTTTTGTGTAACCCTTAAAAAATGGGTAGTTGCTACCCCAGGAGGGAACTGGTACTAGGTCTAGAGGTAATGCAATACCAGGCTGGCACCAGGAGGGCTAGATCCAGCCCTGACACCCTCCCCTTTGTGCCAAAAATGCTTGATCTTAGCCATAAGACCGAGATAGTGATGGGAACCTACCACAAGGAAAGGTTAATGCAGCCTAAATAAGATATACAATAGTGCCCTTTGTGCTCAGTCCCCCCGCAGCACTGATTTTTTTTTTTTTTCAAATCATAGTGAACCTCTACACTGAATACATTTCAACTTCCTCTTCACTCTCACAGCTGAGCTGTGCCTTTCTTTCCATTTCAAATGATTCCTATTTCTTTACCAGCCTTAAAGGTCTGACAAACATCACTAAATGGGTGATGTTCACCCAGAATTTCTCTGTGGCCCTCTCTCTCAGCCTGACACATATGATTAGTGTGGCCCTGCCTTCCTTGAAGTGGAACTGGACAAGGTTGCCTTGCGTCTCATCTGCATATAAATTCTTGGAGGATCCTAGGACTCATGACAAGAACACTTCTGTTCAGTCATGAGTGGGGAGCTAATTACTGCATGGATCCTTTAAGGTGTGGGGGGAGCTGGTATCTGGAGTACACACATATACCAAGAAGTGCTGAGCTGTGGGGTAACCATGGTTTGAAAAGCTGTTGACAGCTAAATGAACCATATAGTAAAAAATGAGCCTTTTGGCTCTGAACTAATATCATGCTTAGTTTGTACTATACACAAGTAGATGCCAAAGTGCTGCTTAAAAGTATATTTATGGAGTACCTGTTTCAAAACTTGTATCAGTTAAAAAAAAAGTAAAATGCATCAATTCTGGGTAAGCCTAGTTTATGGGTACCCATAGTAGAAGAGTCAGTGTTTTCAAATTTACTCCTCACTTCCAATGTGCTCAGGGATAACAGGATCTGACATTTAGGGGTGGGGAAGAGACTACAAGGGGAAGAAGGATAAAGAGGTCACCTGACCCTGCCAGATTTATTTTCTCACTGTAATAGCAGATGGGGGACAAATTTAAGGTAAGCATCTAATAATTAGATTCTATACCTGGCAAATTATAACAAATGTATGCATTTTCCATGTATAGAATCTAATTATTGGGAGGGGGATCATCTTATATCTGAATACATATGGTAATCAGTAGCATGGGAAAAGTAGAATAGTCTGTTAGTCAAGGCCCTAGTGCTACTAGTAATTGACCAGGGCAGGTGTTGATAAGTGCTTTTTAGAAAGTACTGATAGTAGTCACAAGCAACAGCTGTAGTACCTTGATGTTATATCTTTTGATGAAAGAAACTGAATTATATATAGCTAGTTAGAATCCTATTAAAGCATAGTGTTCTTGTTAACTGAAATATTAAGTGCAAGTGGCTAATCACTTGTTGACAGTCTTGGTCATTTCCAAGGGGCCTTTGACAAACTAAAATGTGGCTGAAACAAGATCCCAAAAGTCTGTTTTTAGTGACCACGTGGTAAGCTTTTGCAGAAGTAACATTAGCTTGGTCACAGAAGGAAAGAAAGGAATTAACACATCTAGCAAAACCAGGCTAAATTAAACAGAGCAAAAGAGCTGCAAGAAGACATTATAAATAAAGGCCTTTGTAGCAAGTTGTCACTCCTTTCAGTAGACAGTTTGTTTTTCCTGGGGCAAACCTGTTCCCACAGAGAACAACATAAAACAGACAAGTATACAAACAGCAAATGGATAAACCAAAAAAAATTCCTGTGGTTCTTCCTCAGACCCTGAGGCTGCATCCAGACAAGTGGGTATGTACCTGTTGCAGCACCTCAAAGCAGTTTGAGACACTGCAAAAGGCATGCTAAGAATGAAAAAATGTTCCCCGCACTGCAAGTGGCACAGGGTGTGCTCCAGGACCATGCTCTGAAGCAACTGGAGGCTAGGCCAGAGCATGTATATGGCTGCCACATGCCTTAAACTGCCTTCACTGAAACTTTTGGAACTGAACTGAACCAGTGTCAATTATTTGGGATGTCTCCCCAATTCTACTGTCAGAACCCAGTAACTGAATGCCCATGGCACAGTGGAAAATTCCATTGATTTGATGCCTATACCACAGTGGGAAATTCTGCTATTGCATCATAGTGGAAATTTCCCGTACAGGGGAAAATCCAGTCAAGTCCAATGACTGCATGGTTTGAAGGTACGCCATCCATTGGCTGGGTCCAAATTATTCCTACCTGGCGGCTAGTAATTGGTTTACTGATCATATAAAAGTTAAAGCAGTTTCCGCCCAAGTTGGAGAACTCCGTGGACACCTCGGAGTAGATGTGGCAGACTGATCACCCACCAATGACTCCCCATCACCAACCTACCTGACGTACCCAGTCCCTGCATGCTCGATAAGCCGTTCACTGACGTCTCATCTTGTTCGTATCAAAGAGCTCTCGTCGCGCTTGTAACCTAAGCCAGTTTCTCTACCTGCACTGTGTTCATCGGCAGTGTAAGTAAACAATCTTGTTTCAACCAATATGCCTTGGTGCCTAATTCCACTCCATCACTCAAAAGTACCCACCTGCTTCTTCGGGCTACTGGCCATAGATAGCCCCACAAGCCACTCGACCACCACATCTACGAGGGACAGTTTCTTACCACCCTTTCCTCACCACCACTACTTGCCACTATTCTGTTTTCTTCTTTTTTCCCACCTTGATTCACTCTGAAGGCCACTTTGTTTTACTTTTGTTTTAGTGGGGTTGTCTAAGAGACTTGATACAAATATGTTAATTCTAGCAAAAACATATCCAATTCACTTGGCTACAAAAATCACTATTCATATTTTTCAAACAAAAATATAATAAGATATACTTGATCTATTTTAAGGTGTATGGCTCAGGGACTGGAGTCCAGCTGCAGGGGTAATAGCCTGCCTGCCTAGGAGCACTGGGCCACTGATGGCTGGCCATGGAGGAAGTTAAAAACCCCAGGGAAGGTAGTGGGGGAGGCGGGGGGTGGGGGGGGAAACTGTGGTGCTGAAGGTGGGGTTGTCCTCTGAGTGTGCATTCACACATGCAGGCACATGCACTTGCAGCAGCTCAAATAACAGTGGCACAAATTTTGTGCCAGAAATCTGTGCCTCAGCACACGTGCCTTTAGACTTTGGTGTGGAGCAAATCGTGCCCCTTAGGGCAAACTGCCCAGCTCCTCCCAGATTTTCAGCCAAGGGGAGCTAGAGGATGGGGCCAGCACCTGTGCTGGTCCCAGCAGTATAAAAACCTGCCTTGGTGAGCAACTCAGGAGATTGTAGGGGAAAAGCCTCTGGGAGGAAGTTGGCCATACCCCTTCCAGTCCCAGGCTGCTGCAAGCTTGGTCTTAGGAACTTCTGGGGAGAAGATGGCCAGACCCCTTCCTGCCTCTGGCTACTTCTGGCTTGTTCTCAGAGCTTTTGGGGATAAGTTGGCTGCACCCCTTTCTGTTATGGGCTGCTGCTGTTGCTGCCCACCCCATGGGGGGGTCCTCTGCTACATGCTGCATGGCACTAGTCCCTTTAGTGGGGTGGGGGGCACTGTACTGCCTGGCTGGACGCTTGAGGAGGTCCTGGACTGATCTTCAACAAACAAAGCCCCTCCACTGCTCCAGCCATCTTTTACATCCGTCTCAGCAGCCTTCCCTGTGTGTCTTTACCCTTGTGGTAAATCCTGTGGTCTACTCCCCCTGCCCTGCTGTTTGTTGTGTGGCTGAGTAAGTCAGCTCAAGTCTCCCCAGCCCTTCTGTTCGTGTTCCCCCTCTCCCACATTCCTCAAGCATAGCCCTCTTAGTTTTTCTCCTGTGGGACTGTAGCTCAGTGCGCTTCAGCTCCCTTCCCCCTGCCCCTATTAGATTCATCAGTCCCACTGTATATTTTGGTTTTCTTTATTGTTTTTCCCTCCCTCATGTGAAGAAATGGAAGGACAGGATCATCTGGGGCAGGCAGATGGCCCCACAGAGCTTCCTGCAGATCCCAGCCAAACCCCCAAGGGGATGGATGCCCCTGCAGCCCCCACCCCGGTTGAACCAACCTCCTCTGGGAATAGAGAAACCTGCAACCTCCACTGCAGGGGCAGGTGGGACTCTGGCAGGAAGCCAACAGTGTCAGGGGTCCCCCCTGGCCAGGGTTCCACCCCCCAATGGGTTCTCATGCCCCCTCCCCCACCATCAGGGACCAAGGGCAAGGGCAGTTGGAAGGGGTCCTCTTTAGCCTCCTCTACAGCTGGGGGTGGGAAGGGCAAGGGCCCTGCCCCGAAGCCTAGACCCCTGGTACCTGAGGGGACCAGGTGCACTACACCAGCCAGCACACCCACTGAGCCTGTCCTTGGTTCTAGCCTAGGTACCAATCATGATCAGGTCAGGAAAACAGAAATCACCTGTAAGATGTTTACAGACTCTTCTTCTACATGTATATATGAACCATAACAGGTCTGTCCTGACATTGTCTGCAAGGAAGACCAAATTTCATTTTATACTTGCATCCTTTTCACCAATAGGTTATTCCAGTTAAAAGAGAAATTATTGCTATATTTGGGGTATTTCATTGATGCAATCTTGTTTACTTACAGAGAACAGGCAGACCAGGTTCTTCCTGTGTTCAGGAAATTAAAGAAGAGATGACAGTTTCATTGTTCATACATTCACTTTCAGCCAGCAGTTCCAACCCCCAAATGTTCTTTTTTGGCGCTCTCTGGTCATGTTTCCTAAGGCTATGTCAGGCTTTGGCTTCTCTGTTTTTTGCGTGTACCTGCCTACCTACAAGCTGTCCCCCAGAAATACCCAGCAAAGCTTAGATACATACTCATTCACATTCCTATGCAGATTTGCGTGTGCTTGTGCTCTGGGAAGAGACATGAGCTTTTTTTTTTTAATTTGGAGACAGTTGTCTAAAGGCAATTAAGCTCCTTAGTTATATTTTCAGCTATCTGCTTCACATTCTCAGGGTATGTACACACATAACCCATTTGAATTCGATTTAAACATGAAATCCACAGACATGCAATCTAATTAAAATGGTTTAAAGCCACCTCAAATAGTTAAAAAAAATGCACCTGGAAAAATTCAGGTACTCTTTTGAACCAGTATACTACAAACTGGGCACATGTTTAAATGTAGACACCAAGCATTTCATTACCTGGGTCTGGTCAGTCCTCCAGGAATCCCACAATGCATTGCTCCTCATTCCCTCTAGTGTTGCAACTAGCCACTATAGCATGTGGCCAGAACTCTGCCACCCCTTTTCTTTTTTCCTTTAGTTGGTATTTTTTAAATCAGTGACCTGGTCCCTAACACTATTTGTTCAGTAACAGCTATCTTTCTAACTAGCTGTGTCCTTATTCCCTATTTGACTGTGACCCTCATCATGCCCCACCCCCAGGCCTAGAATGTCAAAACTGTGGGTCCAAGCACTCTCCTCCCTCCCAGACATCCCAATTCTGGCAAGCAAACTGCTGTTTGGTCAAATGTAGGCTACTGAACTTTAGTGAACTCATGTTTGAGAGAAGGGAAAGCAGAGAAATGAAAATGCGCCCAGCCAGAGGTCACCTACTTCATGAAACCCTCAAAGCCTGGGTGTAAGCACATATACGCCTCCCACCCAACTTGCTCACTTCAAGGCATGCTTATTCCCACCCCTTAGTGCCCAAACCGCAGTATTTCCAACATCTAAAAGATCACCATTCTACCAGGCATGCTAGGGCACTCTGCGTGGACAACTCTGACCCATAACAAATGGGAACCAATTCCCATAACTGAGAACAGTTCGACTGTGACGTATGGGTGGCTGCACCCTTAGATAAAGGACAGTAGTTTTGTCCAACAGTTTCAATAAGGTTCAAGGTAACTGATAACATATTTCAAAACTGATTATGGATAGGAATACATGCACATAGATTACTGAATTATGTAAATAGGTATGTATTTTTCTATTTTTGTAGATCAAAAATGACATTTTTTAATTCATTCTGGTGAATGAAGCAGCCAGTTTTAACAACAGGTGCAATTTTCTTTGCCTTTCCTTTCTATAGTCAGCTCAATTTATTAAATGACGTTAAATAGTTTTATAAACTCTTTTATCACATACCCTGTATCATGCATCTTAAATAAACCTGAGACCCTCCAACAAATTTCAACTTTCTTTTCATGTTGTATAAGAAAGGAAGGGGAGTGCTTTGGTTTTATTTTTAAACAATTTTTGCCTTTATAGATAAGAACGGTTGAGAATTTATGGATATGTTCTACAATAGAAAAAAGGTGAAGCTTTACCCTGTATGTAAATTTTATGGGGTCCCCAAGACTACTAACAATTTGCAACAGCAAAATTATTCAGTTTCTTTGGCACTGTCCCCACCCCATGCTTGATTCACTTTGTGTATTTCATACACATTTTAACAAAAAATATTAAGAATAATTTAAAACAGGGGGAAAGGTATTTGTGTAACTCACAGTGGTGCAGGAGTGGTAAATTCAAATTGAAAGAGAATTCAAAACAGAAGCAGCCAGTGTTAGACTATTTCTCATCAAGTCTTAGATCTTTCACACCTGATACCAAGCCAAACTTAGTCCAAATATGACCAAAAAACAAAAGCTGTTCCAAATTGGGGATTTAAAAAGTTCTTCAAACATATATAGCCAGATGTTTTGTCCGTCTTCAGATGAGTTGCACAAAAATGAAGTAGTCACACATGGAGCAAGTTAAAAGAGTATTAGTTGTTTGCCTTGTGGCAAACCGGAAATATTTGCACAAGTTAAATCACTTCAAATAACTTGGCATCCATGAACTAAAAGAATGCAAGATTTTGTTCTCATTTTAATAAATCTTTTCAGTCAAAACACTGCAGTCATATCTTTGCTTTAGGCTATTACAAAAAGAGAGGGAATGGCAGTTATGGTTGTTAATCCCAACCAAGAGCTTGATGGAAAGAGACTCTAAGCACATTGCATACAGTCTGCTAAATCTGCTATCATGGCTTTCAAAAGACTGGCTCCAAATGTTGGTGGTCAGGACACTTATTATAAAAAGTTCAAGTCTCAGGTTGTGGATGAACTAGAACAGGGGTGTCCAACCTTTTTGAATGAGGCCAGATCATGAATTTTTTATCACCCAGTGGGCCGGCGAGCCATATTCAAAGACCTCACAGGAAGCAGTATCACATCACCCTGCCAAAACGAAAGTACAGTGTTTACTTTTGTTTCCCATCACAGCACCTTGGGCCTCAGAAAAGAGCTTGGAGGGCCGCATGGTGGCCCATGGAGCATATGTTGGACAAGCCTGCTCTAAAATGACTCATTTCCTGGATCCCAGCAAGTAAGCTAGAGTTCTCAGATAACATTCAAGTGTCACAGAGCCATTAATGTCACAGTCCAGTCCAGTTGCCCTGTGCCTTAGAGTCCCAGTGAAGACATTAGCAATTATTTCTGGCTGTGCAATGCATAAGCATCCCCAGCGGAGGAATGTCATCGCACTACAATTAATTCATTTTGCCCAACAACATATATGAAATCTTCCCAGGGAAAGATCTATTTCACTCCAGCACCTTTCCTGCCAGAAATTCTTCTCTCCTTTGCTACACACCTCCAATTTCAAGGAGGGGCCGCGGGGTCTGGTAGGTCTCTGAAGAAGCTTTGTCACTGTTAGGGACTTTTGGGGAGCCCCCCCACCAAACCGCAGCTAGCCATAGTTTTCCTTTAGCTAAAAGTTTTGGGGCTGCACCTGGCACCACGCAAATGACTGGGCATTCTGGTGCGGGGAGGCAAGGAGGAGCCACTGGGGCTGGCACAGAGGGAAGTGCAGCCGTGCACTTTTCCTGGCCGGTGCTGACCCAGCTGGGTCCGTTGCATCCGGAGCAGCATGTGGCTGAAGTCGACTTCCCATGTGCTGCTGTGGATGGAAGGAGGCCGGCTAGGTTGGCACCAGCCAGCAGAAGCAGCAGCAGAGCTGTGTGCCACTCAGGATGGGACACGCCTGGCCGGAATGGCAGGGCTCAGCTGCTTTTTCGCCCCTACCTGCGCCGGTCAGTCCCGAGTGGCACAAGGCTCCACTGCCACTTCTGCTGGCTGGTGCTGACCTGGCTGGCCTCCTCCCATCCATCCATGCTTCCCAGCAGCACATGGGAAGTCAGCTTCAGCCGCACGCTGCTCTGGATGGGACAGATCCGCCCAGGTCGGCACCAGCCAGCAAAAGCGGTGGTGAAGCTGTGCACTGCTCAGGACTGACCAGAGCAGGTAGGGGGAAAGTGCAGCTGAGCTCCCTGCTGCTCCAGCCAGGCTCATCCTGTCCTAAGCAGCACATGGCTACTCCTGTTCCCACATGCACAACGTTGGCAATGTCAAGCTGATGCGGTGAATGTGGGAACCTTGTCCCTTCTCCAGCCCTTTAGCAGCCATTAGAAAGCTGCTGAAGGGCTGGGGGGAGGGACAAGGGGCAGGAACGAAAGTAAACAGTGTTTACTTTTGTTTCCCACCACAGCACCGTGGGCCACAGAAAATGCCTTGGTGGGCTGCATGGTGGCCCACCGGCCGTATGTTGGACAAGCCTGAACTAGAATCATCTCTGGTGAATGCCTTGACTATTGGGGTGAAATTCTACCCTGGATCTGAGAAACCTTCCTGTAGAAAGTTGTATCAACAATTAAAGTATTTTTATAAAACAATTTTTATTTTCAGAAGAAAAAATTTTTTTGAAAAATACTTTGACAAGATTTATTTGTGTTTGTTCAAAATAAGAATGAGAGGGGAATTTTAGATATAAACTCTGACTTTATATGTGGTTGTATATCACCAGTAAAATTTCAGCTTGAGTGTACTCTTAATACAAATGTAACAGACTGGCAATGTGGGCTCACCAGATTGGCTTGGGATACTAACCCTGGGCAAAACAGTGCCAGTGAACTCCGAGTGACTCCGGGGGGGAGCCCTGCCCCATGGAAAAGGAGAAGCCAATCGAAAGAAGGCGTTTTCAATCTCCTCATTTGCATGGAAGGGGGATGGCCGGAGTTGGGAGCCCGCCACCCTGAGCCCTGGTAGGTCGGTTTGCAAGCCAGGGAGGGACTGCCGGAGGGGACAAAAGCAGCAGCCAAACTGCTGACAGTGACTCTGGGAAATGACGCAGGAGGCCTAAGAAGAGCTGGGTGAGTTGACCCAGCAGAGGGAGCAGAGAGACCCCTCTGAAGAGCCTTGAAGGCCCTGGGAGAAGAAGGCAGCAGCAGTTGGCCATGCCTCCAGCCCTACAGCAGAGAGAGCGCAGCGGCCAGGGCTTGGGGCAGAGAGCTAGTGTCCCAAAACCCCATCACAGTGTGCTGGATGTGCCAGGCATCCCAGAGTCTAGGGGTGGCAATCGATCCTCCACTCCACTGTGGAAAAAAGAGGCAGCAGCCAGAAGTGCCGACAGCATCCTTATCTGGAGCAGGGAGCTGGGCCAGTGAGTTGAGGAAACCCCTTACCTTCCATGGGGAAGTGGGACAGCAGCAGGCAAGACACTGGGATCCTGAGGAGCATTAGAGCGCCTGGACAAGGGTTCCTGGGAGCTCGGGGTGCAGACCGGCACTCAGAGCGGGACTGGTGAGCTATGAGGTGTGTGAGGTGCCTGGCCAGTCATCTGGAGCATGGGTTTAGAGCAATGACCCTTTGGAGCTGCCCGTGCTGCTGACCCTCTGCCACTGACTGCCCCAAATGGGATTCAGTCCTGTCCCTTATTCTGCCCCTTATTGTCAGCGGATGGAGTCCCTGAGCTTTGTGCTTGGGTCATGGTGATTGCTGCAGGAGCCTACTCTGTTGCTTGTTACTTGCCTTTTTGGCTGCCACGGAGAATCACCCTTCAGCCTCTTTGGGGGTTTGGGGTTTGATACCATTTGATTGCTGCAGACTAGAAGAGCTTAACCTGTTGCAGTCTGTCACTTATTGGGAAGCTTGTTGGATCTGCTGGGAGTGACTACCTTGCTACCTTGTGGTAACATCTCCGCAGTGGCTGAAAGCTGCCAGTTACCCTACCTGTGGTTCTTCAGTGAAGGCTTGACTAACGCATTCTGGTTTGTTTTGCAATTCTGGTTATGCCATTTAAGTTAACTTGTAAATAACCTTTCCTATTATTCTTATTTTGTAAATAAAGTATAAATAGTTAAATCAACTAAGTGTTAGACCTTCTTGGGACCATGGGCTGCTCTGTGGGGAGCAGGGGCTGGCTGGAAAGTAAAGTGGTGTTGGCTAGAAGCCCTGCCCCACTCTCACCACACCATCCCTGATATTGGGCAGGGGTGGCAACTATTGGGCTGCCACCTGGGTTACACAAAAATAATTCAGGGGGTACTCAATATCTCGACTGAAAGAAAAGCAAATATGAAGTGAATATTTGAATTTAGTCACTGAAGGCTCAAATCGCAACAGAACATATAGGTAAGCAAAGATCTGTACAGTAGCCCTTACTTCCAACAAAAATAGGCACCCACGTCATAGTTTAATAACAATGTATACCAACCTAGTTAATATTTACATGGGCATAAGTAATTTTACCCACTGTCTCTTCATTATGTAATTATGTGTACCCCCATCTCCAGTATTTAATTCTTAAATCCAAACTAAAAAGGACTGGGGTAAAAGCAGCATGCGGTAGAAAACATAGTTTTTCATTTACAGGCAACTAGGCATGGAAACTTAAATGTGAAAACTTTAATTAAAGTGTGGAAATTATGGGATATGATCAATTGCTGTTTCTGAAGCTGAGAGGGAAATATGCAATGAAAGCAAGCATAGTCCTCATTCAACAGGTGAGTGAATCAGAGTTTGGGAGAGCCCTTAAGGGACTCAACTGTTAATGGATAATGAGTTAAGGATTGGGTCTGCTGAATTTCAAAAAGTTCTGTGTTGTAAGAAAAGCTTTGGTTAAGTTAATATTGTGGTCTGGAATGCCATAAGGTATCCCAAAACTGGATTGTTTTGACAAGGCTTTGAAGTGTTTGTCTGCTATTTTCCCCCAAGTTCTGAGGATTCCAGGTCATACAAGCTACATATTCCCTATCTTCAGTTAATTATAAATTTAGGTTGAATTTTAGATATAACAGGTCTTAAAATTGGTATTTGACTACAACTTTTTATGTTCCTTTGACCAAAAGGGATCAAACACACCAAAGGATATAGAGTATGAGATGCAATTTCCTTGATGATGCCTGTCAAGTTTCATTTCAGATGCAGATACTCAAAACTTGTAGAATGTTTTTTTATTAACATCTTTCTCTTATTATAAAAAACCTCATATTCCAAAGTTAAACATCAGATTCAAGGTTGATTTTTCAATCTTAAACTATAATTCTTGTGCACATACATTATGATTTAGATGTGAAAGATCCAAATCTTCTGTGCTGTGAAAAAAAATTGCATTTTCATAAAGTGTCTTATTCCAAATGGTAGCAAAAGTCTGATATGTGATTTTTTTTTTCTTTCTGGGGAGGATGACATTTAAAAGAAAACCATGTCAAGAGAGCCAATGTGTCTGTACAAGGAGCTTCTAAAAGTACCTCAAATGCAAAAGGAAAGCAAAGGCAACGAAAAAATGGGCAAGTCAACAAGGAAGTGTACCAGGAAATAGCAAGAACCTGCAGGGACAAAAATCAAGAAGGCAAAGATAAAGGAGGTTAAGGACAAGTAAAAGTTCTAGGAGTATGCTGCCCAGAAAACATGGACCAAGGAAGCTGTGGGTCTTCTGTTAAGAAGCCAGAAAGAACTCCTACTGAAGATTCAAAGAAGAAGGAGTTACTTAACAGCTACTTTAACTCAGATCTTCATAAAAAAAAAAAAAGGTTTCAGCCAGACACCAGTTAAGGGTTATCTGAATAAGGAAGGGAACAAGCTGACAGAGGAGATAACAAGAGAGGTCAGAGACCTTTTGTTGCATCTGAAACAAGTCAGCAGGGCTGGATGTACTTCATCCCAGGGTAATGAAGGAATTGGAAGAGGAGATCTTGGAGCCTTTGACAATCATCTTCATGAAGTTGTGGGAGATGGGCCAGATACCAGAGGACTGGAAGAGGGCCAGCTTAATGCTCCTCTTTAAAAAAAAAAAAAAAAAAGCAAAAAGGAGGACCTAGGGAACTACAGACTGGTTAGCCTTGCCTCAATAGCTGGGAAGTTACTGAAGCATATCCTAAGGAAGGTCATTTGCAAGCAACTGGAGGAGGAAAGGCTGATCACAAGTAGCCAGCATGGACTTATGAAGAATAAATAATATCAAGCAAATTTGATCTTCTTTTACAAAGTAACTTCTTGTGGGGAATGAAGATATTGTGGATATAGCATCTGGAATTCAGCAAGGCTTTTGACAGGATCCTACATGACCGTCGCATAAACAGATTGGAGAAATGTGGGCTAGATAAAACTACTACAAAGTGGATAGATAAATGGCTCAATAGCTGCAAGCAAAGGGTAATTATTATTGGGTCCGTGTCAGAATGGTAGCAGGTTTTGAGTGGAGTCCAACAGGGACCTATCCTGGCTTCAGTGCTGTTCAACATGTTTATTAACAATTTGGATGCTGGCATAGAAAGCTTCTTGAACAGATCTGCAAATGACATGAAACTAGGCAGGATTGTGAGCACGTCAGAGGATGGAAGTGCAATTCAGAAGGATCTCAAACAGATTGGAAAATGCAGCAACAGCTATCAGGATAAAATTCAACACGGACAAATGCAAGGTGCTACACCTCAGGAAGAATAATCAAAAACACAAATATAAATGGGTGCCACCTGACTGGATGGCAGCGTGATGGAAAAGGACTTGGGAGTCTTGGTAGATGACAGGTTCAATATGAGTCTGCAGTGTGATGCAATCATGCCCAAGGCAAATACTGGTTTGGAATGCATCAATACAAACATTAGGTGTGAGATATTGGAGGGAATAGCGCCCTTCTACTTGGCACTGGTTGAGGCCTCATCAGGAGTATTGTGGGAAGTTCTGGGGTCCATATTTTAAAAAGGATGCAGAGAAGTTAAAGAGAGGGTCCAGAGGCAGGCGTCAAAGATGATAAAAGTGGTTGGAAAGCAAGTCACATGAGGAGAGGCTGAAGGAGCTAGGCATGTTCAGCTTGCAGAAAAGGTGCTTAAGAGGAGACATGATAGCAGTCTTCAAATACTTAATATGCTGCCATAAATAAGAGGGAAAGTACCTTTTCTCTCTTGCTGCGAAGGGGAGGATGCAGACCAATGGCTTGAAGTTGCAGCAAAGTAAGTTGAGACTGGATATCCAGAAAAAACAAAAAAACAACAAACTTTTTCATTGGTGGAATAGTGAAGCAGAATAGACTGTCTAGAGAAGCTGTTGACTCCATCACTGGAAATGTTCAACAAGAGGTTGGACAACCATGGTTAAGGGATGATCTAGGCATAGGCATGCCTATATTCTACTATAGGTATATTTCATGCTTCTGGGCTTTGCTGGTTGTTCCCTACCTTCCCTGACCCCTTCTGCTGCCCTGGGGTCAGGAAGGAATTTTACCTCATGGTCAGATTGGCACAGACTGTGGGGGGGGTTGCCTTTATAGTGCGGGCATGACCCTCTAGCTGGGATCTCTTGAGCATATATTGACAACATTTCATGGAAGGAGGATGTTGGCTGTCATGGTTCCTCTGCTTTACCTGCGGCAGGTGTGGGTGTTAGGCATGTTTTGTGTCAGGGTTGAAAGTAGGCTTATGCAGAGTTTAGATATGGATTGTATAAAATGGTCTGGATAGAGATGACCCTACTTTAGGCAGTGGGTTGAACTAGATGAACTCTGGAGGTCTCTTCCAGCCCTACTTCTCTATGATTCTAGGAAAAAAAAACCCTTAAGTTTGAAAAAATGGAAAGAGAACTGTTTGGTAAATTATCAGCCAAATCTCCACGCTTCCATAGAGGTGGGTAGCCTGGGAACCTAGCCTTTTTAATAGGCTACCACGAGGCTGGACAGCATGAAAGCTTTGGGGACATAAGGTCCATGCCAAAAACCTGGAAAGTCAGGGAGATGAACAAGCTGGCAAGAAACCAAGAATATTGGCCCATCTGGTTTCCTTTAAAAGTTCTGGTGGAAATGAATCATTCCAGAGTATGTTGACTCACATTTCACAGGCTGATTTCAGAATATACTAGTGTTGTGTATATTATAATTGGTTTCCTTTTAGAAACAATTAAGCTTTTAATCCTCCCTTTAAAAGGATAGTTGGGTTTTTTGGTTAGCTTCAAGAAGAGTTAGATGATTTTTTTTTTCTTTTTGTTAAAAGTAAGAAATAACTTGTGACTTCCATATCTTTCTTGAAATTGTGTCATTCTCTTCAGGTGAGAGATTTAATTATAATGAAACCCATGAAAAATAAAGTCTTATTAATAGTATAAACTTATTTTAGTCACTGGCATAATTTACCAACCCTCCTGCCCTTAAATACATAAAACTAGATGCCTAGATGACTACTTCCTACAGGTTTAAATAAAAAAGTAAATTTATCATCAAATTACTCTCTCTTGCATAATAAATTAGGGCTACGTGTTTTCTTGACAAGTACATTCTAAAAAACCTGTGGGTGTATTTCTGTTGCACATAAAATAAAAGTAATACATTGCCAGTTAGTAATATATTGCCAGTATGATAACAAAAGAAAGCCAATCCCTGAACATAAATAATACCACCTTTCAAAGTGGGGAAACAAAGGGAGGAGGGAAGAGAAAAATATCATGTTTCTCCCCTGTATGGACAATGATGAGTGTGGCAGAAGGAACTTTTTCTTGTTCAAAGCTTTGTTCTTTTAAAATTTAGTCTCAGAACCTTGAACTGAAGAACAACACAAGAATGCTGCTGCCAGTCCCAAGTTAGTTTTTCTCAAAACATTTCTAAATAAAATAGGTCTTTACAAAGACAAGCAGGTACATATGATATAACATTTCATCTAGAGCAGTATCTGTAAGTAGTAATAAGTCATTCTTTCAGGATCAATATATTATCCAAGGGCATTGTTACATTAAATTTTAGTTAGCTCCTGGAGCTCTTAACCCTTGGATTATATACACATTAACACCTTAAACTGATTTTATGCATACTTTAAGCAGCTTAGAGCTATGCCACTCCAGGGCAGGTTTATCTCAGATCCATATCATCCAGCTTGTGTTCCATTAATGTGTGGCCACTCCCCACTTAGCTGCCCAAGTTACAGTCCTCCAGCATCCCAGGATGCAGTGCCCCCTCCCCCACCCAGCTCTTCTCTATGGACAAACTTTCCACTCCTGAACTCTACTGTCTAGGGTGTGGTTCTGGCACCAAGCCAACTCCCCTGCTTGACCATGCAGGCGTGACCTTCCCATTCCTAAGGATGCAACCCTAAGCAAACAGCCTACAAAGCACATGCCAGCTAGCTAGGTCACAGGGCATGGATGAGTCGAAGAGTAGTCTAGGAGGTGGGGTGATGGGAGAACAAGGAAGAAGGCAAGATCAAGTCCCCACGTGCTGGCCTCCTGCCTTGTTCTCCCATCATCCCACCTCCTAGACTCCACTCCTTGATCCATCCATGCCCTGTGACCTGGCTAGCTGGCCTGCGCTCTTTAGGGTGTTCGCATGGTGCTGCATCCTTGGGGGTGGCAAGGTCAAACCTGCAGGGGCAAGCAAGGGGGTTGGCTTCATGCCAGAACTGCGCTCTAGACAGTAGAGTTCGGGGTGGAAATTGTGCCCACAGAGAAGAGAGGAGTGGGGGGAGGGGACACTGTATCCTGGGATGCTGGAGGACTGTAACTTGGGCAGCTAAATGGGGAGTGGCCACATATTAATGGAACATGAGCTGGGTGATATGGATCCAAGATAAACCTGCCCTGAAGCTGGGGCTTCTTTCCTGGGGCAGGGGCAGTACCTCCTCCAAAAGCTCCTTCCCTGACCACTCCCACCTCCCAGCCACCCCATGAAGCATGACCAGCACCCCCACACTCCAAACCCAAATCCCAATTCATTAAAACATGAGACCTACTTTAAATTTACCTCCTCTTTATTTCTTTTTAAATTGGTTTTCACTTATTTTTATTTTGCCCCTCAATGGCTGACTTCCTTCATCACCCTTCCTTCACTCTCATTTCCTTTCTATCTCCCATTTCATATACCAACCCCTGTCCCATTAACTCTCTACCTCCCAACTTCATGTTTGTACCCCTCCACAACCCATTTCTGCCCTCCTGTTCTTCCCTCTCACCTACAGTAGGGAGAGAGGCCGTCACCAGCCATGCAGTGGCAACTCACAGCTGTAGCTCCTAGTCAGGCCCCTGCTCAGCAGCTGTCTAGTGGCAAGTCACAGCTGTGCAGGTGTTGGACAGTCAGAGAAGGTTTTTAGCCTTAATGTGTGACTGCTCAAACTCAAGTTAGCACCAAACACTAGTCAACATTTGAGCAGCTCAAAGTGCAATGTGTAGCAAGGCCCTAAAATGCTAATTTAAAATTATAGGCAAAATATTTTTTATTTTACTTGCCCAGCCACATAACTGCAAATTCTAGCACTTACAGACAATTGCAATCCTATTCAATGTACAGTATGAACACAAGCATCTTCATAGCTACTGGTCATGTACTAGGCAAGCATATGGCTTTTTACATGCCTGTCCTGGGTGAACAAAAGCCATGAAACTGTATTCTGCAAACAAACATGACAAGTAGGTGTAGGAGAAGGGGAAGAAAGAAGATGCGAGGGGAGGCCTCCCATTTCTTAGTCTAATATCCTAGTCCAGGAAGTCCAAGACTTCTAAGCCGTCCTCACTCGGCCAGGATTTAAGAGAGTGAATGTAAATAAATCCATGAAACAGGAATACAATCAATTCAATTGAGATAAGAGATTTGTCGCACCAATTTTCGCATTTTTCCGAGCTTAAAAGGGAATGGTTTTTCCAAGGCATTGCAACTCAAAAAGCTATGTTTTGCTACTTTTGCTTAGTTCTGAAGTTAAAAAAAGACACAACATGCATTATTTGAATTAAAAAAAAAGGCATCCATTTTATTCGTAATTTTTTTTTTTTTTTGTAAAGAAGAAAGGAGTGAAAGTAAAGCCTGCTAAGTATATTAAACTCCTGTTGCATTCAACACACAGCACTTTGCAGGTAGAAACTCTAAACAAACAATTAACTCAAGTATGTCTCTAGTATCATTCAAACTACTGATGATAACAGATGATAAAAGATTTTTTTCACCTTCAGTTTTGGCTACTAGTGCTTAGGTTGCCAGGTGAACTTTGAGTCCCCAACTACAGCCAAAGGAGAGCGGGAGCTTTTGAGCACTCATTTATTCTTGAAAAATCCAGAAACTTTTAAGTGACTAAATATGGATTTAGGGATATAAATCTAGGCATCCATTTTTAAAAAAATCTTGGCACATCTAGGCATCCCCTTGAAATTGGATATCCAAAACCTTGTACAAAAGTTACAGTAAGCAACAAGATAATTCATGTAGAGATATAACATTGTTGTACTAAATCCAGCTAATATACATTGGCAAGAAAACAAGAAGTTTCAAAACCATAACTTTTTCCTTCTACCAAAATCTTGACTCTTCATAAAGTGTCTATACTTGCCTTACTGTTTCCACTAATTATGTAGATGTTCTCTTTTCCTTCTGAAAAAGACCTAGAATTTGAGGGTTCCTACAATTTTCATTTATCAGTAGAAAGAATCACCCTTTACCAGACAGGCTACAAGTAAAGAGCCAAAGAAATCAAAAGTTGTGTGTTAAAGCTCATAGACAGTAGTATAACTAAAGTGGGGCAATTGGGGCAACAGCCTTGGGGGGGTAGAGGCAGAAAAATGACAGCTGCGACCCTAACTGCACAATTGTGCAGGTAACACCAGCAATCAGAAGTCACCGATTTGCTGTTGTGTATTGCTGCTGCTGCCTGAGGTGTCTGTGTCACGCCTCTGCTTCTGGAATATAAATTAGACAGTATAAACCACTGTAAAATAGTATTTCCAATGTCACACTTATTGAAAACCTAAGTAAATGCAACAACTAATAGCTTAAAAATATCAGCTTGTTATTTTGTTTCTATTTAATTGCATCCATCAAGGTGGTTGTGTGATGAATCTGTGTGCATCTCATTTACATTTCATATGAGTTTCATCCAATGTAAACACTTTCAGTTCAAATAGAATCAATAACAGTTGTAGATGCTAGACTTTCTGTACAACATGCATTACAGGTTATTCAGCAGCATATCCTACTGCACAACGCTCATGTACAATAAACATAAGCGACTAAATCCACAGTTCTTTCACAGTGGACACAGCTACACGAGACATTTACTGCAGTTAGCTAATTAGCTTCAGAGTAAAACATCACCATCTACACATGCGGTGCTATTAGGACAACGTAAACTAATAGGCCTGTGTAAAGTGGCTAATAATCGCTTAGGATTTGGATTCAGGTTATTCAGGGGACAGCAATTTAATTTGGCGATTTGAATTACTGTCCCGAATCAATTCGGTCAAATCCAATTCAGAGATTTGACCATTGCCGATTTGGCTGAAACTCCAAATCAAACAGACCACATACCACGCCTGCTCTCCCAGCCCTGTCAATGGCTGCCCTGACTGGCCCCAGTGTGCTGGCACTTGGGGGGGGGGGGGGAAAAAGCATCGTACTCACTGGCTCCTGCCCACACTGCATGGGGAGGCTCTGCAATAAACCCCCAGAGGCCCCGAGGGCTGCTCCCTCCCTCCCTCCCTCCCCGGGGCCCACAACTCACCACCCCCAGTGTGATGTCTGTGGGTGTGGGGGGATGTGGGGAGGCAGGAGCGGCGCCAGCTTCCCACCCCAACAGCCACAGCCGCAGCATCAGCAGCATCTCCTACAAGCCTGGCTGCAACACCCCTCCAAGCAGGCATCTATGCCCGCCCACCTGCTGCACTTACCTGCTTCAGCCCACGTGACCGGTGGGGACTGGCGCAGAGCGGGGCCGGTATGCAAATGAGGAAGGGACACCGTTAAATGAGGAAGGAGGGGAGGAGCCACACTGCGTCAGCAACATCAAGCTGATGCAGTGTGTGGAGGAGCCTTGTCCCTTCCCCAGCGCTTCAGCAGCCATTAGGAAGCTGATGAGGGGCTGAGGGAGGGACAAGGGGTGGGAACGAAAGTAAACAGAGTTTACTTTAGTTTCCCATCGCAGTACCTCAGGCCTTAGAAAATGGCTTGGCGGGCCGCATGGCTGCCTGGGGGCCGTATGTTGGATAAACCTGCACTAGACAATAAGGCTAGGATTTAGAGTAACCTACACAAATTGGAGGATTGAGCCTAAAGAAATCTCATGAGGTTCAATACGGACAAGTACAAAGTACTGCACTTAGGATGGAAGAATCCCATGCACTGCTACAGTCTGGGGGCTGACTGGCTAAGCAGCAGCTCCACAGAAAAGGACCTGGGGGTTACAGTAGACAATAAGCTGAATGTGAGCCAACAGTGTGACCTTGTTGCCAAAAACACTAACAGCATTCTGGGCTACATTAGTATAAGCATTGCCAGCAGATTGAGGGAAGTAATTATTCTGCTCTCTTCTGCACTGGTGAAGCCACAACTGGAGTGCTGTGTCCAGTTTTGGACCCCCACTATAGCAAAGATGTGGACAAGTTGGAGATAGTCCAGCGGAGGGCAATGAAAATAGTTTTGGGGCTGGGGCACATGGTTTTACGAGAGGCTGAAGGAACTGGGCTTATTTAGTGAGAAGATGAAGAGGGGATTTGATAGCAGCATTTAACTACCTGAATGGTGGTTTCAGAGAGGATGGAGCTAGACTGTTCTTAGTAGTGACAGATGACAACATAAGGAGCAATGATCTTAAATTGCAGCAAGGGAGGTTTACGTTGGATATTATGAAAAACATTCTAACTAGGAGGGTGGTGAAGCATTGGAATAGGTTACTTAGAGAGGTGGTAGAACCTCCATCCTTTGAGCTTTTCAAGGCCTAACTCAACAAAGACCTGGCTGGAATGATATTGTTGGGGATGGTCCTACTTTGAGCAGGGGTTGGACTAGATGACCTCCTGAAAACTGAAGGATGAAATCAGCATAGGAAAATCTCTCCATAAACAAGAGGGAATATCACTGCCTATCAGTAGTCAAGTTAACTAACATTCTGGAAACCAAGTTGAAAGGGTGAAGGTAAAATGAAATATGTAATATATTCAAGTTCAAGATTATAAAAACAAACAAGTGACCCACAACATTAGAGAAGTTCCTTCAAAGGTAAAGGATAGAAGCTTGAAAACTGGTGAAATGGAGGCAAGTTGAAAACCATCCAGGATTAGAGGCTTGCCTGAAGGTACAGGAAGCAAGTGCCTTGTTCTAATCCTTTGGAGGATGGTTCCAACAGCTTTCACCTTCAAATTCAACATAACAAGGCTACTGTCTGCTTATCGTATTAGTTCTTCAGCTAGTAACCACTCAAAGCACCCTTGTTGTTAAGAAAATCTTCTGTACTTCAGAGAGTTTTGTCATCTTAAACAAATTTTGTCTTTAAGCAAAACAAAGAGAAGTGCAGGCTGCAAGTACTGAGTTCTGGAGATAATTTCTTAGAGCAAGATCCTGAACTTTGTTGATCCCAAGGCCACATCCACGTGAGCAGGGGTGTGTGTTTGCAGCAGCACGAACAGCAACAAAATTAGTGCTGCTACTTTGTGATTCAGTGCATGCCCCTGCTTGTGCAGTTTGTAGCAGGACACATTGTCCCACTGCTCCATGTGCTGTGGTGGTGAGGGCAACAGGGTGCTTCAGTTCAGGGCTAGCCCCAGTCAAGGAAATTAACTAGTTAATTAACTTGTTAAAAAGTTAAAGTAAAGAGTTTGCCATTTTTTTTAACTAGTTAAACGTTGACAGCTGAAAAAATGTAATTCGAACTAGTTAAAAATAAAAGGTTAACTTTAAAAGTGTCAGTTAAAACCCCAAACTCTAGCTTTCCCATAGTTTTTTTCTGACATAGCCAGGCTCTAGGACTTGCATTGAATGATATTTCTTTATTAAAACTGTAGGACTTCTTGTCTGAGAGACAGAGACTAGTGTATCTTCCTAGGAGATATGGTCTCTTAAGAACTAAGAGTCCCAGAGTTCCTTAGTTCATGCTGGCATTTTATGTACATTTGCATAAGTCAACAGGGCAGCCAGTTGGGTGTAGGAGAGGGAACAAGCACAAGGAAGCAGATGTTGATCCCAGTAAGAGTGGACACAAGTAGTGAGGATGAAGCAGATGATGACTTAAATTTTAATGAAGATGAGAACCAGCAGCCCAGGGCCCAAGTTAAGCATAAGTTTCTCACAGATGAGAAGTAATCTGAGATGTCACCTATTATGAAAAAGCTATTCATCCATTATAACACAAGCATTCCCTCATCTGCCCATGTAGAGGGATTGTTCAGTAGTAGCGGCTTAGTTTCGCAAAACAGAAAAGGAAAATTTTCATATGTAAATTTTTGAACATCAGCAAAAGCTGCATTTCATACACAAGTTTAGTTTAAATGAGAAAAAGAAATTTTAATTTTCTCATTTCAGTCTAATTTTGATTTTCAGACACTTTCACTATTTCCAATTCAGATGTATTTTATACCCTTTTGTTACCTTTTGAGCAATACAAATTGTAACAACAGAGGTTTTCTGTGGAAACAGCTTTCATTTGTCACCTGGCTATAAATATTATCTCCTTTCTGTTATTCTGGTATACCTATATGATGCATTGACTTTTACAAAGTACTTCACATGAAGTGGGTGAGAAGGAGCCAACATTACATAGGTATTAGTAAATTGTTATTCTGAAAACTGTATGACAAGTATAACACCATTTTCAGGTAAAGCAGGGCAAGTTCCAGGTAAATTAGTGGGCTTCTGTGGGCTTATGGAAAAGAAACCCAACTCATTGCATTTGAAAATGTAAAATGATGCTAAGAGGCAATTCACTGTGTTTCACACATTTCTGATGAATCATCTTAAAAAGAGAGTAACTAGTTAAAAGTTAACTTACCTTTTAACTAGTTGAAAGTGGGAATATTTAACTTTTAACAACTCCAGTGAGTTTTAAAAGCTGCTAACTTTTAACTTTAACTAGTTACATTTTTCATAAAACTTTTCCCATGACCGGCAATCACAATAGCCAATTTTGCCACAGAGCTACAAATTAGCAGTGCCCCACACTGTTTAACATGTGTAACCCAGGCGGTACTCCAAAAGGTACCCCATCTCCAACTGAAGGGATCAAAGCAGGTGCACAAGCACTGTGGGAGGTGTAGGGACTCTCTTCCCCCTGTAGAGCAGAGCCAAACCACCACTGGGGACTTAACCATATACCTTTTAATGAGGGAACAATACTGGGAACATAATAGGCATAATCAGGGGGTATAGTGGACACTGCAATGCCCCAAAGGGGCAGGATTCAACAAACTTTAGACACTTGCAATCACTGACAAAAGATAGGGTTAACAAAATATAAAATACAAACAGCAGAGCAAACAATACTAGTTGGAGAAATATAAAAAAGGCACAAAATACAAAATGTCAAAAGGACAAAGAAATATAGGGTTATTTGTGTTGCCACAAAGAGGTTTCTGGCACCACAAACCACACAAGTCTACATGCCTGACTGTCCCATGGAACTGTTTGAGGAGCCAGAGACCTCAATACCAATAAGAGAGGCAGAACCTGATTTTAAAAAGACAATGTCTATACTAGGAGTGAGCTACTGTAAAGCAAAGTGGGCTGGCTATATTGGCAAACTCCTTAAATTGGCAAATCTGCATTTTTACTAGTCCAGGTTATATTGATCAAAGAATAGTTTTGTTTGTATAAATACAACTGATTCTGACAACAGAACTACATATCATTGCACACCTGACTACCATAGCAATGCCAATAGAAATATACAGTATAGATGTAACATACAGCATAGATCTGATAAGTCCCAGCAAGACAAATAATTACATGTTATATAGAAGTTTTGCCTACATATCCATTAAAGATACCCGTGTTTAAAAAATAAAAATAAAAAAAAAATCACATCTTTCATTTCAGATGGCAGAATAAATTTGCATAGACACTCCTTAGTGGATACAGAATGAACAGGGCAAATTTCATTTAGAAGGCTTTGAGTAAATAAGCCTCAAGTGCCACAATGCTGTGTTTACTCCTCTACCCAGTCACCATTCAGAAACATTGCCATTTCTGATACTTGCCCTTTAACTCATAGCAAATTAGATAGTATGTAAGGCTTATGCAGTCTACAAGGCATACAGTGTTACTTTAAACTGACTGCATGGCTGTTCTACTCCTCCAAAATGTGCATCAGTAGGAATAGGCAGATATTGGATGGAGCCTAAGCTTTGGTCATCGCCTAGGAGCAGTTTAGATTACCATTTTGTACATAACTTGTCATGCCATACAACAAGGGTGTCCAACTCAAATGCAGGGAGGGAGGGGAGCTGAATCAAGCTTAGGGAGAGGCTTGCTGCAGCTGCTAGGCCCCTGTGATGGCACCAACAGCAGAAGAGTTAAAGTACCCCCACCCAACCTGATACCATTACTGTACACCCAGCACACAAGGAGCCACTCCCCTAATAGAGCCACCCCTGCACTGACACTGCAGCAAGGTGGGTTGAGCAGCAGTGGCATTAATTCATTTGTTGCTGGCATGAGCATGGAGGCTCTGGCTCAGCAGTAGCGTAATAGAGAAGTGGGGAAATTTAGGCACAACCAGAGCATCAGGCCTGGGCACAGACTCTGGGGGAAAAGGTGCAATAGGAGCCAGCACTGACACAGCTGCCTCCCAGTTGTGCTCAAGCATCCAGTTGTGCCTCTGTGATGCAGGGGTAATGTATCTGATGCCCCATTCTAAAACAATGGGAGAAATGAAAGCATAAGGCTGATCCAGAGAGTGATTTATGATTCCATGATGTTTATGAAGCTCACACTGATTTTTCACAACTCTACAGATGTCCAATAAATTCTACATATAATTTTGAACTGTCATAATGTTATTCTACACCAGTGCCTCTCAAACAATTTCCAGCCTCTGGTTTTTTTACTTTTCAATCCATCCAGGAAGAGCACACACCAATTGCAGAAGCTTCCTTAGTCTGATGAAGGGTTTTTGAACCCTAAAGCTTGCTTGATAATTGTTTTCCAACTATTTAAGTTGGTCTAATAAAAATATATCAGATTCACCCAAAGAACCTTGTCTGATTAGACTCAAAGCACTCCTTGGAAGATGCCAGCTCTTTGTTTTCATTTGTTTTTTGACTACGGAAAAATAATGGAGCAATTCTGTTGCAAAGAACTTGAGAGACCACAATAGGAAAAAAATGCTTTTGACTCTATGGATTCAATTTGAAATCTCTGGGTTTATCTTGCAAATCATGTGTGGTAGTTTGCACACCTGACAGAGTGAACATTCAGGATCACACTGAAATAGATCTTGTATCACCCTGCTTGAGAATCCAAACTAACCAACATATATTCCAAGGTAACACATAAATGCTTTTTTTAAACTTACAATTCCATGGCTCTCCAAGCAATTAAAACATAAAAGTAGGAAAAGGACATGCCAACTTACCTAGGTTTTTTTTTCAAACATGTAAAGAGGATGGTACAGGTTTCAATACTTTGAGAACCATAAGAAATAACCCATATTTTTTATGGACAGTTGGGATGGAAATAACCTGAAATCACCCAAGTTAATCTTTCCTATGTATGCAACTATCACTAGCAGAACTTCTTGATAAAATCCTCTAGAAGAAGCTATGCCTGGCATTTTCAGTCCTCATACTCAATGGAATGGCTCATTTTGTTTTAATTTTAGCATTTTTATTGCAATAGTATATATATCTTTATCTATAGGTAACTACTGGACTTCAGCAGTGAATTGGACCATTTTACTTCCTTTTTTCTTTTGGAGACTCCAGGAAAATTTTATTTCTATATTTTCAGTGCAGAAGTGTTTCAATAACTCCTTGGTAACAAAACAATTCTGGTGGAGCGACTGGAAATCATACGCTAAGTTATTAATTTGTTGAGGTAATTTTTCCTTCCCATTTCTCAAATTATATAAAGACCTCACAAGTATCAATGATTTCCTGGTTGGCTGCCCTAAGCTATCTTTTCTTTGATGAACTTTTCATGTAATAAAAACTTTCTGTTTTAAAACATGCCAAACCTTGGAATACCTGTTCTACAGGCAGATCCAGTATTTTGAGCTGTCCTTCACCCTGAATTGAAATGACAATTCAAAATTTCTAGAGACATTTCTGAAAAATTATATTTCAGTAATATCAAAATGACCTTTTTGAAAAAAATCTTCATTTTGATGAGGTTGAAGCTTTTATTTCAGCTTTTCTGATTCTATTGCAATAAAAAAGTCAAAATGATAAAGCTGTAAGTAAGTGCTTTTACTTTACTGAAGGCCTTCAATAATCTTTTGCCTATGCTGCTGACAAAAAAATTATGTGGTCCCAGAAAGTGCTTAAATGAATCAGAATTTTACAGTAGGAAAAAAAACCCAACAACTTCTGCCACAAAAAGTTCAACCATCTCTGTATTTCCATATTTTAGCTTTCAGGCTAATCTATCAGAAGGTTTTGCAGTAAAAGAAATTGTGCAGAAAAGTAAATGGCCCTATATTAGATAATTCAGCAATCAGTCACTAAGCAGATGAAGGTAAAAAAGTATTCACCATTCTGGGATGTCCATTTTTGAAAGGTCTATGACCTTATTTTTCACCTGCCCAGATAGCATTATATTACACTCTTTATATTCCAAGAAAAACCTCTCACTCATTTCATTTGCAGTTGAATGTTCAGCTATTCTCCCCATCAGAAAAGGGGAAAGGCAGTGATCATTTGGAGAAATTTGGCTTAAAGGATCAGCATCACATAAGAGCTCTGCAGCACAGGCAAGGATCACAACTCAGCTAATTGGATGCTGCCCTGGACAAATCAACCATGAGACTGCAATGCCTCTCTTGTAACTTGCCGGAGAAATTATTTTCTTAAGCTCCCAACCTGGAAAGGGAAAACCTGGAAATGCTCCTGACCCCAAAAGGGCTCATTTCCCAGCTGAGACTCAAATAAGCAGGAGACAAGGGGAAAAGGGTGCGGTCTTTCCAGTTTATTTGACTGAAGGTCCCCCAACCTTAGAAAGGCAGAGAGGCCCCATTGCACTCTCATACATGTATCTATATTCTCTGGTTACATAAGCTTTTTGCATGTGCAAAGCTTTAGCAGAAAATTACTATTACTGCGTAGCTCTTCTTTCACCTACAGCGTAAGCTCCAATCAAAGTTTTACCAAATAAGGCACAGGTCTGCCATTAAGCTGGTCTATCATGCTTAGTTAGGATGGGGGAAGATACGGGCTGTGTTTCCTGTATTGCAAAGGAGACCCTCTTCTCTGCACACAATTTCTAACATGCTACATATTCACCTTACAATTTCTACAACAAATGAGGCAGGAATCCTACAAGAAGAGCCTGCCTTTACTACAATCCTGATTCTGATTCATTTCCAGGAAAAGAACAATATATTTTTTAAAGGAATAGAAACCTCTTTTGAATATTATAGCTGTGAATCACAAGTAAACATCCCAGCCAAGTGATGCCAGGTATCCTATTTAATGTGTTTTCTTTTATAAAATTAGTAGAATAGTGGACACCTATTCCCAGTGAATTTATATAAAGAATTTGTTTGGCCTTTCACAAGACCCAATATATGAAGTAATTAATGAAACATTTCATAAGAGCTGCCTCACCTAAGTATTAAAATAGAGCCCTACTCAACTCTAGAGGTCACTAATTATTTTAAAAAAACTCAAAACACTGACAGCAACAAAAAACCCAAGAACTCATTGAGTGGATGATCAAAAAGTACAATTTTACTCCACATGGTATCTGTCTTTCATACAAACATATCATGAAAGCACAAGAGGGAAGGTTTCAAACAGGTGCATGTAAATTAGTAACCCCGTTTCAAGACATGAAGGACCACTGCAAATTATTTATACCGGTGTGGGGTTGAAATGCCAGAGCCATGAGATTCCTCAGAGCCCCAAAAATATACCTAGCAGCCATGGACACAAGAACTAAAGTATTTGCCCAGGTGAACAGCATCAGTGCAGTGACACCCATCACAAACAACAGACGTTTATTTCTGTAACATAAAGAAAAAGGATCCAAAGCACAGGCTGTTTTATTTAGCTCAGAAGAGAATGCAACCTTGGAGCAGGAGAGTTAAACATGCAGCTCCCAGGCTGGGTCCAGCCGGTGGGGCTTGTCATTGCTAGTAGCAAAGGAGCGAACACTGCCACTGCTTTGCCCAGCAGGTTTCCAGAGTCCCCTTGTGTCCTGGGCAAGTGGCACCCTGAGGGTTTTAAGCCCATTAGAGGAGCTTAGAGAACTGCTTTCGAAGCGAGAGAAACTGGAGGCTGAGGTGAGAGGGAAAATGGGAATGAAAGGGAAGAAAAGAGCAGTAGAAAGAAAGAAATAGGACAAGATGGGAAAGGGAAAGAGAAGCCGACCCAGTGGGTGCTGACTGGGCCCAGCTGAGGCCTACTCACGGGTGACGACCCTCACAGCCGGCTGCCCCCAGACTCACCCTCCGATTTCCTCCCCTCTGAGGCTCTCTTCCCTGCATGGCTCTTGCTCAGCTTGGAAAAGGCCTGTCGCTGTTTCCCTCTGCCTTGCTCGTGCCATCACGGGGTTGGGGAGGGCAGGCAGCAAGATCCTGAGGTGGAAAAGAAGGGCAAGGTAAGCTGCCTGATCAGATAACCCAGTTCACACTCAGGACTGGGTGATCCCAGCAGCCTGGTCATCTCCGATTTCACAGTTTGCACCTGTCCTTCCCTTTCTCACTTGGCCCAGGTGAATTGAGCCTAGAAGGCAGGAGGTGAGACAGGCCAGCATACCCCTCCCTAGGTGCCTGAGGCTTAGGACAGCAGTTTTGGATGTACCAGCTGAGAGACCTGTGTTTCTCTCTCTTTATATTTGTAATTTAACTTCTGAATCTTATTCTGTGCAGGGGCATCAGGGTTCTGGAAAGCTTTTGCTATAACAAAGTTCCAGGTAACTGCAGGAAGAGTTTGCTGTTCACCTCCCTGCTGAGGCACGGATAGGTAGTTTTGGCTAGACTTGCTCACCTCCGAGCTAGGGCGGCATAGGCAGGCCAAGTGGGAAGGAAAGGGGCAGGCAGGTACCGGCTGGGAAGGAGACCAAAGGAGTGGGAAAGCAGGTGCATTTCTGAGGACAAGCAGGACTGTGCTGGCTGCAGGGAAAATGGTAGGGCTGGGTGCCACACAGGGAAGCAACAATAAACCATGGCAGTCCTGCTTTTTGATCACCTCTCCCTCCCAAAAAACTGATGCAAGTTGGACTCAGTGGCAAAGGCAAGACGATGCCTGGAGATCTATAGCCCACACCTTCAGCGCTGTCATACACCTACCCCTCTTTTGCATGAAGGCAGGGAAGCTACGATGGGAGAAGCGGGGCTGAGGAGGAGGAGTCCTCCAGCTTCTTGTTGTTTGAATGCCTTTTAAGGGCGGAGTGGGATTGCATGCAGATGCCTCAAACTTATGGCATGCCTAATAGGTGAACTGGGATCTGGTGGCTGCAGCGTCTCCCTGGGCGATAAGGGATTTAAAGGGGCGGGGGGAGCAGAGGTGATTAAGGCCGCCACTGGCGGTGGCTCGAAGTAGGGGTTCCTGGTGGCCCGTGAGGGGCTCGGGGTTGTCGGGGGCAGAGCCACCCCTCCCGGGCTGCCCGCCTAGCAGCAGCAGCAGCAGCAGCAGCAGCGCCGAGGGAGGCGGGGGGTGGGGAGCGGTAGCGAGCAAACGGCGGCGCCAGCACCAGTTCCCGCCTTGTGTAAACAGAGGAGGCTGCAGCGGTCAGTGAGTCTGGGGCCGGGGGCACGCAGAAGCCGCTGGGGCAAAAGCAACCCTCGCTCTGCTCCCGTGAGCGAACTGGGGGGGGTTCTTTCAAGGGGCTTTGCAGGCTCGCTGAGTACATCACGGCTGGAGAAGGCCGAGGGAAGGGCTGGGGCAGGGGCTGTTCCTCGGGGCCCCTCAGGTGGAGGCAGGGCTGCTCGCAAGCTTCTGGCTGTAACGCTCTTCTTTGCAGGTGCCAGCCACTCCTTGGCTCCTATGCTGCCCTCGTGGGTGCCAGGCGTGGCCGTGGGGCTGCTTTCCCTGCACCTCCTTCAGAAGCGTCTCTTCCCCTACTTGTGGCATGACTTGAGGGACTTGCTGCAAGCCGTGGGCTGTGGGCTGTTGGCTGTGGTGCGCAGGCTGCGGAGGCAGCTTCCCACGGTGCTGGGCAGGTTTGTGATGCTGGCCCAAGAGCAGCCCCACAAGCCCTTCCTCATCTATGACGAGCGTATCTACACCTACCAGGACGTGGACAGGAGGAGTAACCAGGTGGCCCAGATCTTTCTGCACAAGGGGGGTCTGAAGAAGGGAGATACTGTGGCTCTGCTGATGACCAATGAGCCAGACTTCATCCACGTGTGGTTTGGGTTGGCCAAACTAGGGTGTGTGGTGGCTTTCCTCAACTCCACCATCCGCTCCAAGTCTCTCCTGCACTGTGTCAGCAGCTGTGAGCCCAAGCTCCTGGTCATTGGGGCAGGTATGGTATGCACCTGATTTGTAGGCTCCTGCTCTTAACCTCACATGCTAAGCTTTTCCCTTTCTTGGAGACCTGGTTCCCCAAAAATAGTCATATTGCATGGTAGTAGTTGCACAGGAGTTGCAAATGAGTACCACTTTTTTGCTTGGAAAACACTTAAAAAGATATAGGTCTTCTCAAGATCATGGGCATGGGGCTAATTTGTGGCATGCCTGCCAAAAAGTTTGCCCCCCACCGATGTAGCACATAGGTGACAAGATGCCTTTCAGTGGACAATTTACCTTCAGCAGTTGAGGTGAAATCAAAGCTGGGTCAAGGCATAGCCAATACACTTTGGGCTAGTTCCCTTTTATGGATCTTAAGTGCTCAGAGGGAAGCAAAATCACTTTTGTCTGAGGCATTGTAACTAGTGTTGATTGGAGGGAGTTCAATTAAAATCCTGGATCTAGAATGAGAATTTGATCTGAAAAAGTTTTTAGCATCCAAATCCAGACCTAATTTTTATAAATAGTCCTTTATTTTTACAAAATACCAAACAGAATCTTAAAAAAGAGAATATCCTAAAGTGTGGGGAATATGTGCACATCTCAAAATCTAGACATCTCTCATCTTTAAATGATTGACCAGCCCTATTTCTGGTTTGCTGCTTATTGTCCCACTGTTATTGGTCTGACAGTGGGCTTTAGCATCCATGCCAACAGACTAGTGGCAGGACCATCTACCTATACTTTGTAGTAGTGATTTTTCTACTTATAAAGATAATTCTGAAACATTTTCCCTCGCTTTAATTTACATTACATTTAACTTTTTGCATATTCTGTACAGGTATATAGTAGATTATCTTAAAGGTGTAATTAGAACCTGATATTTATACAGACTGCTAAAACAGGAGGCAATTCAGTAAGATTCCAAAACAAATAATGACCAGTTGTTTCTGAATGTATTTTTCTCTTAACTTTCAGTAAGGACAAAAATCACAAGGGCCTATGTAAGGAAAATGGCTGCTGATAGAAATTGTTCAACTTTGATTCCTCAACATAATAGGTTGAGTAGAAGTAGTATATATTAACAGCATACATATAGTACCAGAATCTCTCCACCTGGAACAGGGAGGTACAAACAGCATTTGATGGTACCTTTATTGGTGCTACATCTTAAGGAAGGACCAGTTCTGGGTATGAAATACAGTAGTACTTTGCCACCACTAGCATTGCTGTGCAGTTCCACTGAAAAAGGTTTACTTTGGTTAGTCCCAGAGTACTTCCTTGGTCACTTCTCAGGATTTGGGAATTATGGGACTTCTGACATTCTTCAGTTGTTTTCTGCTGCTGTTACATGATATTTTGACCTTTCTAGCATTATGAGCCCTGCGCTCTGCTTTACAGTGGAAGAAGACAAAACAAGTCGGGAATAATTTTTAGAGAATAAGAGGCAGCAAGAATTTTTTTTTTCATGCAGCTGTAAATTTGGAAAACCTCTGGTGACATACAGACAGGAAGGCTCTTTTAAAGCTATCAGCTACCTAAATGGAGAGTGGGCAGAAGAACTTTCAGTTCACCTCCAAAGCAGATATTTTTTTTTTTAATTCACACTTTGATTTAAATAAATGAGTAAAAAATGGAAGGAAGGATTTTGAAATATTCAGAATAGTGAATAATTCAAGATATGCAATGCAGACTATGTGGATCTGCACCAAAATTGTTTTAGTTACATCATAACCCCCTGTATGGAGCCGTCCCTGACTAAGTGTGAAAAGGTGGGATTTGGTTCCTCATTTCTTAGATTGCTTGCTATGCTTTGTTCTCTGCAATTCGCTTGATCCCATACTTGGGTTGATGCCCTCTTTAAAGGTAACGCAAATGTATCTTTTGACTTGCACTAAGTACTTGTAGTTCCTCAAACACACTTCAGTATCCACTGCACTGTCTTAAGTGTGATTTCAATCAAATTGTCGCAAACTCCATGATTCTAAGCTGCACCTGACCCCTACAGATATACGGGGTCTGAATACAGCTTACAAGGGGCTGAGTATCAAGAGGCACCATATCTGAAATAGAAAACTTTGAAACAGGTTTTTACTATTAAAGAAATTTAAGTAGTCCAGCTTATTTTCTGGTGCCAGACAACAGTAATCACGTGAATTGGCATGTACACTTGAGTGCCCCTCAAATATTGTTTTAGAAATAATTTGTGCAACCTTTTTGGATGGATTGAGCAACATTTTTTTTTTCAAAACGTATTTTGTCTGTTATTCTAAGGTCACAACAGTGAATATTTACGTATTTCAGGTTTGTTCAGATGCAATTGTGTGTCACAGATGTACAGCTCAAAAATAAACTATTCATAAGGTTGCAGGGAAACAAAGGTGGGGGATGAGAAGGGGGAATCTCAAAACTGGTGGAAAAAGTGATATCTTTTATTAGACCAACTAGATATTTGCAAACAAACTATTTTATGTGAGGGGATCTCTACTTTCTTGAAAGTATATGCACATTGCACTTTTCAGTGAGTGCCAAGTTGTTAATATTTATATCTGAATATTCATGATGTACCATGCAAATGCCACACAGGACTTTTTTGTTTACTGTTATTAGTGTCAAAACTTGATCTTAGCCTACAGGAGGCTGAGGAGTGATAACTCATTCAAGATCAAACAAATCCTAAAATGTTGGTAATGGTTTAGGTATTTTTCTAAATCAAAATGTAAACAAAATACTGAAGTTCACAACCTTCAGGATTCCCTTACCTTTTGATTCTGTGCAAGTGCTAAGTGCCCACAGACATGCTGTACTTCAGTTTCTCTCAGACAGCTGTTTATTTCCAACACATGGAGAAGATCTGTGTTAAATAAGCAGCAGACTGTTTACAAAATCTAGTGTAGACATCCACTATACACTGAACAACAAATCAGTGATGATCATTGTTTTGAATCATTTTACACTTTTTCATAATTAATCCTTGGTTGATGTATAAGCATGTTGAGAGTTGTCTTCAGGGATCATTATACACCCATTTTTCCAGAAGTATAGTAACTAGCCTCCTGGCTCTTTTAATGGTAGGAAAATTTGCAGCTGTTTCTGATTTTTT
>JAGPOW010003395.1:60089463-60103788 GCA_030014935.1 Caiman crocodilus
TTTTTTGTCTGGTTTTTGCATTGTAAACTTAGTAAGTACTAATATTGTGTGTTCATATAATAAAGCAGCCGGATTAAACTTTATAACAGATTTTATGATGTTGTTTAAAATAAGATCATACACATTTTAATATAAGTTTTTTGTATGTAGGTCACTGTAAGATGGCAAATAGGATTAAGTTAGTAGCCTTTTAGTTTAGACGCACATGGTTGCGTTTTGTAGCATTTCTCCTAAAAAAATTAAGGTTTTTTTAAAAATTAGGTCACTGATGTGAAAAGCAGCATGGTGTTAGAATAAACAGATTGGTGTTCCTCATTCCCTTGAAAACCAATTTGTTGTTTCAGCCACAGGATGTATTAAACGTAAATTGCATCTTGTTTCTCCTGACCAAGAATATATTTTTGTTTTATTTCCCTGGGCTCCCAGGAACAATTATTTAACTAATTCAAATAAAGTAATATATTATGTAAATTTAAAATAAAGTAGTTAAAAATGTTGCAGGCATTGTTCAAGTATAAACTATATCTTTAAATAGTACTGGCACAAGTACAGTTGAGTGTGCTGCTATGGATAAGCCTATATTCAATTACAAAAATATTACATGTAAACAATACTGATTTTCCTATATTGAAGCTACCTTCATATGGAGACCATGACTATAGTTGTAAAATTAATGTAGTCTCATAGCTCTATTCAAGGTCTTCATGTGAAGGTAAGGTAAAAAGCTGCCACATAGAGAATTGGTGTTATTTATTTCTAATGTTTTGCATGCATTTAATTTTTGAAGGGTGACTTGGCATACTTAGCCTATTTAGAGTCATTTAATGTAAAGGCAGACAAGGTTCCTTGGGTGAATTTGATATCTTTTATTAGACCAACCCAAATTGTTGGAGAATAGTTACTAAGCAAGCTTTCGGGTTCAAAAATTCTTCGTCAGGTGAAGGAAGCTGCAGCAGTTGGTGTGTGCTGTTCCTGGATGGAATGAAAAGTAAAGAAGCCAGCGGCTGGGCTGGGCTGGAGAGTCAGTTGCCAGGCAGATAGACATTGGATTTTTGATACATTACAATGTTTAGTCCCTCATCTTTAGTATCCAGCAGGTTGATTAAATGGAGCTCATAGGCTCGTCTCTGGGAAGTGTTGTGTAAGTTTCCTTTGAGGATCAGGACTGAGAAGTTGGAGAGAGTGGTCCTCCTGTGAGAAATGTGCCCCTTCCGATAACTGAGTGTTTCTGTCTTTGATGGATTTCCGGTGTGCGTTCATTCTGGTGCGCAGTTGTTGTCTGGTCTCTCAGGGCATTTGGTGCATTGGCTGAGGTATACTACATTTCTGGAGTTGCATCTGTAAGATCCTGGGATGCTGCTGGCTCTGTTGTGGGGTATAGTAATAGTGGGAGTGGTGGAGATGTGTGGGCAGGTTTTGCATTTCTTGTCATGGCACAGTTTGGATCTAGTGTAAAGTAATCCATCTTCATTCTTCCCAGTAATATGAGATCATGGGTTTGCTGATTAAATGAATACCTGGTAGATTAAAAATAAAATAATATCTTATGCAGCTTGTAGTCAGCCACTGGAATTTAATGTTGAGGGAACTAAATATCAAATATTGTGGCTTGGGTGTGTGTGTTAAGGGGTAGATTACTATGAAAAATGTATTTTGAATGAAGCATTGCACAACAAGGTATTGGTAGTTACATTCTTGTGGAACTTGAGAGCATTGCTAGAAACGGGTACCAACCAGTGGACTGTGGATATATTTTTTTTTCTTGGATTATTTCATGCAAATTATATGATGTAAACTATTCACTAGTTTTTAACTGAGCATTTTAAGACTGTGTCTGTCTGATTATCTGATGTGAGGTCAGCATTTATCAACAAACACAAGAACAAAAGCTCTTTTACAATATTTTTGTAAAAAAAAAAAACAAACCAAAAAACGATATCCCTTTGTCAGTCTTTATATAAGAAGACTGAAAATTAAGGGGATCAGGATCTTGGAAGCCTTCTGAGTCCTAATGGAGAGAATACCATTATTACATAACACAGATTTATGGCAAAGCACAGGAAGAACAGAATTCTTATGATGATACCAGTCAGGGAACTTAATAGAAATTAGAAAAAATGCATTATTTTAGAAGGCCATTTCTGCTTCACTGCTGTGTTTGTAACTGAAAGGCTTCCCAGCTTGTTTTCTACCAGACTTCTTAGTACAGTTTTTTAAAGGAAAAGTTCATGTTCACATAAATACTAAAATGAAGTGGAGCAGAAGCATAAGATATGAGAGGCTGTTTTGTAAAGGGCTGCACAACAGACCAGTCCAAGGCTTTCTCCAGAAATGGAATGTTTCTGAGTTTGCCTCTTGCCTTCAACTGGTTAGTTGCATGGATTAGGGTACCATTTCAAAAGGACATGCTGTCATCATTATCTGTGCTTTTTAGCTGACAATTCTGGGTAGAGGGGGCCAGAGCAGTGTACACCGGGATGCAGGAGGATGGTGCTATAACTTCTTTTGGAAGGTAAGTATACATGTGTTTGCTCTCCCATAAGTAACCTAACTGTAATCTGGTAGAAGTGGCTTCCAGGAGAGGTTTTTTTTTTTTTTTTTTTTTTCTTTTCTCCTAGGGCTGCCATTTTTGGTCTCAGAGAAACTGTGAACATTTGTACACTTAGGACTTATACTGGGAGAATTGCAGTTCTCCCAGTAGAAATTAGGCCACATACAAGTGTTAAAGTGACTGTTTTATAATTTGGGTCCAGAATATAGATGGAAAATCATGGTTATGACTATTCTTAACAGATTATGACAGCAACAGTATTTGTTGACCTCTGTAACATGTGGCTTTTGTGGGGTTTTTTTAAATGTTTTTTCTTTTTTCATTGCAGGTTTACCAAAGGCTGCAGTTATCACCAATCTGCAAGTTCTAAATGCTGCTGGTGGCTTGTGGGCTTTTGGTGCTAATAAAAATGACATTCTTTATATAACGCTCCCTCTTTACCATAGCTCAGCAGCTCTTCTTGGCATTTGTGGATGTATAGAATTAGGTAGGCCTCACTATAATGCTTTATAATAGCATTGTTGACAGAAAAGGTTATTCTTTTAGGAATGCATTAAAATATTAGGCGGAATCATTGTTATTGATAGAGCTAATTAAATTTGTCTTAATATGCCTGACTACTTTTACAAAAAAATAACTGGATCTGGAAATATGTTTTTATAAACGCATATGGTTTCTTAGATTAATATCTTCAGAAACTATGGTCATGTAATTTTTGTTAACTTCTGGGAAATTATGTACCATGTTTTGAGACTTGTTCTGGGCTGGTTTACTTTGCAATTGGTTAAGAACCCCCAATCAAGTATATATAAAACTCAGTATTGCTTAAAAGTGTCCTTGTGCATAGCCCTTCATTCGGATGAATAAGGCTAAAATATCTAACTGTCTGCTAGGCTATGAAAACACATAGCAAGCATATAACTGGAGCATTGGTACAGAAGGATGTGTTTTTAAAGGCTTAAAATATCTGATGATGCAGTTCTAGTTACATTACATACTGATATGTAAAGAATCTTTTAAATTGTCTTTATAGATTGCATTTGCTATAGGGTGCACATTTTACTGTGGCTGAACCTTTGGACGCTTTTAGGCAGGTTAACATGGAACTTGAGGGCAAAATGTCAACTTTAGGCCAGAGCTAGACATGATGTCAAACTCAAAAAAAACAAAAAAAAACAAAACAAAAAAAACCCCCACCCCAAACCAACTGGTTATTTGTTTGTATTTGGGAGTTCGAGGGGGAAGGGAGGGGTTCAGTGAATACTTTATACTTTGATTTTGGCTGAATTTGCTGAATTATTTGTTGGGCTTTTTTTTTTTTTCTTGTCGGTTAGATTTTCAGAAGCAAGAAGAAACTGTTTTTTTCTTTCTTCCCCTTGCCCTCCCTTTTCCTGCCAATAATCTAGCAATTAGGTCTCACACCTGGAATATGGGACACCTAGATGCAATTCTTCATTCTGCCTAAAATGATTTGAACCTGTTATTCTCATGAGAGTGGCCTAACCTTTGTTATAAGTCAGTTAGCCCTTGTCCTAGTGTTGGTGCTGCTCTACTTTATTAGGAGAAAGATAAGAGTGAAAAAACAATTGTAATTAGTCAGTTAAGACCCTTACTTGAAGGTAGGATGTCTGGGATGCAGTTCCTGCTCTAGTGTTTACTGATGTGTGTATTACAAAGTGGATTAGTATCTATAAAAGAGAGTGAGAGCACAACCTGCATTGTTCAGTAATCGCTCAGGGACACCAAAACACTTCTCCATTGTGAGAGTTGTTCAAATCTCCTGACACAGGAGGGAACTGAAATCATGTATCCAAGGGGCTGTAAGAGTGACCGGAGTTTCACAAAATTGGAAATGAGGGAAGACTGGTGCCTGACTAGTTCTTCATTTCCATCGCCTTTGTTAAAAAATACATGACATGGAAACAAAGGTTGTTTTTGTGGGGTGTGTGTGTGATCTAAATGTTCTTCTACATCTGAAACAAATGTATATTTTTAGTTTTGACTTAAAAAACCCTGAAAAAAGTTTTTTGGGGGGGAGGTTGGATTAAAATAATTTGTGGGGTTACTAAACAAAAAACTTTACTTGCAGAGTATTTCTACAGACTTGATTCAGTAAGGAAACATACTCATTTCTGTTTTATATAACTATTCTACTTGTATCGTGGCAAAAGAGTATCTTGTCCAATTGTCTGCTGATCTTTTCATTGGAAATGTTCTACTATACTAAATCTATACATTGTCTTGCTTCTTGCATAATATAGAAGTAGGTTTTATTTTGTGTATGTATGTATTTATTTATTACCCGATACAGGTTTCCCTCACTTTATACTGCACGTGCATTCCTGGAAGATGGTATGTAACTTGAAGTCGCATAAAGGGAACCCATTTTACAATGTAACAAATAAGGATACATTCTAAGACCTTGACTGTACTGACCTCCAAAAACATTGCTACCACTTTTACAAGACAATTTTGGTACTTGCCAACAGCAGACAGTACACACACGCACAGGGCATTGGCATAACGGGGATGTCAACTACAGAAACACATGTCACAGACAGTGAGCACAGATCCACACAGGAGACTACATTTTAGTGCATGTCACTCCCACAGTGCACCGCACAAAGCAGTTGACTGAGGGCTTCCACCATACTGATTTCATGAGTGAATTTTCCTCGCATGTGATAAAATGTTGATATAAAAAGGGTCGTCATATAAGAGTGAATTTGCACATAACCCACATGCAGTGAGAGGAAACTTGTATAACCAACTTCGTGGAAGTGGAATGAATAATATTTAGCTATATGTAGAGTCCATACCCATAGTAAATTAACTTCTATTCCTCTGTCCTTTTTTTTTTTTTTTTTTTTTTTTTCCCCTCATTTGTTAGGTGATTTATCAAAATGCATGGTGGATATCAGTTCTGGAATTAGGATTCATTATGAAATCCTCTGTTTCTGACAAAGGGTGAAAGCATTTTAGGATTTCATGATGGTTGTAAATGTAACAAACAACAAAACACCAAACCCAGTGCTTTACTTTTAACTTGGCATGCTCTTGCACTGAACCCCACACATGCCCAGAAGTGGCAGCAAATTACTTTGACGTGGCTCGTCCAATGCCTATAAAGATCGGGTGCTTTAGTGGGGCTTTTAGGGTAAGTTTATCTAATAGTTTATTGAATCTTTACAGGTGCTGCAGAGCTGGGTTGAAGTAATGTGCTTCTGCTTTCAGTAAAGCACATTTTTTCTTTGTTGTTTTTATGTCTGTAAGCAGCCTCTGTGCTCATCCAGAATTACTGCAGTGTAGAGCATCCCTTTTACATAATACCTCCTTCTACCCTATAGTAACAAAAATCAATATACACAATGTTTAAGTATCCTATACACAGGAAAAGAATTCTCTCTCTGCCTCCACCCCCTTCTGACTTGTTTAACAATTATACACAGGTAAAGAGTATTTAACTCCCTGCTAAGACTGAGAGATTCCAAGACATGCAAATTGAGAACCACCAGTCAAAGAAGACTAATTCAAACACAAATGAATCAAAATTGGCTGGCTATAGAAGTGCTCGTTCATGTTTTAGTTGGAATGTATCGGAGCAGATTTGATTGAATCTGTTCTATTTGGAATGCTCCAGCCTTGCCTCGTTGTCATGTGCATTAAACTCCTGTGCATTTTTAAATGGCTGTTGGAGCATTTTATCTAAGACTCATCAAATGAGCTTTAGACAAAGATTCCCACAGGCTTTTTAAAATGTTCGAGGGCTTAGTACAATGATGGTGAGCTATTTTAATTAGTGACTGTCCAGGAACTGCTTTAATTAAAATGCCCCTCCTACCCCCAAGCACGTATATGGGCAACCTCCAAGGCTAAAATGTGTGTAGTGGCTTTCCTATTATGTTCATATTCCAATATTAATGGGAATCTGTCTCGGATAATTTTGCTGTTACGTTTTGTCATATTTGTTTGGTGAGACTACTGCAGTATTTTAACATAATAGAAGTTTGTGTTTAATTTTGGTACCAAAATTAAAAATAAATTCCAGAACCTTTCCAATATATTCTGTATTAAAATTGAATGCTTATAGCCACAGAGCAATGATATATTTCTTCCCTTATTTTTCCCGTAAGGTGCAACTTGTGTCTTAAGAAAGAAATTTTCAGCTAGTAATTTTTGGAATGACTGCAAAAAATACAATGTGACTCTTATCCAGTATATTGGAGAACTTTGCCATTACCTTTGCAACCAACCTGTGGTAAGTGGAATTAAAATTATTGTTATACTGTCAATTGATGATCTGCTGATTTTCTTGTATATTCATTTTTGAAGCTGTAGTTGTACTAAAAGGGAAACATCAAGGTTAATCTATGCATCTGCCATTCTTCTTGTGAAAGGTCTTTGACTCCTCATGAGTACCAGTTAAGTTTGATGCTGGGAAAGCTGTTAGAAGACTGAAAGAAGCATATATAGTGGGACTGAAAAATGAATCGGAAATCTTGTGATTAAAAGTTTAGCACTGAGTGACCTATGAGCAATCTACATTCTACTCATATATATTAATACATTTTGAAAATGATTATTCTTGAAATAATTAAATGAAGTCTTATTAAATGTTGGAAGCCTAATTTTAACCTTATCAGTTTTAGTTGGCATTGTGAAAAATACATGCACCATTCTTCTTTTCTTTTGTAATTTTCAAAGTGCTGAACACAGTTCAAAAGCTCAAGAGGAAATTGTTTTAAGTTCCTGTTAAAAAGTTGCTATAGACAAACCAGTTAGCTTTCTTAAAGTACCACTCCTGCCTGGATCATAGTCTACTGCAGTGCTAACTTTTTTGTATACTTGTTCTGATGAAACCATATTCCATTTCTAGTGGTCCAGGAACAAGGTTTGTAGAGCTAGCTATAAATACCTTTGACTGTTTCACGTTAACTGACTCTAATCACATCCTTGCTGGAAAATGAGCACAAGGATAGAACAGAGTAGAGATGATCCTTCATACTTTTACTACTCTTTTTTGAGTTGCAGCACTTCCCATTTTGCATGTTATTAATAAGTCCTAATAATCAAATAATTAAGACATTTTTATGAACGTTGGTACCCCTCTAATGGCTTGTTACTGGAAAAAGATTTTAGTTTTTAACACCATCTTAGAACAGTGTCCAATTCTATGACTAAAACTAAATAACTCCTTAAAAGTGCTCTTAGCACACTAAGCAAAGAAAGTTTTAATCTTTTTGTTTTAATATGACTTTCAAAACAGCTCAAGGAATTTTGGCAACCAGAATCCACAGAAATGTAATTGCATGCATAACTTGGTGCCTAACTTCTTGTGCTTTCAAAAATATCCCATTAAGTATAGAAGAATTGCCTTCTTCAGTTGCTCTTCACATTTTAAAAGGTACAATCAGTATGTTATGTTCCTGTCGCTGGAATTAAGCGACAGATTTTAAGAAATTATCAGTGTAGTTGTTTCATGTTAATAAATCTTCCAAAATAATCAGCACTGACTTCCAGCAGTTGTTTGTTAACAGAAAAATACGTTAACAAAGATTATTTTTCAGTAATACTAATAACTGACTGTTGGAGGCCTGTCCAATTCTACTGGATCCAGTGGAAAAAACTTCCATTAACTTTGGATCAGTCTTCTTTCTTTTCATTCATCCTTGCTGAAATTTGTTGCAAAGCAGACCTTTAGGACTTTGTTTCCTTACTGTGTACCAGCATGAATTCACTTTCGTTAAGTAATCTGTTAGCTTACATGTTGAATTAATCTGGGCTGCCATGTCTTAAATTCTGCCTGCTAACATACCATTCACATGATAATGTTAAAGAAAACTCCCAATGCTCACCTTTAATCAATTAATTTCATAAAATGAATCAAAAATATGTTTGGTAATAAGGCATCTTTTCATATTTTTATTGTACTTGCGTATAAAGTGAAATAGGGCACTCCATTATCCAGTGAAGCTTTATCCTAGAGTGAATTCTCCATAAAAGAATCTAAATGATAAAAATGTTAGGCATTGCAAATTGGTTTTGGAAGTTAAATGAGATCTATGCTGTATGCATTTTATTGTACAATTAAGCTTTTCATTTAGATCTCTTCATTGCCAGAATATATTTCTGACGAAGAGGCTGGGGCTGAAGTTAAGGACTGGAAGGGACTTCCTAGATTAGCAAGTCCAGTTCCTGCAGTTTCTGGTGGCCACATCATATAATTCTGTTTTTAACTTTTTTATCATGGTCTATTTTATGGATAATTAGGTTCTTTGACTCACTATTCCTATTGGAAAGCTGGTCCACATCTCTGCTCATTTGGGCTAAGGGCAGACATTCAAAAAGCCAGAGTCTGAATTGAAATCAACCTTTGCAGGTTAGTCTAACCTGCCTAGATCTAGCAGGTTTGTAACAGGACAGATATTCCCCGCTGGACTGAAAAATTGTGGGCACATGCCTGCAGTTGCTCAGGCCAGGGGGTGCTAGAGCATGCTCTCGGGTGCAGGGAAGCTGTGTGGGGGCTGGAACGGGGGGAGAGCATGGCCAGTCTGGGCTGAACTGGCCAGAGAGGGATTTAATTCCCCCCTATCTACTGGCAGGGACCAGGGCCCTTGATGGGGGGCAGTAGTGCCTGTCATAGTGTCAGGGAGCACAAACTCCTTCCCAGCAGGGCTGCCATGCTGTGGGGTAGGCAGAGCTTGGCATACTGTGTGTGGCAACATCAGAGCCCTCCAAATGTCCTCGTCCTGTTGCCAGAGCTGCTGCATGCTGCATCAGCTTTCCTTCTGCAGCATGCTCCCCCACTGTGAAGAGGCTTGCACTTAGTGAAACTATGACAGCCTGCTGCCCCTGTCACAGTCGCTCCCAGCTCGTTGCACCAGTTTTTCAGGAACTGGAATCGTGAGACTGTTACTGTAACTAAAACCCATTAATCCTTCTTCTAAATTAACCACACAAGTTACTGGACAGCATGGCTACAAATTGCTCATAGGTTTTTTTGACCCCCCCCCCAAGTTGTCTTTGTTACATTATTTTCATACTTTCTCTTTGATCATCATCCTACTTGCTATTATCTTCATTTTCATGCTTTTCCACTTCTTGTGTACCAAGGTCAGCCATAGAGATTACACACCTCTTTTTCAAATTTCTTCTCTAATTTCTTATTTTAAATTCTCTGATCATGGAACACTCTATTTTCCTATGCAACTTTGGAGGGATTCCATCCTTTGAAAATAATCCTCTTTTTGAATACTAGTCATCAAGCAGCCCCAATCCTTCTTTTCAGGGATGCACTGATAAAGATTTTTTTGGCTGATATCAGTGGTCAGTTATTAACCAGCCATATTGGCTGATGCCAAATTGATAGCCAATATGCAGCTTGGAGAGCAGCATCCAGCTGGTAGGTCTGTGGGGGAAGAGAGGGGTGTGGTGTGGGGGGACAGACAAGGCCCCCATGATGAGGGAGGGGCAAGGCAGGGTGGGCCTGGGGCCGGCACTGCTGAACTGGGGTGGGGCACAGGGCGGAGCCACAGGCAGCTCATCCAGAGGGTTTGGGGGGGGCAGGGAGGAAGGTGACTCCCCACCACTTCATGCACCCCAGGGGAGGGTTGGGGGGACACATGCTTCCCCCAGATTTGTGTGTGGGTTGAGGGCAGGCTGCCCACTGCAGGCTCAAAGCCAGGGGCTGTGCCAGTGGTGGTGTGGGCCCGGCCCCGCGGGGCCCCCGCCGCGCGCCGGGGCGGCGCGGCCGGCCCCCCCCCCCGGGGGGGCCCGGGGAGGGGGCGCTACGGGGCATTTTGGGGTGGTTGTAGTCCATGCCCCCTATGTTTCCCTTGGTTGTGTGTGCAGTAGTGTGGAGCTGTCTGCCCCCTATGCCCCAGACGAGCTGCCCGCAGCCCCAGCCCCACTCTCTCCCTCACTGTGGAGCCTTCAATTTCCCCCTCTGCTCCCCTCCCCCCCGACTTACTGGCCGGACACTGCTTTCCAGGCTGCATGCATGCTGCGGTAGTGCGCAATTTATCAGAGACGTTATCAGCTATATACTGGCCAAAAAAAGCTGATTGGCAATAATGACAATTTTTTTTCTTTTTTCGGTGTTGATCCAATATGGACTAGTATATTGGTGCAAGTCTACTTCCTTTGAGCCATCTATTGATCTCTGTTATATTGACATATCTTCATACACTCTTGGGGATCAGCAAATACCCTAAGGATCCACAAAATATCATCTGAGCATCTGCTTCTTTGAGCGTCTTCCCTGGCCTGTTGCGTTCCAATGGGGTGTTTTTTTTGTTTTTACAGCATAATTTCTCTTAGTATGTAGGAACCGGTTGCTGTTTCTTTCCCATTCCCATCAGTGTCCTGTACAACCTCATGTCTATGCCCCATTTCCTTGTCTGTGACAGTCTACTCCCTTCTATTTTTTGCATCTGCTTTGGTTGACGGGCCTGTTGGTTCTCCTTGACACAGTTCTGTTTCATATAGATCTATCTCTTTCAGTCCTTTGTATATGTTTCTTTTTTATCTCACTTTTACTGAGGAGACAATGAAAATAAAGTTAAAAGAAAAATATCCCAGGATCGCAGTACAGTGTGTGACTGTGGCACAGCCTTTCTCTGGACAACTGTTTTTTATTTTGTGAGCAGAATCCTTATCTGAGCTGATAAAGAGCCAAGTTGATTGGTATGTAATAGGCAGGAATTTCCTGGTGCAGATGCTTTCCCTGGACTCCATACCTATAGCCTCCAGGTTGCTGCTGTGGCACAGACTTCCATGGGGCCTCTACAACAAATAGATGCAAACTTTGTGTACTCAACTAAATCAAAAGTCCTGTATCTTCATCAGTAAAAGCTATCTAAATAATTGCTGTTTGGAGCTTAATTGCAAAAGGGGATATAGCATATCATTTTTCGGACAGTCCCCACTGAGGAATGCTCCCATTCCACAAATTAGGCTTTGTTCTCTCCATGAAGTGCCTTTGTCCATTAGTAGGAACTGCTGGATCCCCAAAATAAAGTATTTCCAGAAATCTGGCAGATGCATCTTGTATTGTTAATTTAGGTTGAAGCCACAGATGCTCCCTCAAAGAATTGTATCTATTATACAATTGTCTGGTTAATTGTGCAATTAATTTCAACTGGCTACATGTGCAAATTAACTATGGTGCCTTAAAAAGTTCCAAACAGTTATAAAGTTATTGGTAGAAAACATGCAATAACATTATAGCTGGCTTCCACCCAACTTTAATTTGCATGTGTAACCTGTGCTCTTGTAGTTGGGAGGCTTCAGTCTCATAGCCACAGGTGCACCCCATGCACCTCCATGGTGGGGAGACCAGCTGCTGTGATCTCCAAGCTGCAGAAGTGTGTATTGTTCTCCCATGCCTGGGAGATTGCACCATGCAGCCTGCAGCTGGGAGACTTCACCCACTGTGATCTCCCAGCCATGGATGTGCATGGTGTGCCCCTATGCCTGGGAGAGCACAGTAGCTGCGGTCTCTGAACCTCAGGGTGTATGAGGCACCCCTAGCAGCTAGGACATCACAGAAGCTGGTGTCCCAGCCAAAAGTGTGTGCAGGGCAGCTTCATGGCTGGGAGCCCTGTCAGCTGAGGGGGCTCCCAGCTGTGGGAACTTGCTTCTTGCCAGTTCCCACAATCACATGTCCTGCCATGCACATGTGGTATAGCAGGATGTACAATTGTGAATCATGCATTAGATCCCATCATGCACTTACCTGCACATGTAGAAGGGGGCAAATTATTTATTCCCACCAGATAAAAAAATTCTCTTCCATCTGAGGCTTACCTTACCAAGTAGAAGGCAGGGGTGGACAATTATTTAGCCTGGAGGGCTACTTGGTGAGCTATTGAGGGTGAGAGGGGAGTGCTAACCCTGCCTCAGTTTCCTATCATGACTTCACACTGCCTGGATGAGCTGGGCTGGGGGAGGAGGGGAGGCAGAGAGATGCCAGTTGATCCTATCTGGCCCTGTCTGTCTTCCACCTACTGGTAGGGGTGCCAAATAGAGCAGGTAGGGTCTCTGTGGAGACCCTTGTGGTACCCCAGATGTGATGGGGCCACAAATCAGTAGGGGTCAGCATCCAGGAATGGGATGGGCAGTGTGTGTGTGGTGAATGGGCTGGGATGCCTGGGCATGGGACCAGGTCCAGCAGTGGTGGTGAAGACATTGGTAGCTGGAGTGTAAGTGTGAGAATGAGCTCCTGCTGTCGGGGCTGCAAGGAAGCCAACTCCAGCTGCCGCACTCCCACCATGTTGCTGCCCAGCCCCATGGACTACACTTCCAGACTGCACCTGGGGATAGGGTGGATTGTGTTCTGTGCCAGGTGGCACCTCTGTGCTTAGGGGTGGTGGGACTGGCCACATGTGCCATGGTCTGGGCTGCCTTCCATGTCTGGACCAGGCAGGGCCAATGGACCTGCTGTGGGATGGATAGAATCACTTGGCAGGCTGGATGTGGCCCATGGGCTGTATTTTTTGCCCACCCCGGACCTTAGAGGTCATAGATCCACTGTAATTTAGGACCATTGTGTGCTAGGGTCAGACTAGCTGTAATGAGGTCACAGGTTGAGGCCATTGGCTACATTAATTCCTTTGGATTTGCAAGATATGGTTTGTTGTGTGGAATTCCTCTTAAGGATACAGTTAAGAGATTTTCATTGTGCTTGAAAAGTATAAATGGAAACAAATTTACCTGCTTCTACCTGATCTCTAAAGGGTTTCATTTTGCCTGTGTTTATAAATGACCCATTTCATCTGTGTATATTCTTGTATTTTCTGTTCATTGTTGAGCAAATGTGCTTAATGAAAGGATCTCTTTGTTTTGTTTTAGTGGGTGTTACCAAAAGGCTTTGTACATGGAAACACTCAGAACTCAGTGAGCTCAGTAGGAGGTAACTTTGGGTCGGTAACTGATGCATCAATTTCAGTGTAGCAATGATACTGAAGGAAAAATGATCAGTTAAAGTTGTATTACTTTTAAATAAAATTGACTTGGGCTGTAATGGTGAAATCCTCGAGAGGGTGAACAAACAATTTCCTAGAAACAGTGAATTGAAAGCTCTTGTATGTAGATCAAAATAAGACCGAAACATTTTTTAAATGCATTTTTTTATTAATAAATTGTTTGGTAAGTGTTTAAAATTCAATAAAGCTTCATATCTCTAAGATGCATAAAAAGCTACAATTGCGGCAGTGTGATGTTATCTCCAAAATTAAAAGCTAAGTACTTTATTTAATTTACATTTTAAAATGGTACAATATAGCAATTTTATTGTTGCTGGTAATACCCTCTGTCAGCTCCCTCATGCTGAATAATGAATCGCATGTTGAAGTAAGGTCATAGAGGCAAGGATGTGGGGGGGGAAAAAAGCAATGTTGCATGTGATTAAAAATATTTCTTATCTGATTCTTTCAGTTAAAATAAGATTACAAAAGGGAAAAGGAGGCTTTATAAAATTAAGCAAAAAATACATGAGTGGAATGATGGTAAAACAGGATCTTACCAGTAAAGTCTAGACCTGGGAGAGTATATCAGAATGATGCTATAGATATTTCTAGTCAGAGATGACAACATTCATGAAATCTGGATCATCTCGAGAATGATTTCCAAAATCAACAAAAATTTCTCTTTCCTTTTTTAGCAAAGTATCCATTTTTTAAGCAGGAAGGATGGGGAAGGTGTGGTTGACCAGCTGGTTTTGACCCAGGTACTGAAATGTAACTTAAACAGTGCCAAAAAGAAATTCAAAGTTT
>JAGPOW010003395.1:60132783-60146947 GCA_030014935.1 Caiman crocodilus
ATAACTTCATGGGGCTGTGTAGTGTGTTGTCTGTTTAATAAAACTGTTATTTGGACCCCTAAGTTGGGTTTTGCTTTACTATGGTTTGGCCCTGCTCCAGTCTCTGCTCCTCACCCTCTAATTTTGGTCTCATTTCTCCCTCTCCTGCTTCTGGCTCACTGCCACCTCCAACACCTGTCCTGAGCTCCTCTCTCTCTCCAAACCCTCTGTTTCTTTGCCACTGTCTTATCCCCACTGTCTTTTCCTTTTCCCCTAAGCAACCAGGTTTCAGACTCAGTTTCTTTCCTGGCTTTCTCATTCTTGTTACCACTTATCTGCCCCAGCCCCGCCAATATCTCAGCTGTCTGCCTCAGTTTCCAGCCCCAGTCTACCTTAAGTAAACCCAAGCCTCAGTTCCTCAGCCAGCTTCTCTCTAGTCTACCGGTTCTGGCAACTTTCACTCCCTACACTTTTTAACTCTCTCTCACCTGCACCTTCCCCCAAGTATCCCAGGTACTCCAAGCACACACATACACACTACCATCCAAGTTAGGAACTTACCTGTGTGTGTGTGTGTGTGTGTGTATAATGTCATTGTGTGCATGATACACGAATTATTGATCTATGTCTAACTTTTGGGATGTATAGTGTATGTGCTTGAATTGGTGATAGGTATGCATGTGTCAAGGCTGGTTTGGATGTGTATGTGCCTGAGCTGGTATGCACCTAATTGATTTGTGTGTTTGTATTATCTGTGATCAGTGATTAGAAGTGCCTCGGCACAGCAAAATTCTTAGCGCAATGCGAGCACTTAGTGCAAAAGATTCCCTGATATGGCAGGAAAAACCCTTGGTACAATGATCAGTCCCCATCAAAGCTTGCAATTGCACTGTTTGCATGCATGCTACCAATTGGCTTATTGTAAATTATTCCTACCCGGCGGCTGGCAATTGGCTGCCTAGCCATATAAAAGCTAGGGCAAGTTTCTGCCCAAGTTGGAGAACTCCACGTGGACGTCAGAAGAGAGTTCCACATGCATCCCGAAGCAAACTTGGAGGCCTGATCAATTGCCAACAACTCCCCATCACCATTCATCCTGACGTACCCCGTACCCTGCATGCTTGGAAACATCGGTGTGCCACGCAGTTTTTGCAACTTGTACGGAACGTGCCTACACTGTGCATTGATGCAAGTCCCTGTACTGCAGTTTGTAAGTAAAGTTCTTTTGAATTCAACCAACAAGCTTCTGTGCCTAATTCCACTCCATTGGTGCAGCCTCATCCGGCTATACTCAGCCCCCACATGTATATGTGCAACTGTGTTGCACCCTCCTGTCTAACAGCGCAATGTTGAGATTCTGGGAGTTGGCCTGACCCCATAGGGCTACAGAAGTAGCCTGCCACCTTCCTGCATTTTGAAATCAGCTGGCTTGTAGCAGTACTAGTGGCAGTGCCATCACCATCAGCCCTGTCCCCCTCTAAGACATGCCTCACTATTAGGTGCAGCCTGTGTGCTACACAGTGGATGCCAACAAAGTTGGCATCATGGACAGCCTTCACCATATTGGCCCCATTGTCGGTGACCATGAACCCAAGCTTGAGCTTGGCCTGCCCAATAAGCCACTCCTGCACCATGCGATTCATGGCCCCCATGATCTCCCTTGCTGTGTGTGACTTACCCAGTACCTCAGCTTGCAGTAGAGCCCACCGATGGCCTGACTGAGCACACCAGTGCCCCATGAGGGAAAGGTAGGTGTGAGTGCCACCCCAGCTGCTCCAGATGTTGGAGGTGAAGTGCAAGGCTACCTGCAGCCTTGCTTTGAACAGCTTCTCCCTCAAATACTCCCTGCATGCCTGATACAGGGAGGGCACCTCCATGGTGGTGCATGCGGGCACTTTGTAAAATGGGGCCAGAAGAGCTACGAACCACCCTGAACCCTGGTTGCTGATCTAGGGAGAAGGGCTGGCTATCCAGAGCAAGCATCTCCCCAGTGCTCTGGGTGATCTCGTGCACCTTGGGAATGCATCCCCCTTTCAGTCCACCTTTTCCCCCACTGGTCCAGGGTAGCCTGCCTCTGCGTGGAAGGTAAGGGGGCTTTGGAGTAAGTAGGGGACTTCCCTTTCGGCACACTCTTGCTGGTACCAGGCTGAGCAGCAGGAAGCGGGGCAATGCGATGGTGCCTCCTCAGATGCAGCAGCATAGCTGTGGTGGTGAAGTGTCTCACATCCTTGCCACAGTTCATGTGCCTTCGGCAATGCTGGCAGATGGCAAACCTGGGATCATCTGCCACCTCAAAATGTTCCGGCACTACACTACTCTCCCAGTTCTGGGTTGAGGGCAAGGATCCTGCCTTTTCCCCCTTCTCAGCAGGCTGAGGCTGAACAGCAGGAGGAGATGCCTCAGCTGAGCCACTTACCTCCACAACCTCAGCCTCCTCCCAGGTGCTGCTTTCTAGAACAGATGTGGGTCTAGGGGAAACTTGAGAGGTGTAGAGCACAAACCCTGATTTCCCGTCAGTCCCCAGAATTGCCTGAGCCAGTGTGCTTGGCATCCCTGCTTCCAGTTCCAGCTCCTCCTCTGGCAGTGAGAGGCTCACACTGAGAGCTGAAATTGGGGTGGAAGAGGCAGTGATTCTGCTACTGGTGCCCACTTCTGGACTGAGCGGAGGTTGTGCAGGTGTAGGGATGTTAGGGTTAGACACTGCTCCCACAACCTGGCTTCCAATGGCACTATTGATGCCATGGTTGCTCAGGAATAGACTGCATCTGTTTGGGATGGGGGGGCAGGCTTGTAGCTCTAGCTCTCCCTGTATTCCCTCTTCCTCCCATACCAGAAGACCTGGCACCTGCCTTTCCAGCAAGCTTCGTATTGATCTTTCCTGTGCTGCAAAAGGGGTGTGTGTGCATGTGTGAATCCTTTTGTATATCTGTCTGTCTTGTTCTCCTGTGAATATCTGTGTCTATCTTGTGCTGTGAATGAAATTATTTGTTTTTCTTTGTGGGTCTCACTATATTGTCTCTTCTGCTGTGAATTAAATTGTGTGTCTTCTTTCTGGCTCTCACTATAGTGTCTATCTTGTGGTGTGAATGAAATCATTTGTGTGTCTTCCTGTGTCTCAATATATTATCCGTGTCTTGCTCTTCTGTAAATGTCTGTCTTCTGCTGCGATTTTTTTTCCTATATTCTGGGTCTCTGTGTATGTGCGTGTGTGTGTGTGCATGTATGCAAGTAATCTGTGCTTCCCTGAACAATGATAAATAACACTGGCTGGGAAAACACAACTGTATTTGCAAAGTTTCCAAAACAAGTTCCCAAAAAAACAGTTCAAAGAAATAAATTGCATTGTAATACTACTAATAATTGAACTGAATAGCTAAGCTAAGCTAAATCCTAATCACTCCTTCATAAAGTGAAAAAGCAGCAGGCAGGTCTCAGTCGCAGCGGTCCTCTCTCACACAGCTGCTGACAGGAAACAAGCTGCAAAAGGCACAGAAGGGCTGGAAACAGGGGCTTTTATACTTTTTTTTTTTTTTTTTTTTAGTCCCACCCTGAAGACGCTGCCATTGGCAAAGGTAGCCAGGGAGAAATCCTTCTTCACTGGCTACCTACAGACATTAGTCTTTCCCCCCATGCTCGCTTCCCTCCCCATCCCACTCTCCGTCCCTCCTCTGCTCCCCCTCCCTCTTCTAATTGCTTCAAAATGGCCAAAGCAGCTCCAAAGCAGATCCAGAGTGCTTTGGATGCCCCCAACCCGCACCGGACACCATTACTGGGATCCCGCTTTGATCCGGAAGTGCCTATTCGGACTCCAAAGCATCCGAAGTGGGATCTGAAGACTCACACAGCCCTAGTAACTATCTCAGTCCATGCTACATGGAGCTAAGGCATTTAATTTGGATACTGTGAATTCCAGTAGGTGGCTAGGCACCTGAAAATCATGTTGCAAGGCTGAGCACTGAAACATCTTGGTCCCTTTCTGGACCTAGCCTCAAAGTCCTAATTCTGCTTTACTGGCAGTTTAACTATTTTCTTACATGAGAATCAGCTTTGACCCAAGATTTCTACTCTTGTAATATTTACATCAAAATGAACCTGAGGGGCATTCAGAAAGCTGGTACAAAAAAAACCACACTTGACCTTTTGGTTTAGGTGAGATTTACTATGGAGATAGAAGTCTTTTGAGCTGGATCCAGACTTCCCAAAAAAGAAGGATTGCACCCAGGAATTTGGTTGGGCTGGTCAATTAAACAGCGACGTTCATTTATTAAATTTGGATATGATTTAATCTTTATAATGTTTTGACTCAAATCCATTCTATCTTGGCAGAGGGAGGGTTGGAGTGTCTGTGTCTGTGTGAAGAAAGGATCACAACTTCAGTGAACCTCCCCAGTTCCTGTGCATGCCCCTTGCCCTGTGGCCCCCACCATCCTCTGCTTTCCCCACACCCCCACTGTTTACCTGCTTGGGCAGTTCTGGCTGTAGCTCTGGGGAATCAATGGTGGTGGGGCCCCAGCTGGACTGGCAGAACCAGTGGCAGTAGCTCTGGGACTGGCCAGGTCAGGGCTGGAGCTGGAAACTGGCACTGAGGGGTAGACAAGGGAGGAGGAAATTGGCTTCATGGTCTCCCTGTGCTTACCTCCAGGCTACATACTTGGAAGCCTCCCTTGTGAGCCTCTACCCCCACTGCACAGTATCCCATGGACACCCCACACTCCCGCTGTGTGGTTTCTCCTTGCACTCCCACCATCGTACAATGGCAATTGGGGCAAAACCCCTCATCTTGGATTTAAGCAAACACAGTAAGTAATGGTTTAGTTGGTTTGCTGTGATATTATAATACTGCATTATTTTTCTTTTTGGAGTGTTGCTAAATGCGTATTATATCAGCAAGCAGGCATGGGCCATGCATTTCCATCACTGTATTCAGCCTGCATCTGTTGAACCTTCTGGTGTTTCCTCTGTGATAATTGCCATTCATTCTTTTTCTACTGCTGTGCTATCATATCAAACTTTGGGTTTTTCTTGTCTTTTCAGACACACAGGTCTGAAGTTTCAGGCATCAGGTTAATTATGAAGTTGGATCTCACCTTGAGGGATGGTTTTCCTCATGGATGTTACAGCATTCATAAATCAGTAATGATCATTAGCAAGAGGTTCTATCTGCTTGATTATTGCATCATTGATTATTGATTATATCCTCTAAAAAACCTTTTCAGGCCTCTTGCTGAAGTTGGAACAGCAGCAAAATGTCACAGTTCTCAGGATATATTGGTGTAGTGATCTAGAGGCAAGAGGACCTATATTGAAACTCAAGAATCAAGTCCAGAATAACTGCTGTGAGAGCCTGCTTGATTTACTGATGACAATAACAAGTCTATGTTGTATTCTCACTTCTATCAGCCATCATGGAGGGCATTGAATTGTTCTGGATTGTGTGAATGTCTGTCTGATTTTCCGTTAATATGCCATTCATTTTGGTCTTGCCCACAACATGCTGTAGCAGTTGACATTCTCTGTAATCACTCCTGGCTTGTCATGGACAAAGCTAGGAGAATCAGCAAAAGCAAAAGTTGCCTGAGATAACTATAACTTCACATAACTCAGCTGACAAGAACTCTACATTATCACTATTGGTAAAAGAGGTTGCATTCATAATGGTGCTTGGCTTGACTAAAATGGTGTTCCTGTATCATTTACTTTGTCCCTCCATGGCTAATTCCATTTCTAATATGCAGGGTTGACTGTTGCTAGATCTCTGTAGTGTTTCTTGTCACCAGAGAATATGGTAGTCACGTTCAGTGCACAGGCTGGATTGCACTTCCATGTTCACAGCCATAATTGTCAAAGCCATCCCTAAAAAAGGCCCATGTTCATAACCCTGATGACTGTTTTGGCCTTCAGTCACTACTGATCACTCCAAGTAGGTCATTAAATAATTTCAAAATTGACTGTTAATGTTGGTTTTAGTGCTGATGCTATTAGCATAGGGGTGGGCAAAATATGGCCCGCAGGCTGGATCAGGCCCACCGGGCAATTCCATCTGGTTTGCAGGACCACTCCATCAGCCTCCTGTAAGCCCTGGCGCTCTGCAAGCTGGCACCTCCATACAGGAGGTGTGGCTCTGGTTGCTAAGCCTGGCCTGGCCTGACCTGCCCCAGCCCCAAGCCAGGGGGTGCCTGGCCACCCTGTGGCTGTTCCCAGCCTCCCTGCATGCGAGAATGGGAATACAGGTACGGGCCTCAGTGGGCCAGGCCCAGGGACCTCCCACTGGAGGAAAAGGACTGCTGTGCTGGCCCTGCATGCTGCTGTAGCACAGGAGTTGTGCGCTGGGGGGCTGGGTGCTAATAATGTTTTTTTTTAATAGTGCATCACAAAGTAAGATCAAGAACTAATAAAGCAATTGAAATTGCATATGACAAATAGGATTCTCACATGGAGTACAGAACTTGTCACCTTTTTATTTGGAAATCTGGAACCGATTCAAGTTAGCTAATGACTAAGGCATAAAATCATTCATTTTGTATGCTTCCACAGTAACAGCATTAAGTGACTTCCTATAGTCACAAAATAGTTGGCAGAACAAGAAGAGTGGATGAGCTAATTTAAAATAAATCCTGGAGAACTGGCTGTTGGATATTTTTATGGCTGGCAGGCAAGATGGAGTGGATGAATGTACCTCACATGTACATGTACCAAACAGAACTCTGAAGTTCTTTAAAACTCATTCCATATTGCCTATTTCTGAAACCCATCTTGCACTTTTTGCACTAGTCCTCAGTTCTTCCAGTTTAACTAGTGATTTCCCTTGTCGTATTGCAACAAATGCTCTATTGAAACCCAGACAGACTGGATTTACTGCAGTTCTATTGTCTAGAAAGTCAGTTAGCTTAACAAAGATAGCTATCAAGTTAAACTGGCATGGTCCATCTTTGGCAAACCTGTTGCACATTTTTGTAAAACATGCTAAGAGACAATAAACACAGGCAGAGACAGTGTATGTTTTGGAACTGTATTTTGATTCAATTGAAGTTTCACTTTGTATAACTTTTTGGAGACTGAATCTCTCTTTGAATATCTGCTTCTCTAATGTGCAGAATTTAGATTGCAAACTCATCAATGAAGCGTGCTTTAGTATTGGGTAAATGCAACAACTTAGTATTAGTGGGACTTCTTTGTGCTCAACTGTATTTTTAAATCAAACACTAGGTGTATTATCTGAAAATGTTGTAGTCAGTCTAACATGGCCTGTGGGAAACACATGAATGTAGGGATGAGAGATGAAGAAACAAAACCCCACCTGCCAATCCAATTGTGGCCATTGGGCTTATCTGAATAACTCTTGGTTTAAAGTTAAAAAATCTATAGCAAGTATTTCCCTTAATAAAGGTCTTAACTATTATCTTTTAACATCTATAAAGACAGAACAAATGACTATCCCTAATTTAAATCAAATTCAAAACTTAAACTGCAGAGCTCTTAGAACGCAGGCTACAGCTATCTTCACAAGACATTGTTAAGGCCTTAAACATGCAGCACTTCCCTGGGAGTACATATAACAGATATGCAAAAGGCCTTTACACTGAGTGACACCACAGGGCTTCATAGTTTCATTTTCACTGTGTAATGATCAACTTCTTGATAGGCTACTAGCTGGCAATCAGTTGCAAGCAGAAAGCAGGGCAGATGTGCCTGTAGGTTGCTAGACTAACCCTGGCCTTGTGTACTGTATGCGATGCACAGGCTGGACTTGGTGCCTGGGGTTGGTCCAGGGTGCTTCATGCATCCCAAGTCCCCTGTGTACTGTGAGCTGTGGGGCCAGCATGGGCTGCATGTGGTGTGGGCAGCTAGACCAGTACTACATGAGGGACTGGCATGGGGTGTGTACTTCCCTCAGTGGGTGGGCTGGACCTGGCACTGCAGGAGCTACAAAGGGGAGTCAGTTCTGGTCTGGCCAGCAGTCTAGCTCAGCCATGTGACGAGGTTCACACCCCTGTTGTAGACCTGGGTGCTGAGCTGCAGGCCTGCCGGACAGATCTGGCCCAGGCACCTTGTCCCCTGGCCAAGTGGGTTCCCCATGTGTCATGAGGAGCTCTGTGGGTCCTGCCCTGAGTGCTAGATCTGGTGCACAGCTTGGGGATGCGTGGAGGTAGCACCCAGCCCCAGGGCCCCGATTCCAGCATGCAGGGCTGGGCAGGGACAGGGGCAGATTCATGGAGGCTGCACTGGTGCCCTTGCACCCAATTAATTTCTGCTCCACCCAAAGTTTTAAAACCAACTGCCCGGCAGTGGCAGCAGCATTTCTATTCAGGCACCAGTGAGGGAGTCAACTAACTTGGTGGCTCATTAAAATCTACCTAATTACTTCCAAACTCTTCATTGCACAGCTTTAACCACCCTCTTTCCTTTTTAAGGTTCTTGATGTTTCACTTGGCAAGCCAGCCTTTCTTCTGCTATCTGTGAGCTGCTCCTCCTAATGTAGCTCCCACTTCACAGGAGCTGCAGCACTACTTTTAACTCCTTACAATCCAGTGATTGTTTTTGCATCCATCTTCAGCTGAATCGAAGAGCCCCAGGCCCCTGGCATATCAGGAAAGCTTCTCATTTCTTTTCACCTGAAGAAAAACGTGTTGTGTCATAAGGCTGTTGCACCTCATTGTGTGTACCCCCCTTTTCACAAGGGCGGGATTGCTAACCTACAGTGTGTGCTGCTCCAACTTTTAGCCCAGCTGGCCAAGTGAGTGGCATAGGGGCCAGTCTACAGGATCAAGACAAGGCACTGGGACCAAGATGGTGTTGCCCAGGTCTCAGCATGTAGGGGGTCTTGGGCCTGTAGACTGGTCCCTATACCACTCATTTGGCCCATGGGGCTAACAGCTGGAGCAGCACTGTCAGTTGGCATGTCCTCCACTCCAGGAAGACCTTGATTTGAGAATGATGTTTACTGGGGCTCATTGATGAGTTATAGACCACCCAGCGGTGTTATAACCCAACGAAACGAGATCGATTTCTATATCCAGGGTCACCCCTGAGGGGAAGGGGGAATTGGGGCAATTGCCCTAGGCCCTGCAGAGCTGGGCCAGCTTTGGGTCTGGCTGCTCCGCCCTCACCACCCCTTCCCGCTGCTGGGGCACACACAAGCTGATTTGCTCTGGGCTCTGCACTCTTACCATTGTCTCTGTCTATATCTGTATCTTCCTATGGAGAATCATAGAAAATGAGGGCTGGACGGGACCTCGGGAGGTCATCTAGTCCAATCCCCCACTCAAAGTAGGACCATCCCCAACTCGATCATCCCAGCCAAGATATCTATCTATCGACCTCTCTCTCTCGATATCTATCTACCTTGACCTGTTGTTCTCTCTCTCAGTCTTGATCTACAGGTCTCGATCTGTTGTCTATCTATCTTGATAGCTCTGTTTTTCTCTATTTCGATCTCTCTCTCTCCATCCATAGGCGACTGGTAGGAGGTGCACAGGCCAGGGTCCCCCCGCCCCCGACGGCCGATAGCGATGCTGTCAGCAGGCCTGGTGCCCCCTCACAGGGCCGGCGCCGTCGGCGGTTTCTGCGGGTGCCCCCCAGATTCAGGAGGCACCAGTCACTCATGTATCCATTCCTCCTCGAGCTTGATCTGTTGATCTCTCTCCCCGACATCTATCTATCTGTCTGTCGAGTTCTCTCTCTCCACCTCTCCCTTCATCCGTCTCTCTCTCAAGCTATCGATCTGAATCTCTCACCCCTCTCAATCTTGGGCTATAGATCTCCCTTGTTAGCTAGCTATCTGTTGATTTCTCTCCGCCGGTATCTGTCTACCCAACTGTCTGTAGCTGTTTCTCTTTCACGGTACCTAGCTCGGCGTCTCTCTACGGGTCCGAGTACACGAGCACCCCGCTCTCCTCCCGGTTGCTGGCGCGGCCTCCTGCACCGCCCCGGGGGGCGGGGCGGGGGCTGAGGGGGCGGGGTCCGGCGGGCGGGCGGAAGATGGCGGCGGCTGAGGGCCAGTGCCCGTGCCCGTGCCCGTGCCCGTGCCCGGCGGGGTCGGTGCCGGTGCTGTTCTGCTTCTCGGTGCTGGCGCGGCCGGCGGCGGTGCCGCGCGGGGCGGGCCACGAGCTGCTCATCCAGAAGTTCCTGAGCCTGTACGGGGACCACATCGACCCGCACCGCAAGTTCGTGCTGCAGCTCTTCGCCGACGACTGGGGCCAGTTCGTGGACTTGCCCAAGGGCTTCGCCGTGGGCGAGCGCTGCAAGCTGCGCCTCGTACCCCTGCAGAGCCAGGTGAGCCTGGGCCCCGCGGGACCTCCGCCGCCCCCAGGGCTGAACCCCCTGTAAGGGGCGGGAGTCCCCTCTAAGAGCTGAACATCGTAACCTGACGGGGTCACTTGGGCAGACGTGTTAATCAATGAGCTGGTTCAACTTAGTGTTAAACCTGCCCCAGGAGACCCCTAGCACCTGCCTCGTGTCAGCACCTGTGAGAGGTGGCCCCTGGGTGCTGGCTGGAGAGGGGTGGCAGGGCTGAGGGTTTGGGAGTGTGGTAGGTCAGGGCTGAGGGTAGTCTAATGTAGAGGTTAGAGCAGCAGTTCTCAACCTTTTTTTGTACTGTGACCTATCTGTGAACATGGATGGCTGGTCCCAACCCAGTGCCCCTCACTCCCAATCCCTTCCCCAGCCCCCCAGTCTGTGGGGCAGGGGGAGCCCCAAGAAGCCCCTCACAGGCCTGAACTCTGCCAGCATGCCAGGGAAAAAAACCACAGCTTCCCATGTTTTTCTTCTTTAAAGGAGAATCCATTTTAAAGTTTGTTGATCCATTTTTTAGGTTTGCGCACAACCCTTGCGATCCATGGGTTGAGAAACACTGGATTAGAGGGTGGTTTGGATAGGGCTGATCCTGCCTTTGGCAGGGGTTGCACAAGGTGATCTCTGGAGCTCTCTTCTAGCCCCACTTCTCTGTGGTGGCAGGGCTTGGGCTGGCAGCTCGAAAGTAGGTGCTTTGTTAGGCAGCTTCAAGGAGAAACATCGGAGCTGGTGCTTGGAGCATAAATTGCTGTCATAAAAAAAATGAATTAAAAAAGTAGTCAGGCAACACATGGGGTAGCCCCTCTGTGCCCTCTGTAGTGTCATGGCCACTGCCTTGCTCTTGAATTGTAGCAGTGAGCTCCCAAGCTGAGAGAAGCTTTAATGCAGAGGCAAAAGGGATTAGACAAAACCTAAATCCAGGAGGAGGCCACTCAGTAAGTTTGCTTTTTGTATTGAAAAAAGGCCCATTATTAAGCTGGATAGTCTTAAGGCGCTTCCCAGAAGCGAGCGCATCTTAGGGCCACCCTTGGATTCAGGTCTCACATTGAGTGAATCCTGTTTCCCTCAGATGTGGCACAGCATATTGAGAGACTAAACACTAGTCGTTTGAAATAATAGGTGCTGGACATTTATTTAACAAGCACATGGTAGGATAAAGTGAGGGAGGGGGCTTCATAGTTGGAAATAGTGTAGGTCACTGTTTAAAGAGCTTCTTGCCGTCTCAGTTTTCTGTCAGACTTTAGAGTCTTGCATCAAGTCTCACACAGTAGGCTTCTTGTAACGTGCAGGTCAGTAGGAGTACTTGGCAGTCAACCACAAAATCAGCATGTCAGACAGGATTTCATACTAACTATCTTTGTGTATGCTAGAAATCCCTGCTGGTCATGCTGTGGCAGTTGTGCTCAGAGCAAAATTGGCTTTTCTTTCCCCTTTCCCACCTCGAGGAGTTATTAAAAAAATAAAACAGGATCTTCTGAAACAAAAATATGGATTTTACGTTCAGAAGAATGTGCAGATTTCAGATGGAGTTAAAACACTCGTGTGGGGGGGCAGAAATTACAGATGAGTTAGAAATAGTGTAATAAATGAAAAGTTTATTTTTTGGAACATTGGTAGGTTATTTGTATCTTCAGAAAAGACTTGTTTGTAAACTAACTGTAAACAGCTGATGGAGGATCAGTCCAATAAACTATCCAGTCAGACTTTTTGAATCTAATAACGTTGTTTTATACACCAGAAATATTTTTTTTCAGTACGTCTATTAGTCGTGTGTCAAAGATGCTCCCTGATACTGATCTTTCTTTAATTAGGCTGCCAAGGATGTGATTGGAACATGACTTGGGATAGTTAGAACAAGATGAAAAGATAGTGCCTAAGAACAGCATTTACAGAAAAGGGCTGAAATTGTATTCATTCACAAATTTATATATGACCAGAGGAATTGTCATTTAACTAGCCATTCTTAGTGTCAAGTAAAGCAAAATTTTCCTTCAGAGTTGAGGGAGGGAAAACAGAGGAGTTCTGCTCAGTGAAAATGATCATCATAGACTTCCAGTCCAAACAGAGTCAAGGGCATAAAGAAGCAATGTAAGTAATGAAACGGAAGCTAGTGTAGAGTTCAAATAAACTAAGGCTGTATTAGTGACATAGATCATTTGTTTGTTTGTTTTCTTCTTCCATATGCAAATACCACTTTGCAAGAAATTCATGCAGGTGATACCAAGTCGTGATCCTTGATTTGAATCCCTCTGCATGACTTGATTCATAACTGCTGTTTCGACCTAAGGAGTTAGTATTGGGGTATCTGGTAATGCATCCTTAATAAACACAAAAGACATTTTATTCGGTCATAATCTAACACAAGGTACCAATCATTTTCATAGCACAGACCACATTGCAATGCTACTGTTATCTCATGGATTAACTATAATCCAATTATAGCCCTATGGCAAAAGCAATTGCTTGCATAAAAAAGTAAATAGGGCAGTATTCACTAGGTCTTAGTTGTCTCTTTCATGTAATTTAGCTGCTGATAATGAGGTTGAAACATCATTGTATGACTAGCCAGCTCTTCTTGAACCTGCAGCAAATAGGCTTAATGATTATACAGATTAGAAACATCTAGTGTACCACTGCTGAAACTATATTGCTTTACATGCATCAATACAAGTCAGTAAGATAGGTGAGCTACATTTGGCGTTCAACAAGATGTAGCCTGTCAAATTCTTAATTGCTGTCCAACGGTCATGTAGAACAAGTTTCTATAGTAAATACTACTGGTCTGGCTATTAAGCTAAAAATCTTCTATTTCCCACAACAAAAAAATCACTTCTTTCCTGATGCCTAACATTTTGAGCAATGTTTTTTTTGCCTTGGAGGGTGTGAGACAAAACATATGTACATGCTGAATGAACAAAAGTGATTCCTTTTCATGTCACTAAGGACACAATCAAGACACAGAACGTTTCATCCTCTGGACAAAAATAACTTCCTTAACTTTGGGACCCTGTTAATTCAAGGCAGGGCATACAGGTAAAAAGGATTTGGTTGTTACAGATTTGGCTGTGCCAGAGAGGTAGGCTTCCTGAAGGGGTGAGTGAAAGAAAGGAGATGTTGATACTTTGGGGTTAGACTACATTTTTAGGGTTTGGAGATGCATCCAAAGGGAAGGCTACCATGTTTGTTGTGGTTTGGGAAGTTTTGAGGATAGGAATTAAGTATGTGTTAGCATGAAGCTGGAGAGGATATTTCATTTTATTATCACTTTTGTGTTATTTGTGTTAACTCTAATCATCATTATTATACTTGTATCCTGGATTTATAAACTTTTGGCTTAAAATTTATTAGCAACCATCTTCAGCTTAGTTAAACTGACGTTTAGAATTTTGTCAAAGCTGGTAATTTCAGGTGCCTTTTGGAAGGAATTCTCACTTTTGGTGCACATCTCAAGGTCAGTCTGCTCCTGTATGGTTGTAAGATTTTTGTGGGAAGTACAACCAAGAAGATAGTATTTAACTGCTGCTAAAGAGTAACTGCAACATTGAGTAGCTTCCAAGAAATTGTAATTTATTTTATTCAAATAAATATTTCAGTATTAGACCATTTTTTTTCCACTTTCTGAAGTGTGAACTCATCCTCATGTATGTGCTCCCATGTCTTGTTTATTGCCTACCATTCAAGTCCTGTGTTGAATACATTTTCTAACACCCTCAAGTTATTCTAGTGTTCTTATTGTAATATACAAGTTCTTCACCTGGGACGGGGGGGGGGGGGTGTTCTCAATTCTCAAAAGCTAAATTCTCAAAAGCTAATTTTTGACTACAACATTTTCAGATAATACACCTAGTGTTTGATTTAAAAATACAGTTGAGCACAAAGAAGTCCCACTAATACT
>JAGPOW010003395.1:60151934-60165615 GCA_030014935.1 Caiman crocodilus
AGGGACAGGCTGGGGGCGGGGAAGAGAGAGAGAGAGAGAAGAGGGATGAAAGTGGAGAGTTGCCTGGGGAGTCAGATGTCAGGCAGGTTATAATGCATCATAAATCCAATATCTATATTTAGTCCATGATTTTTAGTATCCAGGAGGTTGATGAAGTGGAGTTCGTAGGCTCATCTCTGGGAAGTGTTTTGTAAGTTTCCTTTGAGGTTCAGGACTGAGAGTTTGGAGAGAGAGTGGTTTTCTTGTGAGAAATGTTCCCCCACAGGTAAACTGGACATTCCTGTCTTTGATGGATTTCCTGTGTGCATTCATTCTGGTGTGCAGTTGTTGTTTGGGCTCTCCTGCGTGTTTTCTATCAGGGCATTTGGTGCATTGGATGAGATGTTTTACATTTCTGGAGTTGCAGTTATAACAGCCAGGAATGCTGATGGCTCTGTTGTGGGGTGTAGGAATAGGGGGGGGTGTTGACAGGTTTTGCATTTCTCGTCATGGCATGGTCTGGATCCTTTTGGTGTGTTCTGGGCTTGGTGTAATCACACATTCTTGCTTGACTCCAGTTCTAATAGTGAAGGGTCTGTTTCTGAGCCATTGTTTAGGTTGGTGGTTGCTTTCAGGTTGTCATGATGAAGTCTTATAATGGTAACAAATTTTGGCAGGCATCTAAATCTCATCAGGATTTTCCATAGGATGTCCCTGTTGATTGATTTGAAGACCTTAGTCAAGTCAGTGAAGACCCTGTAAAGATTTCTGTGTTACTTGCAGCACTTCCACAGCTGTTTAGCATCAAACATTGTTTCTGTATGTTGTACCTCTCAGTGGCTTGAAAACCACATTGGGACTTGGGAAGACTCTTTTCAGCAATGAAGGCAAGTCTTGTGAGGAGAATGCAGGAGACTATTATTGAACTCCTGTCCATAGTGGAGAAAAATACCATGATAATTACTGCAATCTGTTCTTTCTCCTTTCTTGAATATGGTTACAATTCTACTGTCTCTGAAGTCACTGAGAATCTATTCATGTTTCCAGATTTTCTTAATAACAATATATAGTTAGTGAGAGAAGTTTTTTCCTTTTACTTACAAAGAGAAAAGTCTAAGAGAAAAAGGTGATTTTCTATGAGAGGATTATTTCATATGGCCTAACTACTGCCTCCTACAACTTGTTTGGTTGTCTGTGATACTTAACAACTTCAGCTTTAGTTATAGGTGGTGAGAAGCAAGCGTGCAAATTCTCTTACCTCAAAACAGACACTGGACTGAGATTCAAGAGAGTCTAACTGCTAGCTGTCACAAATTTTTTGTCTTCCTTTGGGAAGATCACATAAGCTCATGTACTTCAGTTCAGTTCACAGTACTTCTGTGAAATGGGGCCAATATAAAACCTTTTGTAGAAGTATGATAATGAATTCATTAGTAGTTGTGAGCCACGTATGTTGTATGATGGTGAGGGCCACATAAGTACATAGCTCAGTGATTCTCAGCGTTTTTAGACTCCTGGCACTTCATAACTTTTCTGAATTTAGCAGCACACATTTAAAAAAAAATAATTTAATTTGTGTTTTGAGTGGGGGGAAAAATCATGGATCAATTCTTCTGTTGCAAAGAACTCAGATTGCTACAGGTCAGAAGATTTTTAACACTGCGGGTTCCTATTTGAAATCTCTGCGTTTACTTTGTAAATTATGTGTAGGTGTTTGCATGCACAAGTACTAATATTGCAGGACACCCTGCAGCACCCTCAAAAGGATTTCAAAGCACCCCAGGGTATCGTGGGACCCCATACTGAGAATCACTGACTGGGGTAAACTTCTAGTCTACTTCTTACCAGACTGCCAGACGTGAGTTTACTGATAGTGAGAGCTTTCATGTTAGCTGCAGCACACTTGTAGAAATCCTTCTTTGCTTTGGTTACAAATTTACTGTCTGAACTTAATGCTTATTGTTGAAAGTATTTCAGCCCTGGTGGCCAAAGCTAACTTGTTAATGCTCCCATTTGATAGTGTTATTTTTTATCATAGCTCATTATCTCAAAGAGTCAGTTCAGAGAGTCTTCTGTTGCTGGATTTTACTGCCACTACATCTGTTCCCAGTTGCTTCCAACAACATGGATGTAACCAGCTTACAGGGACTGCCTTCTAAAGGATGTTGCTTTTCATTCCTTTTGTTCCTGACTTATTCAAAATACCACCAACATGCTAAAATCAACTCCTATGTCCTCTTGCAAGAAAGTGAGGGCCATATATATTTTAAGCTTTGAGGAACATTATTCAACCAAGCAATGCGCAGAACCATTTTTGTTTCACCTGACACATCTTTCATTCTTCCTGTAGATTTCTGTAAGATTTCTGCACCGTTAGGTGAAGGCAAAACTACAGACTACATTTGTAATTTGTCTGCTCTGGACATCCTCCCTTTCACTAGAGATCTTCCCCTCTACTTGAATAAATGTATGAATAGCCAGTCAGAGATCTTATAATTTTCATCTGCTGTTATCAACTCACTGCATGTTCCCATACATGTTGTTTTTACAATTTACTGCCTTTTCCTTCTCTATACAACTTGCTCTTGATATCCTTTAGAATACTCTCCACAATTTAAAATACAAAAAGAACTGCAGTGGCAGCTATCCTCTGGCTTTCTGCCAGAGATCAGAAACAACTGGTTATCACCTACCAAGTACCCTGATACGGACAAACTGTTTCAGGCTTTTTTAATCACCCTTGTGACTAACTTTTAAAGAGGAGAATTAATAGGGAATACAATCTGTGCTTTTCACTCAGGGAAAAGAAAAAGTTCCCTCCTTTTTTTTTCCCTCTTTTTCCTGCATTATTCCCATCAGAGATGCAGTTTCCTGATTTTATTTGCATTTTATAATTCATGAAGAAACGATTCTCCATGTTTAGACAGGAGGCATATTAGGAAACCTTTTCTGAAAATTACATCAAACCTACAAGAATATTACTGATTGTCAGTATGTTGGTCACTACATTCATTTACAACCCTATTGTTTTATGTTCTTCATAGATTTTGTAGACATTAGGGCTGGAAGTCACCTTGGGAGATCATCAAGTCCAGCCCCCTGGCTCAGGGGCAGGAAGTCAGTTGGGGTCATAGGTTCCCAGCAAGATAGAGGTCCAAATGTTTCTTAAAAGAGTCCAGAGTAAGTGCTTGCATCACCTCTGGAGGCAGTCTATTCCAGGCCTTGAGGGCTCAGACAGTAAAGAAGTTTTTTCTTATGTCCAGCCTAAAACCTTTCTTGAGAAAAGTTCTTTGTTATCCTCATCTGCTTGATAGACATGTCAGAGCAAACCTATTGTTCTACTGTGCCCTGTTTCTCAGGAAAAGAGGATCTTTTGTTTTAACAACAATAATAGCATTTTCTCTCCTTTTCAGATGTAATATCAAGATTCCCCTCAGAAAAAAATAATCTTTACACCTTAAATCATCTATTTCCATGCTCTAATTAGGAGAGAGGAGATGTATACAGGGGCTAAAATAGCTAATTAGTTGCCCAGTTGACAACTATACTAGAAGCTTCCTGGTCAGCACATGTAGCCTCAGGGAAATGTATATCATCTGTAGATCAGGATGCATATGTACATATTGCTTCATAGCACCAGGAGAAATTTTCTTCCTTGTATCATGGGTTTGGAAATTCTGTGTCTAAAAGCCTGCCTGGCTGCACTAAGTAAGGTACTTTGCACTAAGTAAGGTACCTTGGGACTTTCAAGGCATGCTGTCCTACCACACATGCGCATGCACACACACACACAGATCGTTTCACATTATTATTGTGATCATGACAAAAAATCTGCACTCTGCTTTTTAAGTATTAATCCTCCTTTTGAGCAAAAGAAGAAACCCCTATTTTAAGGCCCTACTATCACACGTTGTCTTTGAGAGGTAGACATTGGTAACCAGTACGTTCCTTCCAACTATTATACACTTTTTTTCTTTTTTGTACTATGCAAATCCATGTGAAACTGCTATACTAGACATAGAGAGGAGGTGTGTTTCTGGATGTCCTACTTCCAGAGCAATGCAAGTCCTATGAGATAATGAGACCTAAGTGATGCATAACCCATATACTGACTTTCTTCACAGGGTGAATTTTTCCTTTAAAGAACAGACTTTTAAAAATTTTCCAGGTAGCCATTCTGTAACAGAACTCTATCACTATTCTGCCCTAACAAGGGCATGATTGTCATGAGATCTATTCAGTGCCAAAAAAGTGACTGTTATTGCTTCGTCACTTTTGCATTTTTTTAGGTTAGGTGGCAGTAATGTTTTTCCTTGCCGATGTATTGTACTTCACACTTATTTCTTAACAACATATCCTCTAATCATAGAGTTATATAAAATTAGTTGTGGAAGTGTCCTAAGGAGGTCATCTAGTCCAACTTCCTGCTCAGATCAGGACCACCCCTAATTATATCACCCCAACCAAGGTTTTGTCTAGTAGGATCTTAATAACCTCCAGGGATAGAGAATCCACAACCTCTGTGGTTCTAGGGTTTTACTACCCTCCTAGTGAGAGAGGTTTTTCCTAATATCTAACCTAAACATCCCTTGTTGCATCTTGAGACCATTCATTGCTCCTTGTTCTGTCATCTGCCACCACTGAGAACAGTCTACCTCCATCGTTTTTGGAACCATCCTTCAGGTAGTTGAAAGCTGCTATTAAATCCCCTCCCAATCTTCTCTTCTGCAGACTAAATAAGCCCAGTTCCCTCAGCTTCTTCTCAGAAGTTGTGTGACCCAGACCCCTAACCGTTTTCGTTGCCCTCTGGAGGACTCTCTCCAATTTGTCCACATCATTTTTGTAGTGGGGACCCCAAAACTGAACAGTACTCCAGGTGTGGCCTCACCAGTGTTGAATAGAGGGAAATAATCACTTCCCTTGATCTGCTGGCAATACTCCTAATGATGCAGCCCAGTATGCCATTAGACTCATCTCCAGGAAGGCTAGAAGGTATCATTTGGAAAATTCTAACTGTAGCCTCAAGCCAAGCGTTTGGTACTTAAATTCTACTACTTGTATCCATTTATATATGACCTAAGCAAATCTTATGCATGGTAGCTAAGATTTTTCTCCATTGAACTTTCCCAATGGAAGGAATTTCCCTGAATTTGTTGTATGCTATATCTGTAATGATTAACTTTAAACTATTCATGACTTCATATACTGTGAGAATGCTCTGTTTTGTTGCAAATAGAGAATATTGTCTGCTGGAAATTATGCAGCTATTGTTAGCTTAGAGCAAACAGTATAGTCACTGTTTTATAAGATGTGTATTAATCATCAAATATATTTGCCTAAAAATAAGTTAGTTTTTTCCCCCCCTATTACTTAATCCAGTAACCAAGGAATAAAAATCCCAGCTCTATCTAGAAGTTATGATATGTTTTTACAACCCACAATAAAACCAACACAGAGAAATACATATCATTTTCATGCCTCCTCCCCGATACTTCAGAACCCCTTGGTTATAGTAATCTTCGGGTTTTGTACATTTTGGTGGAGGATAAGGAAATTAAAATAAGATTAAAGGTAGGGATATAAAATGTGATGTTAACTAAGTAGCAGCATAACTCTGCAGTGAAGTTTTAGCCAAGTAGAGAGATGTGCATCTTTTCTCCTACATACGCCAGGATAGCTTGCTGTACAGGCAATTGTTTGCAAGCAGTATAAGATGAATTTTGTTTTGAGACAGACCAGGGCTGTCCAATGTTAGTGCTTCTAAGGGCCACACTCTGAAAGCCACTTGTCATTGGGGGAGCAGCTCCCCCCCCCCCCATGGATCTTTCCCCTGCTGCCTGGGTGGCCACCCTTTCCCATGGCCACATGTTGCAGGCACCAAGGGACAGGGGAGGTGGCTGCAGGGGCCTGTTTTCTATATGTTAACTACTCACAGGCTTCATATTGACTCCTTGCAGGGTACATGTGGTCCACAGGTCACCAGTCAGACAGCCCTGTGGCTAGACAAAGCACTGATTATAATTGAGAATTACTTAAGATAAAAGAGTTTTCTTGATTTGATCAGTTTTAACATTTATGTTGGGAATATTTTATAGTCTTTCAGAAAAGCTGTTTATTCATAATTGTTACTTGGGCTGTAATGAAATATTTGCATCAACTTCGAATTGTTACAAATTTTTTTTTTTTAATATTACTTCCCACATAACACCATCCAACTTGAACTTTAAGAGGAAAATACATTAAGCCTTCTAAAACCCTGCAAAATAAGAATACCTTCATTTTATATATAAGGAAACTGATGTTCCTAGAGAGAGGCAAGTAAGGCTCACATAGAATATCTGAACAGGAGAAATAGCCTTTTTGCCTAACAGGCCTTCACTTTTAATCCAAGACAACCCTATCCAAAGTAAGCTTTAATGAAATGGGCCAAACAGTTCCATTTTAGTTTTATTGGTAGCATTGCCAATGAGCACTAGAACTGAAACAGCTACGACTTTATTATATAGCAGATATTTTTAAAGTATTATCTTGTTCTGATGCTTCATGTTCCCATTCATACTTCGAATTTCTTTTTTTCTCTTTCAGCGTCTCGCTCGCACTGGAATTATAGTTACCACCAGTGAGGCTATATTGCTGCAGCTGGTAGCTGATAAAGAGCATCCAAAATTCAAAGAAATCCAAAATCTCATTAAGGCAAGTGCTCCTGAGTCAGGGCTCCTTTCTAAAGTTTAAAGAGGACCCACTGTAAAAGCAGAATGTTGTCACTTTTGGGGAGGAAGTCAAGCTGTATGCATACGCACACATTTTCTCTCTCAACTTCTGGCAGAAATGTTAAACTGAAAATTGACATATTTGTGCTTGCCTTAGCAAAATTTGTCTGGTTTTACTGTCCAGGTGCCAGTGTGTTCTGTTGAGTCAAAGATGTTAAAGGCTTTGGATATCATAGGATCCTTTTGTTGTCAGATTCTTATTTATTTTAAAATGCAAAACTCAACAGAGGTAGGTGCCTGTTCATCTGTACTGTACTCACTGATTGTAACAATTCCAGAAAGTGCATATTTATGTGAAATCTCTTGATTTGTGCACTTTGTAAAAAATGTACTGTGTTATTCTATGTCATTTTTGTATTAATAGAAGAGAAAAATGTATAGGATAAATGTAATGTGAAATGCTTTAGCATTCTACATAAAGTATGCTATTTTAATAGAGGAGAATTTCAGAAGAATAAAATTAATAGATTATATGTGTATAATATCTTTTAGAGTAAAAAATGTAAATGCTTTAGCTTATTCAGTAGGAAAGACATAAATGATGCAACAATAAAGGTTTGATTTTATTTTGGTTGTTGAAGTTAGATAGCATGGATTCTTGATTATTCTATACTTGATTACCAGCTTTATTTCAACTGAAAGTTCCTTTTGAATCTTTTAAAATTATGTAAAAGTTCTGGTTGCCCCATTTAAAATTATTAAACAAAAATCTGTTTATGACTAGGATTAAAGGATTGGCGTATAGTAATTTAAAACTAGTGACAGACTATTGGCAGTTTGAATTGTGTGCTGATTCCTGAGGGAATACAAAAATCTGGAACAGTTCAGTTTCAGACACTGAAGGATAGCTAATTATTTCTAGACATGTCTCCAGATTTTTTATTTTTTTTTTTATCCTTGTATGGCCAGGTTTAATAAATTCCATCTGGTTTCTGCATTTGGCTAAGCAAGTCCTGAAAAAAATCAACTTTCTCTGTGTTTGTGCAGACTTTTGCAGGACTGTTGTTGGATGGAGCTTAAATGGAATCTGGCCTAAAAGCATGCTTTCAGAAAGGGCATCTGTAACTTGTTGCTATATATTTTGTAGCTGAAACTAAACTTTAACGCATGATTGTTCTTCTTGAAGGCACGTTCTTCATGTTCTAATGATTTAAAAATCGTTATGTAGAGTTTACAATGAGAATTTTGACTTTTTTTTTTTAAGTATTTAGTTGATAACACACAATGCTAACACTGGTCTTTTTGGTATAAGAGTAATTAAGACAAATGTCGTGTCTGAAATTAATTATTATCCCCATAACATGGATCAAATAATTTGTTTCAGAAAATATAACTTTTGTGTTGAAAGCAAATAAAATATTAACACTTTCTGTCTCTCTGTGCTTGTGTTTTTTATTGAAGGGCAAATTTTGAAAACTTAATTCAGCATAAACGTTATTCTAATTTGTGCAGCCTATGAATTTCCATGGATGTCAAGGAATTTTGAGCATCAAAGGTGCATTATGTCCCAGTAATAACTTTTTTTTTCTTATATTTTCATGATTGTTTATATTCTGAAGTTTAAGCAACAAACATGAATCTTGTTGTCAGGGCCCAGAAAAGAGAAGAGAAAAGGAAAGAATTGAAGGAACATTTGTCCTGTGTCCTGACACATTTCTACCTCCTTTTCTGGTATATTAATCATGCTGCTTAGCAAAGTGAAGTCCACTTATATAAAGCAACAACTATATGCAAAAATCCTATAAATACCACAGTGAAATATGATTCTGTTCCTTGTTGTTTATATGTATATATAAGTTGCGGGGGCAGGCTAGGAAAATTTGTCAACAGTTTTCATGCATGTAGACTTTTTTTTTTAAAGAGATGTTGTCAACTGTTGGAACACCATATTTTATTTGAAAATCAGGCATTTATATATGATTGTAGTTCTGGAGAATTCATTAAGACACCAGTATTACAGGGAGTTGACTTCCTGTAGAGCCACATGTATTTCCATCATCCCACACAGAGGTTTCACTGGAATTACAGTTCCAGTGCAAACCACCAAGGTCATAGAGTCTGAACAGTACCTCCTTTACTTCCAGCAAAGCTAAGATTTCCATGAGATTTGTGAAATGAATATATTCCTTATGCTGTGCTGCCCAAAAGTTGAAGGAAACAGAGCCCAACTGTTCCTTATCCCAAATCAAAAAAAAAAAAAAAAAGAGGAGGAGGAGGAAACTTTATGAGATCTGTATGGAGGTTTCTTTCTCTTGAGTCACTTCCCAAGGAATAAAGAAGAAGAAAAGTAGTACTGGAATGATTAGAAAGGTTATGGAATATTCATCATTGGTAAATTGTAAGCTCATACCTACAAAGACTTGGCTGGGATGATTTAAACAGGAATGATCCTGCCTCTCCCATGAGGTCTTGACAGGATGACTTCCTGAGGTTCCTTGCAGTCCTTCTTTTTCTATGAATCTAAGACTTTGGGGACAGAAATGTCTTTAAAGCTAATTCATATTCCCAGTGATGCTTATTTCTACTTAGAACACTTGCTACATTATTTATTAATTTCTTCTTGAAGTTTTTAATTTTTAAAAAGTCCCAATTGGTCTGTATGTGGCTGTGGGGGGGGTCCCCATATAGTATACTTGACTAAAAGTACTGTGTATCTTGAGACTTTGGCTGAAAACTAAGGAACAAGGAAAATGAAATACTTTTCCTTTACTAGTGCACTAATCAGCATATTTGCATGGTTTGAAGTGTCTAAATGAGATTATAATAGTTTGTTTAAAAAGGAATTGCTAATTTGTGTGTTCCTCAGGCAGTAAAGACTAAGACAGTTTTATGCTGTTTTTTTATGCTGCTGTTCAAGTTTATTATGTTATTTATACTGTGGGTTTGCTCACTGATTAGAGTACCACAGACGGGAAGAGTAGGAAAAGAGATCGAAGGGCCTATTTTGAGAGGTGGTGAACTCTAGCAGTTCTATTTAAATTGGAGCCATTGGTCATTAGCCTATGCAGAAGTTTCACAAACATCATCACCTTTGACTTACGCACCTCCTTGATATGAAAACACTGGTAACCTGTTTGTTTTTAATGTTATGTTGATCCATCCTATCTGACATACAATTATAGTTTTCATTTTCCTTCTTCCCCAAAATCACAAGTCAAATTTGTTTTCTATCTATTTACTTCTGTGCCCAAGAAGTTACTTTATTTGCCCAGTTATTTAATCTAAGGAAGTGGTGCTCAGCATTTTTGCCCCAATGGCCAAATTGGTAGCCCCAGTCCATCCGTGGGTTCTTTGATGGTCCCAATCCAGTGTGTAGGGCACGGGCATTGGGACCTGATCTGGCCCTGCAAAGAGGTAGAGACCAGCGTGGCTCCAGTCTAACCACATAGGTGGAGAGAGAATGGCTTGGTCCTTACCCAGGTGCACAGGGATTGGGTATTTGGCAGTGGAGGAGGGTTGCCAGTATTACTGGCCACTGCTTCCCCCACCACCAAACTCCCTGACCTGTGGGGAGCTGCATGAGCCAACAGCCAAGCTGTGCCCGGCACTAAGGGGGGAAAGGGGGATAAAAGCTTCACATGGCAAGCATAGGGGATGCCAGGGCTGCGTGGGCTGGATATCAGGGGTCCATGGGCCAGATTTTTCCCACAGACCAGGGGTTGAATATCCCTTACTTCAGATACCATAGTTACTCAAATCTAAGATGAGATCCCACCCCTCCCATACACTCCTCATCTAAGATTCATGTACGTAGTGTGTATGTGTGTGTGTGTGGGGGGGAGGACCAGGAAGCTGCTGCGGCTCTGACTGGCCCTGAGTCCAGGTCGCAGCAGTATCCTGCCTCCCACCCCAGCTTGCCCCCTAAAGCTATGGAGTGGGGGGAAGAGGTAGCGATTTTGGAGAGTGGGAGGGGCAGGGGCTGTGAGGAGCTAAGGGTGGGGTGTGCTGATGGCAAGGGGCCAGGAAAGCTGCAAGGGGAAGAAGTGGGGGCAGAGGGCAAGGGGTCCATTTGACTGCCCCACCTACTTTTTTCCCTGCTGTGGGGTGTAGAGACAGAGTTAAGAAAATTCTCCACTAATTAGATTCTATACCTGGAAAATGATAACAAATTAATACACTTTCCATATATAGAATCTAATTATTGAGGGGCTGTCTTAAATTCAGGGAAGACTTAGATTTGAGTAAATGTGGACTTTCTAAATGCCTATCAGTGTGAATTGTAATGGTCAAGTCATGAAAGGAAATAATCCACCTGAAAAGATTTGATTAAGACAACCAACACATTCATACTGCTGATCAGAATTCAGACTTTTTAAAGTGCACTTTATAATATTTTTTTGATAGTTTTAGTATTACTGACCTATAGAAAAAATACAAATGTTCCTTTTGTTTCACTTGTCTTTAATAAAAACACGTAAGTATGCATATATGCTAATGATAGCTTGTCTAATAAAGTGGAAAAACCCAGTCCAGCTGGTCAATAAACATAAAACTATTGGAGAATATTGATGCATAAACCCATTGTCCTAAGACTGCCTTTGGTAAGTGACTTTTGGATAAATCTGGTAGCCTATGAATAAAAAAAATTGTGATATTTAGTACTGTGGCCTGTGTTCAATGTACTTGCAGTTCAACATGCAATCTCTATACCAGGTACCTTAACTGTGTGTTTTAAGGTTTGAATCGATCTCTCATACAGCAGATGAAATGTATATTCCTCATGTCTTAAAGCAAATTTGTTTTTCTGTGCAGGTATTATAGAGGACGGCTGCTTTATACCTTATCTTGCTAGTTTAGGATAGAGAAGAAAGGACAGGTAGATTTTTTTTCCTGCTATTATGTGCCCATTTTTCAGTTTCAAATGCCCAAAGAGAATTTAAACAAAAAAATGAATTGGTCTGTTAGTGTATTGTGTGGTTTTGGTGAATGCCGTGATACAATTCACTCACTTCTCTTACATTCATTGACAGGAAATGGAAGAAATACTCCCAATTTATAATGATATCTTTGGTAAAACTTTTGTTAATTTAAAGCTAGTAGATTTAAAGATTGTTTGCTTGTTTCTTTGAAAAAACATCCCAGAACCACTAGTTAAGTGTTGTATCCTTTTCATTTAAATATATTTTTATTTAAAAATGAATTGGAGAGGACACTGGTTAAACCTAGTTAAGCACATCCTGCCAGTTCTGTTGCGTGAGTTAGTCTTTTGCAAGATTGCTCATATAAAGAAGTGGATAAAGCAGAAGTGGAAAAAATTATTACAAAGAAATCTAATGACCTGGATCTTGTGCAAACCCCTCCTACTGTCTTTCAAAATGTTGATACAAGAAGCATTGTATCATAAAAATTTTGCTCCCTTGTTGCAAGTTGTTGATGTACACGCTTTAATCTTTCACATGATAATGACTAATTTCAAACCCTTGTAGATTGAAAAGGTTTATCTAGTCTGGTACAACAGAAGACTAGTCATTAAGGGGAGCTTCTGAAGGTAAGCAATTATCTTTTGTGCAAACCTTTATTAAAAATCTAAACAAGCACAACTACAAGATGAAACAGAAATATGAAGTAAGAAAAAATAATTATCCCTGTCTCATAAATATGTAACACTGCTCCTGAAAAGAGTTCTGAAGTTTAAATAGACAGTCAGATAGGAAGGCATTCAAGTGCTGACTCTCACTCCCACATATGTGCCACCAATATATGTTCCTTTATATTCAAGACAATTTTATGCATGTTCATAACTTCTTGACCATACTTTGGCTTCCTTACCCCATTGTTTGGGGTTCAGAGAGACTAAAAAGACTAGAGCTTTTCAGTTCAGAAAGAAGGCTAAGGAGAGATATGACAGAGGTATATAAAAATCATGAAGGGGATAGATAAAGTGAATAGGGAACTGTCAGGTTGTTATTGCACATTACAATTATAACTAAGAAATGCTAGACTGTTAACGTGAGTACATTCTCTGATCAGTCACACAATAGGACCAAAACAAGAAGGCAGGTGGCTGCTTTCATGGGTAGATTGCAGAGCTGGCTGCCTTTTTATGTACTTCTCGCATAAGGACCCCCCTCCCCACAACCTTCCCCTGACGGGGGTGGGTCTGTTGCAGGCTATGGCAATGGGGCATTGTTCTGACACAGGATGGTACTTCCTGTGCTAGAAGTATCCTTCTAATTCTAATATCACTCTGACTATTATTAACATTTACTAGTTACATGCTATTTTTACAGATAATTGATGTTGTACATTTTATTTCTCTAAACTTCATAATATTCAAAACACCTTTTGCACTTGCTTAAGGTCTGTTATGTTCTTTTGACCATACTTATTTATCACTTATTCTAAATCTTATGACTAAAGATGGCTTGCAAGTCCAAGGCTTGCTAAGACTCTAGGCTGTACCTATGTAAAGTATCTAATTTACAGGCCCTTTTTCCAGTTGGTTCCTGTCTGCATTCCCACTATGTTTCTTTTTCTTTACCTATATTAGATTTCAAGCTTAAACTCTAACCTTATCACCTTGCTTTTTTATTAATATGTTCAGTTTTTTATATTAGTTCACTGATAGGCTTTATGAATATATTTGAGCATATGTGCTGTTCATGAACTGTGGAACCTATCTTTATCTTTTCTATTCTGTTATATAGTGATCACTTTGCTTGATACGGAGTCTCTAGAGGGGAAAGCACCAGACTGTCAGCATAGTCACTAGTGAAGTGACAGGTAAGAAATCAGTGAAATTGCCAAGAAGTCCTCACTTTGAAGAGACTGACAGCTCTGAAACAAAGCTGTTAGCTAGCCACTGAAGATCTTTTCATTAGACCTGAGCTACTGAGTTCCTAGGATATGGGAACAAAAAGGAGATAGTGTAGGCCAGTTACTCTCTGTGTGAATTTAGCGCCATCTAAATGAACAAGTGCTCATGGCCCAGA
>JAGPOW010003395.1:60182461-60210961 GCA_030014935.1 Caiman crocodilus
TGACTGAACATATATTTTATTCAGATGGGCTGCATGAAACCAGCCGTCTGGTTCCCATCAGTGTGTTTGCCTAATATGGGCCAGGTATTTTATGGGCATGCTCAATATGGGTTGCACACAATCAACTTCATAGCTGATTTCTATGATTCGGCACATGTTGCTTCCAGCAGCAGTTAAATGATAGGCAGTGGATTTAATGGGGGCATGGTGGGAGACAGATGGAGGGTTACTAGTATGCAAATATAAGATGAAGACCTTTTCCGCATGCAATTGGGAAGGGAAACAACCTTGTACCCAATAACTATCACGTTTCACTTTTTTCCAAGTTTGTAATAGGCTAGGAAAACTGTGGAAAAAAATGGAAGTGCATTCACAAATTTGGAGGTGCCAGGGGTGAGTTGTTGTTGTTGTTATTATTTTTATTATTATTATTATTATTATTACTTGGAAACATAGAGATTAAGGCACTTACCCAGGCTAGATTCCCTCTTTTACTTGAGGCTAGAATCCCTGTGGTTTAGGACAATGCTTTCCTGGTGTGTTCTGAGGTGGTTTACTTTCAAAATGTCCTGATGAAGTTGTTCCACTTTGCATGGAATACCTCAATAGTCAGTGTATTGATCTGAGCCAAAGTCTGTCCTGATTTATTCAGAGAGCCAAAAACAAACAAAAAACAACCCCCCCGCCACATTTTTTACACAAGCTTTCAAATTTGTTTCAGTGATATAAAGTCCAAATTTAGTTGTTCAGTTTTAATTGCTATGTAAGGATAAGGAGTAATTAAACTATGGACAAAATTATATTTGCTAAATTGGGGAATATTTGAGTGTATTTATTAATACTTGTTTATTCTCTATGTAAGCATACAGGCACCTACTTTGTGCTAGAAAAAGACCTACTGTTGCAGAGTTGAGCAATAAACATATAACAAGCTTCCCTTACATTTATTTTATTAATAGGAAAGCAGCATAGAATTAATGGACTGTAATCTGCTACAAAATGTTTCTGATAGCTTAAGAAAACATTTCAAATGCATAAGCTTTGTGCATACAGCTGCTTACATCCTGTTGGTGGGATTTGACCTGTCTCCATGTAGATTTGGTACATAAAGTAAAATTTAAAAAATCCCAAACCCAAAATGGCTATTTCTCTTCTGCAGTTTCAAACAATTTTAAAGAACGGAGAACAGGCTTCTAATATTAGATTTTAGCCAGTGTCACAGTGCCCTCTACTGGAATAATTGTTTGAATATACGTGATTTGGTACATCATGCATGAAAAGCCAAATTAATTATGTGATGAACTATGCTCAGAGGTGTTATAATCTGATCACTTAACTTCACTGTTTCTGGATGCTTTGCTGAATTCTGTGGGGAATATTTTCATTAATTTGTTTTAAACATGTTTTTAAAAACTTGTGGATGTTTCTGTGGGTCAGAATTCCTCTATACTGTACTTCAAGATAGAGACTCAGAGGATGACTTATTAAAAGCTCTTCATAAAGAAATTATAATGCAGCCGTTTGTCTTCCTGTCTGGGTAATACCAACAATCAATAGTTTGTAGCACCTGCTTTTTTATTTTGTCTAAAGAATTCAAAAATCTACTTTATAATTTCCCAAAGAGGCAAGCTAGATATATTGTAACTAATATAATATAATGTAATGTAATATAATGTATTGTAACTAATATAATATAATTAACTAAGTACATGAGTTACATCATTCTTACTTATATGTGTTCTCTTTTTTTGTGTACCTTACATATAGTACAGGAGAGTAGCTTGGCATATTGCTTACAGAAAACAAAAGTACTTGTTATTACTGTGACTTTAAGTATCCCTGTGGGCACATCTACATGTGCACTTTAGTGTGCATTAGCCTATTTTAGTGTGCATTTAATCATCACAAAAAGTCTGTGCTCTCTAATACGCATTAAAATAGGTGAATGCACCTTTTTCTAGTACCTCCCAATGGAGGTACTAAATTTTAATGCACATTACCTAAAGAGCATTCATGAATCTGCAAGTGTACCCACTGCCTATGAAAGACATATATCTAATGTATCCCTCAAACACACACACATGCCTGGTGGTGCTGGGGTATTAATATTACATCACTTGCTTTTGCATATAATTAATAAAATTTCACCAATCCTTATAAAAGAACTAACTTTTTTTACTGTTGATTTAACAGGATTTTAAATCTATAGTTCTTTTATTATTTCTTTTCATGCACCTCCATAACTAAAATACATGGTGGAAAAGGAATTGGTCTTTTCAGTAGATGGGATTTTTTCCGCATATTTCAAACTCTTTTTGCTAAATATAACGTAGTCAATAATTGTTGAATGGAATTTGATTCAGGTTGGTTGTATGACTACATATACAAAAATACAAGAAGTGTTTTTTGCTGTGCAAGCTCAAAATTTGACACCTGGAGATCCAGGTATCAAAAAATACCCCAGGGGCAGGTAACTGGGAAGCCTTTCTTCCACAGAGACACTTTGGTTTCTGGCCAGAGCATCTCTATGTGCTTTTGCTGTCCCAGTACACAGGGCATGGACCCTTAGCATGCTGGAGGAAGCAGAAGTTCTGCAAAGGATTGGAAGCCAGGCATTGTCAAGGGTTAGTAGGGCCTGTGAGGGGGAGGGGAATACAGGGTGGGGGTTGTGTGTGGGGGCCTTGGGTTCCCTGCAGGGTGCACAGCCCCCCCCAGCAGCAGCAGCAGGTGTGTGGCACTCAGGGCTCACTGCTACCAGCCCCGCCATGGTGCAGCATGGCCCCAGTCACCATAGACCTGGTGCTGCGGGCTGTGCTGCTTGTCACAGGATTGGCCTAGCTTGCTACAGTGCCACACAGAGCTGTGCACCTTTCTGCAGCACCAGGGCTGCTTGCATTGTCACCTGGGGGCCAGCATCACTCATGGGGATTGTGTGTTGTGCTGAGTCGGGTCCTGCATGCACAGGCCCCTTGCACTGCCAGGCTGGATTGGTTCCATGTAGGCAGGACCCGGCCTGGCACAACACATGGTCCTCGTGAGTGGTGCTGGCCCCTGGGTGACAGCACAAATGGTCTCGGTGCTGCAGAAAGGCACATGACTCCACACAGCACTGCAGTGAGCTGGGCTGATCCTGCAATGAGTGGCACTGGCCCTGTGGCTATTGGGGTGGTGCTGCACCATGGGGAGGCTGGCAGAAGCAGGCCCTGAGCACCCCACACCCACCGCTGCTATGGGGCTGAGTTGTGGGCCTTGCAGAGTGGGGGAGCTGTGGTCTTCAGGGGGGCTGGGACCCTGTGTGGGGGCAGTCCATGTGCTGTATGGGTGGGCTGCGCCCTGTGTGGGGCAGGGGACCCACCTCTCCTGAGCAGCCTCTTACACCCATAGTTCCTTCACAATCCCCTCATACCTACCTACACACTGACCTGCATCTCCCACTCCCTCCTGCAACCCCCACATCCCTCCATCATGTGTTAAGAAAAGCAAAAGCATCTCTCTCTCTCTCTCGCCCCATATATACCTAGATGTAGATCAGGGGTTGGCAACCCCCAGCACATGTGCTGAGCATGACATGCAAGGCCATTTTCCTCGGCATGCATTGGGGCCAGGGCAGGGAGGCAGCAGCTGTTTGCAGTTTCCTGGTTGCGGCTGGCCCTGGCTCTGGGTGGCTGCTGCCAGATGGGAGCCCGGGCTGCTCCCAGCAGGTGGTTGAGAGGCTGCAAGCCCTGCAGCAAACATCCCAGGTACCATGGTTAGCGGTAGCTACCCCAGAGCCTGGGCTGGCTGTAGCTGGGAGGCTACAAACAGCTGCTGCCTCCCAGCCCCAGCCCCTGACCAACCCCAATGGGCACAGTGCCAGCACCTGCTGCCTTCCCAGAGCTCAGGGCTGGGAGACAGCTGGGGTGGGGAGGCAGTAACTATTTGTAACCTCCCAGCTGCAGCCAGACCAGGTTCTGGGTAGCTGCTGATAGCCACAGAGCCTGGGATGCTCCCAGGAGGCATCTGGGAGGATGGAAGCCCTGCTGTAAGCAGGTCAGGCTCCGTGGTTATCAGCAGAACCTGGACTGCATGCAGCTGGGAGGCTGCAAACAGCTGCTGCCTCCTTGCCCCAGCCCCAACTGCCTCCCCTCCCCAGACCTGGCCCCAGGCTCCAGGGAGGCAGCAGATACAAGTGATGCTTCCCGCTGTGCTGCCCTCCCTGCCACTTCTGCAGAGCAGCACGTGGAACATGGCGAGGCAGGACACAGTGCAGGGGTTGCACATGCTGCACTCTGGAGGGCCCAGGGGAGGGCTGCAGAGCTGGGAGCACAGCACGTGTGACCCAGAACAGCAGTTCACAGAGAGGCCACACAGGAAAGCTGCCTGCTACTGCAAGCTCCACACTGCCTGGGTCACACTTCCCCTGTGTCCACAGGAACAGCGTGGACAGCACGCAGGCTTGTGCCCCTCACTGCTGCTCCCACCTGCAGGGGAAGTGTGACCAGGGCAGTGGTGAGCTCAGAGTGGCAGGCAGCTTTCTGTGCCCCCCTCTCTGTCCTGTCACACTGGGTTCCATACGGTGCTTTGCAGAAGCAAGAGTGAGCGCAACATAATGGGGAGCATCACTGGTATCTACTGCCTTCCTGGAGCCCAGGGCTGGGGCTGGGAGGCAGCTGGGGCAGGGAAGCAGCGGCTGTTTGCAGCTTCCCAGCTGTGCTCAGCCCAGGTTCTGGGTAGTTGCTGATAGACACAGAGCTTGGACTGAGAGGCTGGGGCTTTGGATGGGGGGCAGGGGCATGAGAAGGGCTAAGGGGCAGGGGCTTTATGTGGGGGGCAAGGAGCACAAGCAGGGCTAGGGGGCAGGGGCTTCGGGTGGGGGCAAGGGGCATGAGCTCTGTCATAGCTGAGGTCCCTCTTCTGTCCGCATCTCCAGCTGGGGGCTCCAGAGGAGAGGCTCGACGAGCAGGTCAGCTCCCTGGGCAAGTGTTGTTGTTCTACCAGGCCTGGAGGAGGTCCTGGTAGACCTCTGGCAGCCTTCACAGGTCCTGCAGCGAAAAGCCTCACAGGCTGGGGAGCTGCTAGTCATATCAGAGCCCCTGGAAGTGGTAGAGGAAGGCACATCCCAAGTGGCCCCATGCTGTGTGGCTACCAACACTGTATGGCAGTCACTGCAGGGCCTGAAGGTGGAACGTCAGCTCCTGGCTGGTCCTGCCACTTGGTGTCTGGGTGGAACACAAGTGTGGCATGATGGACAGTGCGGTGCACAAGTGTGTAGAGATGGCGGTGGTGGACAGAGGAAAAGCAGACTCATCTGGTGTCTTCCAGGCAGCTCTGGTGGTGGATTGGGGAGCACTGTGAGGCCGGGTGAGGCGCCGGCCACAAGACAGACCCCAGTGGGCTGGAGGACATGGGGGAGGGGCTGCCACCACACAGGACCCCAGAAGCTCCTGAGGGCAAGTAGCTTTGAGCAGCTTGCAGGGGCAGTTTTTTATACTGCTGGGACCAGCCCAGGTGCTGGCCCCCAGCTCTAGGTCCCCCTGGCTGCAGATCCAGGAGGAGCCTGGCAGGGTCATTTTGCCCCAAGTAGCACAACTTACCCCACACCAAAGTGCTTGTCCAGGCACGTATGCTGAGGCAAAAATCCCCAGCTCAAATTTGTGCCACTTCTATCTGAGTTGCTGCAAGTGCACATGCCTGCATGTGTGGATGCACCCTTAGGGGTTTTTAAAATCCCTCTAGGTTATGAAAAAAAAAAAAATGAAGTTAAAAAATACCACGTGTGTAGTATTCCTGAAAGTCTAATAGCATTGGTTTGGATCAGACGTGGTGTGGGTAACCGCTGTGAAATCCTGCCCATGTAGGTTTGTTAATGTAACTCAGTCCTGGCTCCAATGCCCTCGTCATTCCAGTCCTGGACCCCTTTTAAGCAAAGGATGCCAACTGTATCATATTGTGCCAAATTACATGGTGGTTTTCTGATATGCACAATAGGGCCAAAGAGATTTATTTAAAGAAGTGACTCAGGTATTGAACTGCTGGTATAAATAAAATGACAGCATTTATGTGCTAAAATGGTTTCTAATGTCTTTTTTTAATAAGAAAAGCCAACCTGACTCTTGTGAAGTACTTTGGTTGATATGCAAAATACAGTAATTTTTATTGTTACTAATAACAATTAGTATGTTATTAGGCTAAGCCTAATAACATAGGCTAAGCTGAGAAGGGCCAAAGTGGGGTAGGAATTTGATACATGTCTCATCCACTGGTAAAATATTTGAAGCTGGGATCTAACATCAGACTGGCAAAATTGCTTTTGCGTTCTGCACCCTTATTGGTCTTATATTTCTAGACCCCTGAAATCAGAGAGATTTGTGGCATATAATACAATTAGCTTCTAGTCCTAAAATAAGCAAGTGTTGACTTACATTTTTACAGTGGGCTTCTCAAAAACCGGCTCTTTTCAGCTTTTGCTGAAACGAATGGGAGCAAATGGAACCCAACCTTTTCAAAAATCCTTCCTTCACTATATTATTATATGTCTCTATGAATCTCTTTCCCCATGTGAATTCATTATTATATGAGCAACTTTTTCCTTCAATTTAGCTAGCCATAATTGTAGCTGCTACTTCTGATAGGAAGAAGAAATCTTCTTTTAAAAATTCAGCCATAATTCATTTACTCTGCAAATTTGCTGGAAAGGGATCTTCAAAAAGTAGAGTAACTTTTAGCCTCTCCCCTTAAAATAGGATTGCCGCTGTCTGGAAATGGGAGAATTGGGAAATGCATAATGTAGTTGCACAAGGCTGTAACTCAGCACTGTGACCTTGAATAAAGCAACACACATTTGAGCATTCTGTTCAGATGGCATACAAATATGAACTGATATGTGGATCCCTCTGTCTTGTACAACAGTCTAAAAATCTCACAATCACAGACATTACTGTGAGATTGCATTTGGGCCAAGCTAACAATATATTGGCAACCTCTTGCTTCTTATTTTAGTTGGCCAGCACTTGCTTTTCCAAGAGCAAGAAACACAGAGGAATATGAAACTTAAAAATGTTCTGAACACTTTTGAACTTGAAAACTAGGTTCAGGTCTGTTCTTATCTGAACTTTTTCATTTACTTATAGTATAATACAACATAAAAATGTGACGAATTGAAGAGAATATTAATTTCTTCTCATAGATTTATAGATTCATAGATGTTTGGGTCAGAAGGAACCTTTAGCAGATCATCAAGTCTGACCCCCTGCCCTGGGCAAGAAAGAGCTCTGGGGTCAGACAACCATAGCCAGGTACATGTCTAGCCTCCTCTTAAAGACCCCCAAGATAGGGGAGAGCACCACCTCCCTTGGAAACCCATTCTAGATTCTGGCAATCCTTACTGTAAAGAAGTTTTTCATGCTGTTTAAACTAAATCAACTCTCCATCACTTTGTGGCTTTTGTTCCTAGTTACCTCAAGGGGTGCTCTGGTAAACAGAGCATCTCCTATCCCTTGCTGTCCTCCCCCTCCCCCAGTAAATTTGTAGGCAGCCACAAGATCACATCTTAGCCTTTTCTTGCAGAGGGTGAAGAAATCTGGCTGGTGCATGGAAGCTGCTGGGGCCAGGGCTGGAGCAGATGCATTGGCTGGGAGGTGGTTGAGTCCAGGGCTGGCATGTCCAGGGATGGGAGGTGGCTGGGGCAGTGTGGCATAGCACTAGCAAATGTCACTCCCTCCACCTTGGCCCTTTCCCCTCTCCCCTCAGATTTTCCCATGGGAGAGTGTGCACATATGTGCGTGTGCATACTCAGCCTCCCCCACTTTTTTTTCTTTTTCCACTTATGCCCTAGTTTGTCCTGTAGAGATGCCTTCTTTTTGCTCTCTATATACCTAGAGAAGGACTCATTGCTGTCTTTAATTTTTGTTGCCAGCCTAAGTTCCATTTATGCTTTGGCTTTTCTGACTGCCTCCCTGAAAGTGCAGGCCAAATAGGTATTCTCCGCCTTGGTAGCTACCCCCTGCTTCCACAGCCTACATGCCTCTTTTTTTACCCCTAGGCTTTTCTGGATTTCCTTGCTCAGCCAAGAAAATTTCTTGGCCTCTTTGCCCCCTTCCCTGTGCAATGGGATTGTCTCCTTCTGCACCTGTAGGATTGCTCCCTTTAGGAATGACCATCCTTCCTAGACTCCCATCTCACCAATGGTCTTGCTTTTCTGTGCCTCATTAACTAATCTCCTGAAAACACTGAAGTTCACCTTTCTGAAGTTTAGCACTTCTGCCCTACTGGTTATCTTCCCCACCCTACACCCGATAGTGAATTCAGTTAAGTGATGGTCACTGGTTACCTTGTGTCAGTAGATCCCACACCAAGTCATCCCCTGTAGCCAGCACCAAGTCCAGTAAGGTGTTTCCCTTAGTGGGACTGTATACCTCCTGTGTTAGGTAAAATTCCTGTATGCAGGTTAAAAACCTATATGAATGGTTGGATCTAGCTGACTGCTCCTCTCAGCAGATGTCAGGGTAATTTAGGTGGTTTAATTTAGGTTTAATCTCCCTCTCCTTTTAAGCTAAACTGATGTTAATTGAAAGCTGAAGTAACTGTATTAAATCAAATGGATTTGGTCTAGTACAAATGAGAGCAGAATTCTGGTACAGATTCTGTTCTGAATCTAGTATTTGAAATAGATGGAGATGGGATACTCATGTAGGTGGCCTGATTTTTTTGGATCAACAAAAGTACTTGATATTACTGTAACTTATTTAAGCATCACTGGGCATATCTACATGTAGCACTGAGCATGTCTCCATTTTTTTGGGCTTACCAGAACTGGATACCTTAATCAAGAAGTTTGTGCTTCTATACACCACATATTAGTGACGGTGGAACTGGCTTTAAAGGTGGCCTACTATTTATACTGGCCCCATCCCAAAACAACAATATGCAAAACAAGCAATGTGATACTGTCCTTTGATCAATCATCAAGCATGCAAGCATTCAGATGAACTGGTAAAAGTTAAGCAGTTTAAATGATTGGAAACCCTACTAGTAGAACTCTGTACAAGCGCTCATGGAGTTGGCTGCATGCTTTGTAGACCCTGTTGCCAATGGCCCCCTGCTAGGGGGCCCTAGACCATTCATCCCAGTGTGTTTTTAAGGCTCCTCAGTCTACGTAAAGAGAGGTGACAGCACTCAAGGGTGTAGGGCAGGAGTGACTGGCTGGCCCACATCCCCCTTCCCCACAACACCTCCTCCTTCCCTGCCCCCCAGACATTTAGAGAGCAGACCCCGAACAGGTCTCCTGTCTTTTCAAGCTTGTCAATTTGCTGCCCAGCAGCAAAGTGGGTCCTTACCCCTAGAGAATGAGCTGAGACTTTGTCCCAACAGAGATTCAGGTGAGTTAGCTTAGTGTTGGGTGCTGTTGAATTGGGTGCTAGCCTGGCTGTTCTGGTTCCACCAAGGGGGGACAGGTCTGGGGTCTCTGGTTCTGTGGATCAGAGTCTAGGTGCTCCAGGAATCAGGAGTCAGTGCAGCTTGGGTAGGACTGAGGGGTCTGGAGTATGCAGGTGGTGGGTGGGGAGGTGGTCAGGGGGCTCCAGGAACAGCAGGGGCAGGGGCTGAGTTGCTGGTGGGAGTTAACCAGGGCATTGATGACTGATGTGAGATCCAGGTCTGGAGTGGTACTGGTGGGTGGCTTTCCCCCACCTGCCCATGGTTGGGTGTGTGGCAGGGGGTGCTAACAGCTGCACAGTCCTGGGGCTGTGGAAAGGGGTTGAGGGGGGAAGCAGTGGAGTCTGGCTGTTACAGATTGTCTCTGGAAGGGAGGAGGGAGCTGGAGCAAGGTATGCTGGGTAGTATGCCTCAGTTGGTGCATCTACACATACTCATTTACTGTGCAGTAACTGAAATTACTCTGCAGTACAGGTGCATGTCTACACATGCACACCTGTACTGCACAGTAAATATGGCGAGTTATGTCAGCTTGAGTGTAAATTTGATACCTGTATCGTACAGATATCAAATTTATGTCCGGTTAGTTACTGCACAATAACACTGCATGTGTGGACTGACTTGGGACTACCTTGAGTCCCAAGTCAGATCACACACAATGTTAATGCCTGCGTGTGTGGAGGCTGGCATAGTCCCACTTACTGAGCAGTAATTTACTGTCCATTTAATTTAAGCTGACATAAATGCATGTGTAGACATGCCCAGTTTCCACAGGTTGGTTATTTGGGAAGAATAATAAACTTGCTGTTCTTGCTATCAAATTTATTTATTTTTCATAGCAACCGTAATCAGCATTTAAAATATACAATAAGTTTATTAATAATGAATTCCATGCAGTGTTTTATTTTCTTAGTGTTTCTTCAGCTTTAATTGCCATAGCAACTGCTTCATGTGTAACCTTTATAACACAGAGCAATTATTTTAGTCACATTGTATGGCTTTCCAAGAGACAAGGTTTTTTGGGTCTTTCTGAATAAACCACAGACGTAATAAAAAAATGGATTCAAGACCAACTTGGTTGCCAATGCAGAAATGTACTGCACTGGACTATTTCCTCCTTCCAATATGGAAGATTCTACAAAGCAGGCAAAAGTGACCTAGTTACAGGAGGTAATATCAGACTTAAAAATGAGAAAGGAAGAAAGTAATTTTATAATCAGTAGCCCCTACCTTACCCTCCTCTTAATAACTGGGATTTGCCATGGTAAGGCTACCTTCCAATGGGAATATAAAGGGTATTTCAGATTTTACTACTTAAATGTGTAGCAAAAGCTAACTTCCTTTTTAAACAGCCTTTTCTAGTTTTTATGATTCTCTTCTCTTTTTAAGGTTAGATTCTGTAGTCCTTATCACTTAGTAAGGCAACCAGCAGGTGGCAGCAGTGTTCAACAAATATGGAACAAGTGCATCATTCTGGTAAAACAGACCGATACACCAGCATTAATGTATATTGAACTTTATGGAACATAGGTAAAATCTATTTGTTGCACAGATGATGTTGTTCATGAGACAGATTCTACCATCTTTATTCACTCAGAGAAGTGTCTTACAGTGTGAGTAGTTCCTGTGAGTGCAATGAGGCTGGTTAAGGGGTAAGGCACTGTCTGATGTAAGCTGGGATGGTAGAATGACTCACAGTTCTTCTTTTTTCATGGGGAGTGAATTATATGAGGAGTTTGAAAAAGAGAGAGAGGCTTTACTTAATCTGAATTTAAATTCAAAGATAGACTCCAGTTGCAAACTAGATATTTGGTGACTTAAACTCAAGTCTGATGGAGCTCAGATGCTAAGTGTTGGTTTAGCCCCCTTTCTACTTTATTCCCATCCTCTACATTTGGTGGGTTTCCATTAATGGAGCTTTAAAATATATGGAGATACCATTTTCTACAATTTTGTTTGAATGATTTTACATATCTGATGTGAGAGTCAGATAAAAAGTGAGAGCGCCAGTTAATACGATGCAGACTTATATTTGAATTTAAAATAAGAGAACAGTTCTTGTTTTTAAAAACTTCAGTGGCATGAAACAGTGTCAACCCATCTCTTGTCTGGGCTAGTTCCCCTTAAAAGAGTAGCCACGTGGTGGTTAAACTCTATAAAGTGATCAAACGCTTTCTATAACAGGAAGTAAAATTCATAACAATAATGTGACAGGAATAAATAGTAATACATTAATAGGTGATTTCAGGCAGCACTGGATAATTTCACTGTTAATGAACCACCAAGATTACTGAGAGAGACAAAAGTCATATTTAAATTACTGGAATATGTAACCAGTGGCTTCGCCAGGTGCTAACTGGAGGAGAGAGACTATATCTTCTTATACAAATCTGAGAGTTTTAAGAGGCTACATTTAGTACTTCCAAACCATATATTGGCCACATCCCTGTAAATACTAGCAAGAAGACTTTGGCAGTGAAGTATACTGAGCATAGTGTAAAATTCATGTTAAAATAGTCACATTTTGAAAGTTTTCCTTAGTTTCATGACTTGCTGTTTCCAGTGCTATTCTCCATTTTAAACATCTCTTTCTCTCTCTCTTTCTCTCTCTCTCTCTCCAGCAAAATCTTTCAAAATGGGGAGGAATGCCCTTTTTAGTATATTTAATAAAATGGAAAATAATGTTTAACTAGCCTGCAAAAAAGTGATGCATGCTTGCTCTCTTTCTTCTCTCCCTAACAAACAGCATCTGTATTCTTTCTAATTTAGAGGTTATAAATAACAAATGATAAAAGAAAAAAAATCATCTAATAAGCCTGTGCGTGTGTGGAGGGGATGAAGTAAATTGATTTACTGACAGCATGATGCCAGTTAAAAATAACAACTAAAAATTAATATAACCTGTCAGTATACACACAGATGGAAATGGGGATTGGAAGACAGAGTTGATGACCTGGGATCGGTGACAAATGAGGTATTTTTTTCTGTTGTTCTTTTTTGTTGGTTGACTGTAAATAGTATCTATGAGATACTGTAACTTTCTGATGAAACAGCCATTTCTTGTTCTCAAAACAGTTCTCTTGGCTGTGATCAAATTTGGCTGCTGCGTTGTTCCTGGTGATATCATTTGTTAGTGACTAAGGGTTTGTCTACAAAGAAAAAAATGATTAGTGTAGCTATAGGGGAATAAGTAATCTGTTTATAGCTAGCTTGTTAAAACTGCACACAGTGAGCACTTTATTCTGGAATAATTATTCTTCAGTTATTTTGGAATGAATTCACTTTCATTCCAGAAGAGTTTCTTATCATGAACAGGTCTTCATTTCTAATGCTACAAATTTCTGAGAAAATTCCAGTGCTAGAAATTACTCTAGGAGAGTGAGCAGTATAGGCATTCATCCTGCAGCTGCCCTTTCTTGTGCTTTCCCGGGACCATGTTGGTCTCCATCTGGGGAAGACATCAGGAACTGTGGTTGCTTCACTCCTGCGCTCAGGCTGAAGCAATCTCATTCAATAAAGCTTATGCTTTCTATACACAGATAGTCTATAAGTTGCATATCTACCATGACTTCTGCTTGACTTCAGACTAACATGCCTAACTACTTCTTTTTGCTTCACTTCCCCCATTCTGGGAGGTATGCTTAATAGGGTATGCTTGTAATGACACTTCGGACTTGTGAATTGCTGTTTGTTACCTGTAATTAGGTCTTACAGAATTCCACCACAAGCTAAATTTGCTAACATGGCATTTAAGGCTGCTTGCAAACAGTAAAAAAAAGGTAACAAAACCCCCAAATGGCACTTTAAACTCCAAGTGCTCCTCTGCTGAGCCCAGCACATGCTTAGTAGAGGCAGCATGTTAGTAAGACCTGGCTCACCTGATGTCTGTATAGATCAAGTGCTTTAGTGGGGCTTTTTTGGTGCTTGTATCTAATAACAGATTGACTCAGCTTTAGAGAAAAGCACCAAAAAGGCCTACTAAAGCTCCCAATCTATACAGACACTGAATAGCCAAGTCAAAATAATGCACTGCTGTTTCTGGTAAAGTGTTGTTTTTTTTTTAATAAAATAATTTAACGTCTGCAAGCAGCCATGTTTGTTTAATTTGTTGTGCAATAGTTCAACAGTTCCTGTATTTATCACAAACTTATGTTTTGAGGGTGACTGTCATGACTGTGCTAAATAGAAAATTGGGCTCTGATCTTGCACTATTACAATTCAGGATGGAAATCTTGTTGGGTTTTGCTTATCATTAGATGGCACACTAATTGGTGTGGTGATAATGATAGTGAACAAACACCTACATGCCCCAGCTAGAAATCATGTCCGATTGTGCCAGTTGCTATGTTAATAAATATGTTAAAATGCTTTAAAAAGGTCTCTCTCTAGGATTATGACATGCAGTCAGTGATACCATTAGATGTAGAAATGAGTGAATAAGTGTATAGTATTAATGGTTATAATTAACCTAAACAATTCAATTGATGGCTCTTCTGTTTGTCTGCAACTTTACTTATTGGAGAATGGCCTATCAAGGGTCTAATTCAGAACCTACTGATGCCAATAGAAAGACTCCTATTGATTTTTCTCAGCTGTGTGGACTGGACCTTGAATATTACTTTTATGGACTAGCTCTGCAAATAATAGAAATCCTTTTTTGCCGCCTTCTCTTCCCCTCCCCGTCCCCCAGCCCCACTCCTGGCAGATGAAGCTGATATGTCTTAATTAACATAGTCTTATGCATACTTTCTGAATTACTGGTGGGAAAGGCAATAGCAATATATCCTGCTACTGGATGATTCATTCTTGTTCTCATACTATTTTCTGAGTATATGCTATCACGTTTTCCATGCAACTATGTTTTTAATGCTAAAGGGAGAAGTATGGCTTGGATTTGCTTATGAACAACATTCCCAATAAGATTTTATGCTTGTCAAAACCTGAGCTTTCTCTGGGGTGATCCCTCTAGAATTACTCTATCAAACACTTGTAGGCTTTGGTCATTTTGGGTTTCTCATTTGAGGTTGAAAAGTTCTGTTTCTGGATGAGTAGTACTAAAATAATTTATTTTAAATGTCTCACAAATGCACTTGTATATACAATTATTTCAGAATCATTCCTTTGCTATTTATAGATGCCATTGACACCACGTGTCTGATATGAAGCACCCTGCATCGCACATTTAATGAGTCCTTTTTTGTATTCACTACATAGTTCACTTTTAAAAAACTTTCTAAACATTATTTAAAGTCAAGGCAGTACAATAGTTTATGATCTGTTTCTATATTGCCCAACTTCTGCTCATAAACACATTCCACTCCAAACTCAAAGCAATTTATTTTATTTCTTTTTCAATCTATCAGAGTTCTTGTGTGTTTTGTATTTTGAGCCATGTGCAACTGTGCAAACAACTGTCATTTTTAAGCTTTATTAACCTCAAAATATTTATGTTTTGGTGTTTGTGATACTGATAACTTATTTGCCAGGAGAATTTATCTTACCAATTACCTCCTTACTATTCTGTATTGTCCTCAAGCAAAACTGTAGGTTATTTCCATCCAAATCTACAGATCATCAATAGTTTCTTTTGCCCATTGTGTTAATTTTAATAAAATAAATTGAATGGTAAAAGGTGTTAACAACACCCTGTCATGGTGCAATTTTAGACAGTTAAACAGTACTCATGGTCTGAAGTATAAAGTTTTCTTGGTTACCATGGCAAGCACAATATGAAACGTATGCCAAATTTTGGATGACAAACTTAGATGCCCACAAGACAAAGAAGTGAAATGACACATGAAATTTTTCAATAGAAATTAGTTATTTGGACAAACTTAATAAAAAGAGGAGTTTTAGGAATGAGGATACCAGTTACACTTATTGAATCAAGTAAGCTGCTTTAGTAGATGAAGAGGAGTTTTTGTTTAGTTCTGAGTTAAGGATGATAGTCACCTCCTTTCCTGCCTTTGACAAAGAAACAAAAGGATAAAAAGATGGTAGGGGGAATGTTTTTTTTTTATTGTTCTCAAGCTCCAACACAGCTGGTCTGTCACAGTTGGATGCTTCAGATTAGCAGCTTGGCCATGACAGCTGTAACTTAACTTCTGGCTTATTTCCCAGAGCCCAGGATGAGATGTCATCTGGATGCTTTGACCAGTCTCTCTCCTTTGCCAAACTTTCTCAGGTTGAATAGATCTGGATGAGCTGTCTTATATCATCCTGGTGGTGCCATGGTATTCAGTGGCTCTCAGGACTGGGTGATAGCTAGTAAAGTGGGAAAGAGAAAGGAACATACGAGGGATGTAGAAAGAGAATGGTTTTATAGCTCTAGTTTGGGGTCCTCACTGGTTAGGCAGTGATGCTCAAGCAACACCACTAATTTGCTGAGATCAGGAAGTCACAATGATGAGGCTACTTGTGGGGTGCATGAAATGAAGGTAGAGTCCATGTACCTCCAGACGCATAACAAGTGGAAACATTTCCCCTTCCACTGTGAAACCCTCAACCATTCATTCCTCGCAAAGTCTCTCTCTTTTCCCTCAGCACCTTTGTTGGCACACTGGACTTCTCTGGCACTGTGTATATTTTTTCTATTTCATACTGAGCAGCTGAAGAGAGTGTAATTTGTCTGGCCAATTCTCTGCTGGACCAGGCCCAGATAGTGACCCTGAAAAGCTTCATGAAACGATGCTCATGCTCTCTATTTAAGGACTTCAGAAATAGGTGCTGGCTAGAACATATCATCCTGTCATTTATTTCACTTATTAGGCCTTGCCTAACAGACCAAATTAAATAAATTGATATCTGATCACAAACTTTCTTGTGTAGCAGAGAACACCATAGTTTTTGGATTGTATTGATTTTGTTTGGATTAATTTAGTCTTTCTCTCCCTTTTTGTACCCTTCCTTTGAAACATGATTGTTAAGGTTATTAGAATATTTCATTAGAAATCATAGAAGATTAGGTTTGGAAGGGATCTAATCATCTAGCCCATTCCTCTGCTCAGATCAGGAGCACCCCCAGCTCTACCATCCCAGCCAAAGCTTTGTCCAGCCAGCTCTTACAAGCCTCCAAGGATAGAGATTTCACAACCTCTCTGGGTAACCTGTTCCAGGGCTTTACTACCTTCCCAATAAAAATGTTTTTCCTCTTATCTAACCTAGACTTCCATTGCCACAACTTGGGACCATTGCTCCTTCTTCTGTCATTTGCCACCACTGAAAACAATCTAGCTCCATCTTCTTTGGAATCACCCCTGCGGTAGTTGAAGACTGCTATAAAATCACCACCCCTAGTCTTTTCTTTTCTACATTAAATAAACCGAGTTCCCTCAGTTTCTTTTCAGACATCATGTGCCCCAGCCCTCTAATCATTTTTGCTGCCCTCTGTGGACAAACTGGAGAGAGTCCAGTATCCTTTCTATAGTGGGGACCACAAAACTGGACTAAGTACTCCAGCTGTGGCCTCACCAGTACTGAATAAAATCACTTCCCTTAATCTGCTGGCAACTCTCCTACCACTGCAGCACAACAAGGCACACTGGCTTATATTCATCTTATTTTCCACTGTAACCTCCAGGTCCTTTTCTACAGAGACTTATAAATCTATTTTTACTTTTCTAGTTGATCATAAATTATATAGACCTGCTAGACCCTTATTATTACAGCATGCCCAACTCACATTGTCAGTGATCTGGTATGGTGCTTGAAACACATAGGCTACAAGTTTCCTTCATAATTGCTTAAGCAAACACTAACCTACCCTTTCTGCATTTGCTAGCAATGTTTACTGATTCTCACTGGTAAATAACATTATCTAACTCCAAAGAAGAAGATGAAGCTAACTCCAAAGAAGATAGAGCTATCCAAGTGCAGCAGACATTAAACTGCCACTTCTGTTGCATCTGTGCTGTTTTGGAAATGGGCAAGCTAAATCTATAAATGCCTGTCCAGTCCTACAGCCTGGAATGGCCCTGACACAAACTATGTGGATGTTCTAATATCATCTTTATCTGCTTGGCCATCCCTTCATAGTCTTAAACATTTTACAAATATCCTTTGATAATTTGTGCTGGCTCCATCTTTGCAGTTGCAGAAGGCTCTTTTACTGGTAGAGATATAAGCCAAAGCATTTTAAGTGAGTTAATCCAATGATTACATTTACCTATCGAAGCCAGGATATAAATTGAGCCTCTGAAGCAAAACGTACGTAATGTGTGTGAAAAAGAAAATGCATTTATTAGGTCACTGTTACCACTGGGAACATGCCTATGGGCTTGATTCTTCCTTGGCACACCATCCTTCATAGTTCCAGAGCCAGGCATGCCACTTCGGCCAAACTTGAGGCCATGTTGGCTCATCCCTCTCTGTCTATAGGTCAGCCATAGAGCATAATTGCTGATATAGCCTGATGCTAAATGTTCCAGTTGGAGAATATTAACTCCAAGCAAAGGATTAAAAAAAAAGAGGGAGAACAATGTGTAGCAAGAATGGTGAAATGAAAAATGGGCTTTTACACTGTGGAGATACAGCAAGGAAAAACACATTTTAAATGTATTTCTGTTTCTTCAGTGCTTAACAAAAAAGGAGGCAGTGAGTGAATAATGAATAGGGAACAGTATCAGCAAGGTGAGATCGTAACTCCATAAAAAAAAAAAATGGCAACATGTAATACATAATTAAATGTCACCCAGGCTATATTTAAGGTGTACAGCCTAGCTGTGACTGCTTTTCTGTGATTTGAATACTACTAGTTTTTCACATATTATACCCTGCTATTAATGTCCATGGAGAACATCCAGGGTTTTCAATGGGAACTCTGCACACATAACATAGCAAATATTTGGATTTATATGCATGCCTATAAACTTATTTGTAAAGTAGTTTGGAGTTCTTTATAGTTGAAGAGCATAATGAACCAAACTTTGAAGGGTTATATAGAATTAAATTGCAAAAGACAGTGGGAATTATGCATTTTTCTTTGGCTAGCTAGTAAAGCTGCAGAATAGGCATGAAACTTCTATGCCATCAAAGTCACTTTCATGGGGATCTCTGCAGGAATCAATGCATGCCATGATTCCTGCCATGAGGCAGGGTTAAGTGCTTAACTTATCACAAATGTGATGTATCTGGTAGATCAATAAAATGTCAGATAGTCTCTCAGCCCCTGTATTTATACCGGAAATGCCCTAATTTCATGTCTCTGTTTCGTATTTCTGTTGAGATATTCATTTTACCTGCCTTTTGCCAAATTTGCACCCAGTGTCATCTGTTCATTTGATCTGTCTCCATTAGTGTGTTCTTACTTTTATGCTATTTCTCAAGTTATTCAGCTACTGCTTTTTGCTACCCCTTTCTTTAAATCAGTTTCTTCATTCATTAGTGTATTTTTTCTTTTTCACATTTCTCATCAGGTCATTCAACGGTCATGAGGCCTGTTCTTCCCAAGTTGTTTTTTGGAGTCTTAGCTTAACTATAGTTTAGCATAACTATGGCTTAGCAACTCCTACAGTCACCAGTAAATCAGTCTGTACTGTGAGGTCTGCTCTCATCTGGTGGCCTTAAGTGGAGGTACCTACAAATTACTTGGGGAAACTGTGGTTATTAAAATGAAACAAAGTGAGCTAGCATGTAACTTTTTTTCCCCAGAGTATGAATTAAGAAACTTTGAAAATGAGCAGTTTCTCCCTTCCAGTTACCACCCACATTATCCCTCCAACTCCTCCTTGTAATGACCTGTTACTTTACTTCATTTTGCCAGTAGTACCATTTTAAATCTAGTTAAGTATAAATTTGCCAGATTTTATTTAAAAAGTGATCTTGGATAACCTCTTGACTACCTTGTTAGGTTATATAGACTGCTGTAACATGAGATGTCAATATACTTTAATTAACAATCTGTGATGTGAAACTATCAGTAGCCAGTCAATGTCTGCCTATTCTTACTTTCATTAGAAAGCAACTATGCGCCAGAATGAACTGGAAAAAATATAAAGGAGGGAGATGTACACATACCATGGGGGGCATTTACATATGATGCTATGTTGCTGTGGCAACATGGTTTGGTGACATAATGTCTGCGGACAATAATTGTGATGCTACAGCTATGTCGCAATAGGGATTATAGTGCATTGCGACAGCACAGTAGTGCCTAAAAATAACCATGCACAGTGTTGCCTGTTACTGTGCTATCTTTTAGTACTTCCTTTTGTGCAGTAACAATGTTGCCATAGCAACATGTGTAGACGCCTCATTAGGAGGACATTTCTCATAGAACAACCAATCCCCCTCTGACCTCACAGTCCTTGTGCTCACAGGAAATCTACCTAACACCTTTAAAAGATGGACTTAGGAACACAAATTCGTAAACCAGCTGAACACTTAAGAACCAAGGACTGAACACTGATACTGAGTAAGATAGGTGAGAATGACCCTCCTACCTGTTTTTTAAACCTTGATCTCTCAGTAATCAGCTTCAATTCTTCTGCTAATTGTTTGCTACCTTCGCATGTGGACAGAAGTGACAATTTTTGCCTGGTCTAGCCACAGAAAGCTGTTTTATAGCTGTGAGCAAATACAAGTGCACAGCTGCAAACAACTTTAAAAATGGCCGATTGGAATTAAAATATGACCCTTCGTTGCATGAGGGATCGGATAAAGATGTTACAAAATGTAGCATCTTTTGTAACTTGTCAGCTCCCAGCCTGTCCCTGTTTTCAGAATGGAAGGGAGGAAAGGGAACAGAGGGATTTCAGCCTGGGGGGTTTTCAGCCTCCCTTGGAGAGTGGGGTGGGTGCATTGCAGACCCCCCCATCCTGAGGGGGAACCAAGGTGGGAAGAGGTCCAATTCATCCACTCCACCCTTCAACACAAGCTGGGGAGCCCCAGGAATGAACTTCCTACACTGCCTTTCCTCCTTACATTCTTTAAACAGTGAGTGCAGGCAGAAAGCCCTGGTCATTGCTATAGGAACCTGGCTGCAGGCTCCCAGCCCACAGCTAGATTCCCCTGTCCCCTGGAACCACTAGTGAACTTCTGTTTGGTCTGAGGCAACATTGTAACTCAGCTGGGAGCTACACTTCTGTCTGCACCTCGCCTGAGAATCTCTCTCGGCCCTGTCCCCTTGCTGTTAGGCTGTGCCTGACTTCCTGTGATCGGAGATCTAACAAAGAATATTTTCAACTTGAAAGCTTGTGTAACTTTATCTCAACTACATAGCTGGTCCAATAAAAGATACCACCCTAAGAAACCCTTGCCTCACTTAACTTTAGAATAAGAGATACCAAAACTACACGACACCAAATAGGTTTAATTTTTTTATGCTTATGGATTATTTAATTCCATACATACAAATCTAGAAATGTTTGTCTTGGAAAGTTTGAATTTACATTCTAGTCTAGTCTACTTTTTCAGACAGTAGTGAAACAGTTATGTATGCACTGCTCAATCACCTTTTTGGGATGTTGTGAGTAAATTCCTATAAAAATCCCTAGAGAAAGCATATTTCTTCTTTTTGGATCTTTCAAACAACCAGTGATAGTCTGAACATAGTGATTGTGGCACAATACCATTTTCTCTCTTTTCATCTCAGTACAGTTTTATGAATTCCTTCTAAATACAAAAGATATACTTGTTTTTAAGTAGTACACAAATGGTGTGTGAAGGTGAGAGAAAAAATCAAACTTTAATTTTCCCTTAACTTGCTAAGAAGTTTCTTCTCCTCTAGAGGTAACTGTCCCCTGGGTTAAATATATTGGCAGGGTAGCTTTGGTATAACGAGGCTTTAATTTTATATCTTGCTTCTGTCTCTGATACAAGGAGATCAGCTGACCTTCAAAAAATGCTGCAACGCCCTTTGGAGAGAAGCAGAACATTGTATTTAACAAGAGAAAATCAGCTCTAACAAATTGTTTGTTCAGTTTTTGTTGTTGTTTTTGTTTCTTTGGATACATGTGGATGTTACATTTTATACTGACCTAACTAGGGTTAGGTTCATCTAAATGCTGATCTGTGCAGATATTTAGGGGTTTAAACTGAGCCAAAAATTGGCAGGCCTGATTTAAGTTAGTTCAGTTGAGAAGGTGAGCAAACTTAGATTGGGAACAGGCTACCTCAATCCAGCAACAATCTCCATGGGTTTGGAGTGCAGCTCCAGGCTGCAAAATCCCAGCCACTCATGCCGGCCTTGGGGCTGTATACGTCCTAACCTTAACTCCTTCCCTCCCAATAGACCTTCTACTGGCCTTCTTTATACCTCCCCTTCCCTGCCAGCTTGATTTACAGCATCTTCCAGCACCGGCAAACATCTGCACACACCACTGGTCTATATCCACATGGCTTAAAATAAGCTGTATGATCACAGACTGGGTGCGGAAAATATTTGTATGCATCCTGTGTCATTTCTTTGTACTCCACAAACACATGCACATTCAAAAAAGGATGAGCCAGTCTTATTGTATGACAGGGTTAAGATGTAAACTCCTGCACATCTAGCCCACATAATTAGCATTGCTGGCTGCACAGTGGGATGATGTGGTGATGGTAGCATGGGTGGTTTACTATTTGAAATAAATGAAGAGAATATATATAAAAGGATTTTAAAGGAGAAGAAGTCATAATGCAGGAAAATGGGGAGTTTGCTAATGGATTAATGACTGATAAGAACACCATCATAAACATTTTTCTAAGTATTGAAAGCCACCCTGTCTGCATTAGAAAGACTTATTAGGGTGGGAGGGAAAGAAGAACAAATGGAATTTCAAATAAAAATAAAAGGAAAAGGCATGCTTTCCCTCTTCCCCTAACTGTTAGAGATAGAGACTGAAGGTGTATGACAATGAGTTTCTCCTCCCCTGCTCTACTGAGAGGGAAACCAGGAGAGGCTTCTGGATCTGGCCTTGGGAGTGGAGTGGGAGATAGGGGAGCCTTTTATCAGCCCATGCCCGGGTAACCAGCAGAAGTCATTCTCCTGCTCTTCTAGTTTGCCTTCCATCCTTGTCGCCCCACCAAGGAAGCACCTTTTTTTTTAAAAAAAATCCACAAAGTACTGAATGTCTTTTATGATAGTGTTGAGGTGATATTGTTTCTGTGATGGTCCAGGAAATGTGAGAGGCAAGAAGTGTGGGTATCTTTTATAGGACTAACTTCATGGTTAGAATAAACACAGGAAAGCTTCAGGTATCACAGTACCCTTCCTCAGGCCTCTGGAGAGAAGCAGACACAGCAGAGAGCTCAGTAGTAGATGAAACAAACACTTATGTAAAAACTCCATATATAAATATAAATTGGATATGAAAGAAATGATCAGGTAGCTAACACAGAGGAGAGATGCAGTAAAAACCTGAAAATGGAAGAACAAGTTTATTCATGAGGGCCATCATCACCCTTGTTAGTGCAGAGAGGTTTGTGAATATCAGGTAGATTATAATGGCTGTTATAAGCTATTATCTATGTTAAATTCCTAGTACTTAGTTTCCAACAGGCTAATGAATTTCTATTTCCATGCTTCTTACAGCATTTTATTATTTTTCTATGAGGTTTAAGAGCCTAGAATGAAATCCTGGCAATAATAAAGCCAGTGGGAGTTTTGCAGCTGACTTAAATGGGGGGTGAGTTTCCAGGCCTAATATTTGAGCAAGTTCTACATTGCATTGAGGGAAGAAATGTAGTAACTGAGAAGACTCCAGCTTGAGGTGAAATGAGTTTAAAACTGCCAGATCCTGGGAAGTGCTCCCATGTGTAGTGATTCTGATCTAGTGTAAAAGGAGGAGCAGGAGAACTGAAATTCATTTGTACAGTTTTACTCTTACATTCATTGTTTCTTTAAATGCATTTCATGTTTCATGATTAGGGTTTTTACATGCCTGAGAACTTCACCTCCAACTCTCCAAAAAAGAAGTTTCATCTTATGACTGGCAAAAATGAGCTACGAATGTCTGGTCGTCCTGCTGGCAGATACATTAATGCTTCCATGAGAAGAAACAAGCTGCCAGAATTACTCTTGCATTCTGTAGTCTAACTCTTGATCAAATTTCTCACACGTGAGAGTAATGACATAGGTGAGTATCACCCTGACTTATTTTATGGAGAGTGTGGCAGGGAAAGGAGCTGGAAGAAGAATATTTGCCAGCTCATTTATTTGATAAATTTCACATTTTTCTAGTACACTGTCTTAGAAAAAATATATATTCATTACTTGCCAAGCTTTTGACTGTGGGACTAATGCATGCTTATTTGCAAATATTTCCATTCCTTTTAAAAATACAAGGCAAGTGGTGGTTATGTTGTCTTAGTTCTAGACACAAATCAACTCTAGCAGCATAGATTACCTCAGATATTTTGGACTCTGCTTCCACAGATTTCAGACTGGGTTATTGCATGTGAACATGGTTAATCTTACCTGGTGGTTGATCTCTTCAGATAAGGGTTTAGTGTTGACTAGCGTTGTCCATGACCTTTGACTCCTTCATTCTTGAGATGTTACTAAACAGTCACTTGGGGATCACTTCAGAGGGACACATAACATTATTACCCTGATGTAGCCCACCATTTTACTGGTGTAAACAAAGACCACACACATAAGCAAGCTTTATGCTAATATAATTTACTAAAATCTGGTGTAGCATTATCTCAAGAAAACTTAGTGGTAGAATGACACTGAGATATGTGTTGTGTTTGCTCCTTCCTAGGGGTAGCCAGCAGCTTGAGCTAGTTTCCCCTATCACTCAGTGCCAAGGTACAGTGATAGTGTACAGTAATAGTGTCTGCTGCAGCAACTAGGGAGAACTGGTTGCCTATCCAGTTCAGACATAAGTTTGCTAAACCAATGTTATCTACGCTGGGGTTAATATGTTATGCCTTGTGTTAGAATAGACTGAAAATCCCTTTAGTAGTGACTTGACACATTTGTTTTAAAGATTAGGTAGAGTAGTGTGTAGTAACAGCTATTCCTCTAGGCAACAAATAGTCATCGCATTTGCTCCAGGATGAACCATTTTTGTTCTGGGAGAAGCTGCAGTTGTTTAGATGCCCATGTCCATTATCCCAAGAAATATGCTTAAAAGGTTCACAGGATAAAATGTAGTAATACTTTATCCTGAGACATTGCAAAGTACATCTGAACAGTTGTCATGAGATTGCATCACTGAATTAATGGCAGAAAAAAGGCACTGTATTTATCCATTCATTAAACCCTTATTACTAGGGTGATGTCTACATGTGACAATTCAGGGATATTTCTGTTCCAGGACAAACGCAGGCACAGCTTGCCCAGGGACAAAGGCAATGTGTTCCAAGCCCTACAGAGCATTCTCCTGTGGCCCCTTATACATGTCAACACTGTCATCTCTTTTACTAAAAGGTAAGCTGTCTTAAGAATCTATAAGGAGCTTTGGCTTACATTGATATCAAGCTCCTAAGCCTATCAGAAGCCTAGGTAATGCATCATTCTGAAATCTAGAAAAATTTGAAGTCAAAGCAAAATGAAAATTTCAATTTCACATTATTTGAATGCTTCTGCTTTATTTAGAAATTTCCCATTGGAAAATAAAAATGAAATTTTTCAATAAAATATCTTATTTGTAGTAAAGCCCAATTTTTACCAACAAAATGTTTAAATTAAAAGCTTCAACTGGTTCTGCTAAATTGTGTCAATTCAGAGACCACACTTTATGCCTTTCCACCACAAATAATTTTGGAAAAATTTTGGAAGAAACACTTCTATGTCAAAAGTGAAACAGATGCTAGATGAGGAAAGTTTTGATGGGAGAACATGACTTGCTTGATTCTGTCTAGTTATGAATACCTGGAATCTTTTGACAGCATATAGGCTGTTATTTGCCATCACAGATCTCCTCACAAAACTCTAGGGTACCTGGTAAAAGACCTGAAGTATGCTCTTTTCTAGGGATGCTTTTAAATCAAGATTGAATTCAGGAGGCGGCTTGACAATCATCTGGCTGGGGTCATTTGACCTTGGTCCTCTTTCCTGCCAGGGGTAGGGCATTGTACACGGTGATCCAATGAGTCCCTTCCAACTCTATAATCTATGAATCTATGATAAGGCATGGGACTTGGGTTTGTTTCACTTGGGTTCTGTCACCAATCATGTCATGGGACCTTGTACATGCGACTTCACCTTTAGTTGTCTTCCCTCTCTTCTCTGTCTGACATGCTTAGTTACAGTTTCTCAGTTCTGCTTACAATCCAGTTTGGTGAGCAGTTTGTTTGCTAAGAATAGTTTCAGGAATCTCCATGTACATATGAGTCAAATTCACCAAACATTTTTTTTTTTAGGGCTAGTCTTACAAAATTGCTGTTAATGTAGGCCTTCTTCTTTTGGCCAATATGCCAGGGGCCAGGATATTCATGCTGGGCAGAGGTTCCCTCGCTCATTTGAGGAGACTTGAAACCACATCTTATAGCTCCCAGGAAAGTGTCTCAGCTACCTAACTAACAATTTAGATGCCCTGCTCCAAGATGGAATTGGTTGAAGATTGGGCCTGACAGAAGTTGTCAGCCTGGTGGAGTGAGGCACTTGAGATATCCCTCTTGTAGTTTTAGGGATGCCTTCCAAATCTCTATTAATCAAGGCATGGCAGGAAAAACATGGCAGTACCCTTACGATGCCCAAAATGCAGAACAGGCATAAGTACCTGCCAGTGGGTGCCTGAGCTGCTTTAGGGGCAAAGCTATTATAGAGAAATTGAATAACAACCCACCTAAGATCTTTTGGTAGGTTAGTAATTAGAATTGGGAGCTGAGAGGCTCAAATTCAAATCCACACTCCTGATGAACCTGGGTTACCCACTCCCCAGGTGAAAGAGCTAACCACTGGACTATTAATACTCTCATTCATGATTCAGGATGACTCCTGATTGGAGCTCTTCCATTTGCATGTCATTTGAACCTCCACATCACTTCAACCAGTCTTAATTTTAAGGTCTTCAGAGCAGGCACTGCCTCTTATTTTGGAGCTGTACAGTGCTATGTACAAAGCAGCTGAAAGCTTGCTGGAGACAACTACTTTATATTGTGACATTAATTTCATTGTAATTTTTCTTCTGAAATAAAATATGTGGGTTTACTTATTTTGAGGCATCTCTGCTAAACCCAAAAAATACAAAAAGTGATTTTGGAAACAAACATTTTACCAGTTTTACAGAGAATAGTGTATTTTTCTATGGAAAAATTGTGCATTGGTTTTACCTATTTTGCTCACTAAAATTCAATTCAGCAAGGTTAAGCATAGTAAAATATGCAATATATATACTAGCAGTGCATAATTTAAGGGTCTGTCATCTGTGTGTAAATGTCTAGACCAGGTATCCTGTTCAATTCTGCAGTAAGCCAGCTGTTGTAGTTTACTAACTATTATATAAACACTTGGAGCTTGGACCAGTTTCAAAAATATTAATGACATGTGTTTTTTCTAGTCTGGAAAATCACCCTTCAACTCCTTACCTACTGTATGTAAACTATAACAGACTATTTAAACTATAAACTAAAAGAGCTTTAGTTACAGCTAGCAATTGATTTATTTCAGTGTAAACGCATTACACTGAATTTAACACGTTACAAACAGATTTTTTTCCCTTGGTATTAGGAAGCAGAGTTACTTTGTTAGACCACAGGGCTAACAACCAGGATTCCTGGGTTCTATTCTTGGCTTTTCCCCCTAATTGTGTAATTTTGTGTAAGTCAAATTTTACTTTCTACTTTTTAATTAAACTAATGACATTCACTTATTCATATTTAATTAATTCACATGTGTATTGCAAGTTTGAATGCTTTGAAAAATACTTTGATATCCTTAGATAAAAGGTAATATAGAATCTCCAAGTATTCCCATAGAAAAGCCCAATCCAGAATACCCACCTAAAAATGCTCCCTTTCAACAAAAGTTTAGGTCAGACATAACTATCTTCTAATTATAAACACCAGTCTATTTTCTCTGACTTCTCATAAGTGCAAAGAAGACTATATTAAGTTCACTCCATGTCGATAAGTTTGACATCATCCTTTCATTTCTTTTGTATACTGTAGGGCCTGCTGGGCATGTCTTCACATGCATTTAAGAGTGCTTACATTTAATGTGCATTAAGCAAATGCACATTAGGTATATTTTGTCAGGTGTCTACATGTGCTGAGACTTGGAACTAACTTTAGTCCCAAGTTGCTCCAGCCCTGCTATGTGCCCCTGTGGCCTCTAGGGGGACCTCCGCCTTCTGGACACATGGCTGCTACCACTTGGCAGCCATATTGAAGGCAGAGCCAGCTGCCAAGGCTTGGAAGCCATCTTGAAAGTACTTCTTCCACACTATGACCTCTGGGCTGACACTTTCTGCATCAGAGCAGCAGTGTGGCAGAGACACAGGCAGCATGTGCCTATTCTGCTCCTTCTGCATCTGTGTTTCCCAGCCCTGGCTGCCCCAGCTCCTGGCTTTGGTCCCTTGCTCCTCAGGGTGGCCACAGCTGTCCTGCTTGCTTGCTGCTGTTCTGAGTGCCTGGCACTTGGCCACCTTGAATTGCCTAACTCCTCCACCCACTTCAGCTGCATGCTGGATGACTGGCACATGGCCTTCCATAGCCCCCACTGCTGTGCAGCTGCTGCCACCAACCATGGTTACCATGGGACGCCTCCACTGGGACCTCCATTGCCTTTGTGTCTCAGCAGCCCCACTGCCTCTGGGCCCGCTGATCCAGCCGGTACTTGTGGCAGTGTATTAATGCTGCAGGAATGGGATGTTGGCCACATGGAAATGTGCCTGGCTGTTCCCACTGACACCCACCTTCCCCATTGCCCACACACCCCCTGCCCACTCCCAGCACCACTCTGGGACATGCACATGTTTGCTGTGAAAAACTTTATTTTCCTCACAACGCCCAGCTCATCCTTCCCCACTTCCCACCTCAACTAACAGATGAGTCCAGACCTCTCCTCTCCCTCCCCTATACTCAGAGTTCCTCCCCAACCCTCTCCTCCTACCAACAATAAAGAAAACCCTCCTCCCAAACTGAAAACTACCTACAAGAATCTCAGTCTTTCTATGAGTCCTGGAGTGGGGTGCAGTGTGATGGGGTTACCCAGGA
>JAGPOW010003395.1:60211061-60228963 GCA_030014935.1 Caiman crocodilus
GTGGCCAGCACCTTGGCCATGAACAGTTTCCTCCATGGGTTTGGAGGCCATAGTGAATGTCAGGGGCTCCTGTGGGGGAGAGGCAGTGGAGGCCTTCCTCTGAGGTTTGGGCAGGGGCCTGCTATGGGGCAGTGCACAGGATCTGGGGCCCTGTAGAGCCAGGGCTGGGGGCCAAGCATGGAGGGAATTGGATGTGGCCTCCACTGACTAGTCCTGGCTGGCTAGTTGCTGCTGGATCAGTTCCACATGGCGCTGCTCCAGGACCTCCAGCTGGGCCCAGTGTTCCCGTTGTGCCTGGTCCTGGGTCTCCTCTCAGGAGACATCTTCCTCCTACCAGGCCAGCTCCCATGCCTGCAGCTCCCATACATTCCCTGACATTGCCCAGTTCTCCACCACTGCCACCACGTGCTAGAGCAGGAGGATCCAGTCTCTGATATGTTGCTGGTGCAGCTGGCACATCCAGGTGCCTCCCACAGTGGGTGGTGGTGACCCTGATGTGGCATTCCTGCAGGGCCCTGCAGACTCCTCCACATCCATATGTTGGTCCTGCAGAGCAAGAGACAGAAGCCTTTTGTGTGAGTTTGCAACATGGCAGAGATAAGATGCTCTGCACCAGGGGCCCTGAGCTGCCCAGCTTCAAGTCAGTTGTGAGTGGGTGCCCTGGGACCATGGTAAGCTGTCCAGGCAGGACTGGGCCCAGGCAGCCACTGGTCAAACTCCCTGGCCTCACTTGCTCCACTGGGGTTGGCTGGATGCTGGTTTCAGGCAGCCTGCCTCCCCTGCCTGCTTCCCAGGGCAGGCCAGGCCAGGCCAGTCCAGGCTGCTGGCAGCACCTGCTGCCGCAACCCCAGACTCCATCCCTCCCCCTCTCTTCCTGCAGGCCATCTGCTCTGCTGTGCTTCTGCCCAGTTCATGGTTCCTGAGCATGGGGCATGTGGGGCTCCTAGACAACTGGGGTGAGAGGCTGGCTGCACCCCTATCTTCCCTGCTGGGGACTCTCTGGGGAGGTGCCCCAGGGCTGTCCTTTGTGTGCCCCTGCTTTGTGTACCTCAGGTGATGCATAATATGCTATTTATGCAGGCAGAGGGCTGCCTGTACCACTTTGCCCTGCTTCTGTTGATCTTGCTAATACCCTGGGCACACCTGAACTCCTTGTTTGGGACCCTGAGCTACAACTGCAAGGGAAGCAAGCCTGGGTTTTTCCAGAACCTCTGCCATTATTTGGAGAGCTACCTGTGGCAGTGCTACACATTCTACCCCCCGCTGCTGAGGAGGACAACCCTGCTGTCATGAACGCCTTCCTCAGAGTGTGAGAGGATTGTGCTTAACAAAGTTTTGAACTGGCTGGTGAGGCTGGTGGCTCAGCATGGGGCTCCCTGCCAGTGGTTGGCTGCACCCAGTGTCCATAGCCTGTGGTGTGTGGCAAGCTGGTGCCCAGCCAGGGCCTACTCCTGAGGAGGAGCTGGTAGCTGGTGATGACATGGCTGGCTACTACTTGTGCTGGGGTTGTTACTTAAAATTGCCAATAGCTCAGATTAAGAGTGAGACATTAAAAAGGGAATAAGGCAAAATGCCATGTTTATTGGTTACATGAAGCAAATACATAAGCTTGGACACACCAGTCATACAAAGACATACACAAGCATACATACATACAGACAAAACCATTCCAGTAAGTTGTTATAGGTACCAGCAGATGTTACTCAATGTTAGCACTGGATGGCTGGGTCCAGGCTTATTGAGGTTGATAGGAAAGGCAGAAGAACAGATATGGATGTCTGCACTCCATGAGGTTACAGAGAGTGGATTCCCCGTCTTTGTCTGTATCCCACTTGTATAGGGATCTCAAGTCATTGTTCAGCATTGGGGTTTTTCCATGCTCAGTCTTTAATTAGAGGTTGTTTATTCTGGTTATCTCACCTTGAGGTCATTCCAGTAAAGTTGCTATCTTCGATGAGGTCATTTTAGGAAAGTTGATAATTTCAGAGTTGGTATTTCAGCCTTGATCTTTGGCTTGAAGCATTGTGTCTTTGAAGCATTGTAGTTGGTATCTCTGTCTTGAAGCATTGTGTAGTTCAAATACCAGAATATGCAAAATTCCTTTTTCTTACTATCTTCTTTGCACCTGATCACAGACAAGTTCTTCAGCTATCCATTAATTAGTTTAATTAGTTTACTGCCTGGTAACTTATACATTGGTGCCTTGTTGCTTATACAATCAGTTAAATCTTCTTCTGTTTTCATGCAAATAGTTACCATTCTTTCACCATTCATCCTCTCACGCAGACACTCATGTACACTCATCTACTCATGTCAAGGAGGGAACAAGCACAAAATGGAGTTTTAGTTGTTCATACAATCACAGAGGTTGATCAATTCAATACTATTATCATTTAAGCATAATTACTAATATGCAAAAATTCATACTACAGGGTGTGGGGCTGGGCCAAAGGTGAGGCAGCCACTAGGCAGGGCTCCCCAGGCTGCCAGTGGATGCAGCATCTGGGGAGGTGGGAGGGATGGGGTGTTGAAGACCTGAGGTTCCCTCCTCCACTGCTGCATCACCAGAAGTGTCAAGGTAGGGTGTGGGTGATGTCTGGCACTTGCAGGGGTGAGGCCTGTTTCCCAGGTGCCAAAATATAAGTCAGCTTCTGTATGAAAGGCATGTTCTTTTGGGCATGATTGGATCGATGACTGAACTCAGTCATGGCCTTCCATTGTGTCTGCAAGACCTTGGCCTCCATGTAGCACTGCCACACTGAGTGGGAGTGGCCTTGTGCATGCATCTTGCCTGATATTGGCTAATAAATGTGGGCATTTGAGCACTCAACCCTTGCAAACTGCCTCTGGACATCAGCTGTGCCCCAGAGTGCCATGAGGTCCCAAGTTGGGGCCCCAAGCACTCAGCATGGGTATGGGCATGCAGGTGGAACTGGAGCTCAATGAGAGTGATGTGATAGGCATGTTCCCTGCATCATCTCTCCAGGTCCTCACATGGTTGTCCCCAGAGATGCTGGCCCTGAAGGGCAGCCAGCAGCACCCTGGACAGGACTGGGACTGGGAGCCTCATGGCACAGGCGCTTCACCACAGTGCCTGCAAAGAGATAGAGCTGGGGTGAGGAGCAGCAGGGAGCAGGCACTGGTCCTGCTCCCATGGAGAGGACCCACTGGGGGGTGGAATTTCAAGGCTGAGCAAGGGATGCAGCAGGTCCTGCTCCCATGGAGAGCACCCTGGGGGGGTGGAATTTCAAGGCTGGGCAAGAGATGCAGCAGGATGCAGCCCTTTTCTACACTCACCTGTCACCAAGGAGCAGCTTCAGCTAGGGGCAGGACAGGAAGAGGCTATCTGGGTCTTGTCCAAGGGGCACATGGGACCTGGTGGGCTTCTGCAGATGGCACTGACTCCCTCAGGCTCCCTGTGTGCCCCAAAGTACAAAATGGCTGAAGGCATTCAGCCTGCAGCTAGGGGCTGCCACAGCAGCCAGCCCTGGAGGAGGAGAGGTGGCCAGCCAGGAGCCCTGCAGCTGGGCTCTGGTCGTCCCCCTATTGGCTGGATAGACGTAGCACTGAAGTTCCTACATTAATACACATTAATTCATCTACATGTGCATTAATGCATTTTAACTAGTCCTGCCTAAATTTGACACTTGCATAAAGCCATTTTAAAGTGCATTAAGGGTATGCATGTATACATGTGCATATCTTAATGCTCCTTAAATCGGGCGAATAAGCATTAAATGAGCACGTGTAAACAGACCCACTGATCACTTGCAAGTAAGTATGCTTTCTCCTATGAAAATCCACAGAAGCCCAAGTTTACTAGTTACATGGCTAGCTCTTCAAAGTCCATGAAGAAGTGATAGATTTGAGACTGTACACCAATCTCAGCTTTGCTCCTTTTGTATATGCATTATTATGGTGTTTAGTTGCATGATTATTTCATTTTTTCTTTGCTATCTAAAGATACTCATTTGTAATGTCTTCTACTGACAATTTTACTCAGAGTGAGCCAGGTGGAATTCATGAGGGGTAAGGTACTCTGGAGCTGTCATTCAGCATGAACAAAGGAATTTGCCATGGAGCAGCTGATACACAGGAAAGCCAAGCCCCCTTTACCTCTTCCTTTGTCCCTACAGTAGGTTGTTTCAGAACACTGATTACATGTAATGAGGTGGAAATTTGTTGTATGCAAGGTCCTATTCCTGCAAAGATGTACTCAAAGAGTGTGTTTTCATGTTGCCGTATGACAACATTGTTATGGTGCTGTGTTTTAGTACTTCCTTTTAGAAGTACTAAAGCATAGCACAGTATGGGTGGTTACTGTGCTGACTGCATGGCGCATGGTTGGATTTTGCCACTATGTCTCCGTAGCGGTGTGCTATATTGAGGGAGTGTGCCTTTACAATGACATAGTTGCTGATCACATGTAGACCCATGTGATGGCTACATGGCTGTAGGTCACAGTTGAAGAAAGGTGTCTAAGCCAGAGCTTTGTCATAAAGGTACAGTGGCAGGCATGGCCACCTGTAGCATTTTGGGAACCATTTTATAGTTGATTTTCATTTATAAGTGAGGGAGGTACTCATTGTCAAGTGCCTTGGTGCAGATGCAGCATATTCCTTCTTAAACCACTGCAAAACCAGCTTGCCTTGGCTTTCATACCTCCCAAAGGCCAGATCCACTCCCCATCTAATCTCTTCAGAGACATGTGAAGAGCACAGCTGGTCAGGTCTGACGTAATGCTGATTAGTAAATCTTGATGAAAGCAGAAACTAACATTTAGAATTATTTTCATTTTTGGTTTTCATCAAAAGGTTGCCTGTTTGCCAGAGAGAGGTTGGCAGAATTGGAAAACAGTATATTAATGTGAGCTGTGCCATCAGGAAAACTTGGCAAAACTTAATTAGATTATGGGAAATAATCAAGTCCTTATGTGATTAAGTTTAAAAGGTCAAAACCAGCATATGCTTGAGATGTTATCGCACCATGTGTTTTATGTAGTTTTAAGTTGGTAGGATCTGTGGTTGTTTAGCTAGAGGAACTAAAAGGTAAAGGGAGGCAGGGGGCGGGATGCCCCATAGAGGCCACTCAAAATGTTTTATTGTGCTAAAGGTATAAAACCATCAGACATTTCTGTTACCTCTGAAAAGTTATTGTATTTGTTTTTAAACACAAAGCTTAATCAGAAAAACATGAAGTCAGAGAATTTATTCCAATCACAACCTAGCCTCTTGTGTTTTTCATAATTCAATTTTTCATGGAAAAAATGAAATTTCAATCAAACATATTCTGTTTTAGGAGAGTAAGCACCCCATTACAAATCAGTTATTTAGTCTGTTAATGGATGCCTGTCAGACTGGTCTTTTATTATCCTACTCATTGAGTCATTGAACTTCTTGTCTTTTGCAAACTACATTGAGCCCAAAAGGCTTTGCTCTGCCTCTGGTGAACCTGTATGGAGCTTGTCTGAGCATGAACCACACATCTGAGTCCATGGAAATGCTCTAGACCTGGAAATTTACAAGTGAGTCAGCTCCAAACTCATCCCCAACCCCCACGCTTGGAACAGAGAGGTGAGTTTGGAGCAGTCTCACCTAAGTGTTTCTAGTTTGGAGCATATCTAGACTCAGGTAGGTGACTCAGACTCTGAGGCATGATATAGACAAGACGGTCGATACTCTTACTGATTACAGTGATACTTGGTGTGAACATAAGAGCTAATGGTTTCAACTCTGCTGTCTTTATGGGGTCAAGATTGTTAAATGCTGAACAGGTGGTGGGGTGTTACAGCTTTGGCAGAACAAATAGAATGATGCAGCCAATGAGGCATGAAACTGGTGGTTTTGAACCTCCACACTATACCTAAATAATCTTTTATAATAATGATTGATGTCTGAATGGGTACAGTGCATCTGATGGACTTTTAAAAATGGTAATTCACACGAATGTTGCTGAAGTTGATTGTAGGCCTAAATTTCATCTTTTAAAGGGAAGGGGGAATTATGTTTGGGGATGTGCTTTTGTTTGAATTTAACTGCAATATCTGTATGCCCCTATAGTGGTATAAGTGAGCTAAACCTTTGTAGCTAATTCTGAATGAGGAGTTTTACTTCATTGTAACAGCATATATGGGTATGATATGATAACTACGATAACTGATAACATACAGTAGATGGTGACATCTAGGGGTGATATTACACATTATTAGACCATGTTAATGGTCGTTCAAGTTTTTAAGTGCTCTTCATTTAAGGCTCATTAATATGTGTTAAATATCCTCTGGCATCTTAAAATTATACCACTTTGGGCTCGGTTTATATTTGTGCTACCTAGATTGCTACTTAGATTGAGTGCTACCTAGATTGAGTTAAATTAACTACTTGGTGTTCACCTAATATAAAACCCACCAATCTGTGGCCCTCCAGTATCCTAGGAGGCATACCTCTCAGCTGGACTAGCTATCATTCAGGACTATACAGTTCTGGACTGACAGCTAGGAACAGTTGGGGAGCAGTTAAATGGGGAGTTGGTGAGTGGGGAGGGTGGGTAAGTGGGAGAGAGGGTAGATGAGGAGCTGGCAGGTCACTGCTTCCTCTGCCCTTCCCCTAAACTCCAAATTATCTCCTCCACCCCCAGATCACCCATATGCACCCCAATTTCTCCCTCCACCTCCATTAGCCTTTTCCACCCTCAGCCCCCCTCTCTGATCACTATCTTGCTGCCATGATGAGGCCAAGAGTGGTAAAGGCACTTGGGTGGGGGAGGAGGTGTCCCTTCCTGTTTGATTCTGAGATCCCTACAGACCATGCACCACCCCTGACACCTGGATTTAGCTCCTGCCAGGCCCCACAATTGAGCGGGAGGCAGGGAGAGTGCGGGGAGCACAAGATGCTGCTGGCAGCCAGCAGGGTCTGGATCCAGGTGCAAAGGGGGTAGTATGGGCTGCAAGGAGTCTGGCACTTAGATGAGTTTTCTTTCAGGTCACCTGAAGAAAAATGTCTTGCACTTAAAAGTTTGTCTATTTCCCAGCCATGTAGATGGTCCAGTAAAGGATAGCACCCTAACAAATTCTTGCCTGACTTTTAAAAAGGAAGGCAGAGATGGCTGTCTGTGAATATGCAGAGTATTTTTCTTTAACCAGGAAAAAAGTCATGATGAGGAGCCATCAAGGAATTGACAAAGGACCACTGAGCTCTAGGGTTTTCCTTGAGAAAGACCTCCAGCAGGAACACTATTGGAAAGCTTTGACATACTCAGCAAGTGTTGTTAGGCAGGGCATGACTTCCAGAGCTACAGCAGGCAAGTCAATTGATAAAATTGCTCTTTAAGAAAGATATTCAATAAATAGGATTATCTTTAATGGGATTACCCACCAAGAGGCAAAACCATGAATGAACATTCCTGGGAAGGGGCAGAAAGAATCTCTAAACTAACAACCAATGTAGCAGTGGTGGCAGAAATGGAAATTGAATTGGCAATTGGTCAGAAGGGTTTGTTGTTTTGCCTTTTTTGTTCCACATCTGAAAACCAAATAGGAAACAGGCTTAGAGGAAACAACTTTTTAGTAGTTGTTCCCTTTTAATTTTATTTTTACATACACTATGGGTACTATTAAAGATAACAGGGGCAGAGTGAGTCTTAATAATTTTATTTAATCTGCAAGGCTTGGTTCAATATTTATACCTCCCTGAATATAGAGCTGAACAACACTTGTAATTTCTGTGTTGGGGAGTATTCTGGTATTTCAGCATTTTTTACAATTCAAGCTGAGACAATTTTGAGGAATAAATACAGTGAAACATTTCAATTTGAAAAGTCAAACGCTTCACTTGGCTTTTTTAAATTCTTAGAAACAAAACATTTCAAAATACTTTGAAATTGAAATCATATTTTGGTTTATGAATTGATCCAAATGCTACTTTGGAGTCAGTTCAATGTTAATCTATTACCTACGTGTCATCATTGGATATATCCCCTCATGAGAGTTTGTTTAGGAGCATGATTCTCCATTCTCTTTGGAACAGAGTCCCTGACCACACTACACATTAGTAGAGAGAGATAGCATATTTACTTGAATCCAAGACAATTCTTCCCCACCCCACATTCAGCATGGGAATGGGAAACTCCTAGTCTTAGATTCAAACACAGGGAGTGGGACAGCAGCTGCATAACCTCATTCCCCCTTGTACCTTGAGCCTAGTCACTGCCCCTCCTGCCACCTGCTTCCTGCAGTGCCTGTTCCCTGCTGCCACCTTCCTGATGCCCCTGCTCCCCTCGCAACACCACTGCTTACCTTCCCATTGCAGCTCTAGCTCTGACTGTGTCCCTGCTTCAACCCAGGGCAAGGAGCATGGAGCACTTGCAGCCTTCTGCCCCCACCTGGTTATGGAGTGGTGTTAGCAGGGGGGGCAGCTCTGACCTGATCTCTAAGGCCAGAGCTGCTGCTCCTGTAACAACTACTGTGTGGCTGGGTGGGGGCCAGAGGCAGCATGGGCTCCATGCTTTCTCTGCCCAGGGCCAGAGCAGGGCTTTAGCCAAGGCCAGGGCTATGACAGGAAAGTAAGTTTGGTGACAGAGTGTGGAGAAGTGGTGCAGGGGACAGGCACCAGGTGGTGCCAAGTAGGTGCACAGGCCCAGGGAGCAGAGGCACAGGGGGTCAGGCACCAGAGGGATAGGTACCGGGGACCTGAAGCATGGGAGTGGCAAATGGGAGGGCAAGTTGCAAGCAGGGAAGGGGCAACAGGCACTGTGGGGAGTGAGACAGGTGCCAGTGGGTACAGGCACTGCAGGGGAGCCAGTGTGGGGACTGCAAGTACTGGGGGGATCAAATAGTGGGGCAGAAAAAGAGGTGAAGGGAAGGGGTCAGGTCACCTCAGGATCCCCCACCTTCCTTTGGCTACTGCTTATCGTTCGCCAGTGGTGGTGGTATGGGGAATGACACTTCAAAATTAGATTGTACATGTGGAAAATTATAAAACATTTTTCCATATCTAGAATCTAGTTATTGGTGTGAGGGGGTGTCATTTTTAAATCAAAGTAATCTTGGATTCAGATAAATATGGTCATTAGCTTTGTTAGTCTGGCAGAAGGCAGGGCAGAGAGGTACCTTATAGACTAATTGAATTGGAGATGTGTAAGTTTTCATGAGGAACAGCTCGCCTCATCACCTGTGTTTGTATTCATCAAATGCATTTTCATCAACTGCATCTAATGAGGTGAGCTGTTGCTCCTGAAAATTTATGAATCTCTTATTCAGTCTACCCTTCACAATATATGTTAACTGAGGCAGCCAGGGTTCTGTAACTCTCATGATAAACCACACAGCTTGGTCAAAAAATTGAGACGGAGAAAGTCCTCCAGGAAGACCAGCTTGTAGAAAAAATGAGAATATGAAGTAAAATTCTCAGGAAGCAATGTTTGCTGATAAGAAAATGCACATAAATGTTTTGCTGAACAACATCAAAATTATGGGTCTGGATTCTTTTCCAAAGGCATGCATATTATATTGGAAAAGAAGTTAATTGAGTGAATTATAAGACAATTCTTGACAGTCTTCAGCACCTAGTTTATGTGACTTTGTTAATCTTGAAAAAATGCTTCCACTATCTAGTAATTGATAGCTCTCCCAATTCTTCATAAAGGTCTTGCATCAGTGCTTAGTTGATGATAACCTTGAAATTGCTACAGGCAGTTGATACAGGCAGTTCCAGTCTTGTTTGTTTCGGCATTGGTGGTACTGCATTTGCTCCAGTTAACCACAGGATAATTCAAGCTTCTGATAAATTTGTCTTCTATCTCTACATTTGCTTGTACTGTAAAAGGTATTAGATGGGCTTTGCCAGTGATAGTAGCTATTCCTTCTTCAAGCAGGCATGTGTTTTTTATAGTTTTTTTTCCTTTCATCTGATATCACTCTTAAGAACACTAAATGCCTTTTTCACTATTTTTAGTGTGATGCTGGTGGTGGTTGAACTTGAGTGCCTAATTCTTCCAGGGGCAGAAGGGACTTTTTGCTTTTTACCTGCAAGGGAACCACATGGGCACATGAGATACATGTCTGCAAAACATATATATATGCAAGGCCTAGCTACGTACTGCAACTCAGGTAAGCTTCTGATGGCTTCTGAAATGAGAGGGCTCAAGCTCCTTAAAGGTATCTTAATTCCTGTGCACCATGGTAATGAAAAAGAATAGACATAGGTGTGCCCTGACTTTCTGGGCTTTCCTTTACTATGACATATTTCGAAATGGTGTGGTGTAGTTTTGATGTGATGAAATACTTACATGGGTGGAACAAAGATTTTGGAAAAGGGGGTAGACATAGTGTGACACTTCATTACATATAACAGAATAGCTAGAAGATCCAGTTCTTAAAGAGATCTTTCCAGAACCACTCATCCCAGCCTTTAAATAAGCATCTAACCTCATCACCAGAAGCAAACTCCCTATGACCCAGACCTAATAGATCCAGACTATGCTAGGACAAGAAATTTAAAACCTGCCAACCTATCTCTACCACCCTAGGTGCTTGAAAAACATAAATGGACAGAAGTAAAAGTTTACTTATTCATAAGAGTTCTGATTGTGTCCTAGTGTAATGCAATATTCTCAAGCAACATTATAAGGAGTCTATTAATCCTTGTGTCTAAGCTCCCTGGGTGACATTTTGGCCTTACTGAAGTCTGCTCTTGTTTAGCTATTTATTTCATGAGGACCAGGAAATCAGCTTCTGATTTGCCTCCTAGGAAGATTAAAACAGAGGAAAATTTAATCCTGTAATAGCTTTTCAAATGTCATTAAAAATATCTGCACAGATCCTGTGTTTAGTTTTCCATTACTTTTAAAAATAACTTATTTATTGGATGCCATTAATTCTGCAGACAGAAGAAGAGCAAAACCTATGAAACACATTTCCAGATTGTTATCTCTACCCCTAGAAGATGCTCCCTACTTTTGTTAAATATGGTGACCAAGACTGGAGACATCTCTGAGCCCACCATTCTGAAAAAAGCCACACATGTAATTGGACATCTTGTCTTAAGCTTTCTGTAGATTAGGTTTCCTTGAAGCCAACTCTTCAGAAATATCTCTCTAAAATCTACAAGAAACCTAAAGGGAAACATAAATCTTGGTCAGTAATCCCTAAAGTAGATTAAGCAGTGCTAGCTAAAGTAAAGAGCTCTTTGTCACCCAAAGACTTCCTTCAGTTTAACTTGGAAGACTTTCTGGAAAATGATTTGAGTTGGCCTTTTCCCAAAGAGATATTTCTATAGAGTCTACATCTATGTACAATTTGTGATCACAACAGTATAAAGTAATTTTTATAATCTGAGTCTGCTGGCAAAAGACTTTGTGGCTTTGTCAAAACGACCATATTTTTTCATAATGCTAATTAGTACTTAGATTCTACCTTCAAAAGTGCATATATTATTTAGTTAATACACATTGGATTAATGTAAAAATGTAAACCAACTTTTGAAAGTTGACTTTCTCTCTCCTTTACTCAGAATATTTTGAAGAACTCCATTTAACTAATTCGGTACTCTGTGACATCATGTGTGGTCTTTACATGACTTTGGAAGCCAATGTTGTTACCTAATATTTATTCCTTCTTGTTCAGCATTGTTTAATCAGGTTATCAGGGTTTTTTTTATAAGTGGAGCAAACTAATTTATTTTTCTCCTGGAAAACTGACCTTTGTCAGATTTATAACTTTCTACTTAAAATATAAACATTATTTTATATAATCAAAGAAAAGAAAGTATCATAAGATCAGTTTGAACTTTCCCTTTCCAAAAGACATCAAGAATTGTTAAAAATTTTTAACTGAACACTCTCTTTAGTAAATGGGCAAATATGAAAGGAATCCAGGATAAAAATCATATGATGCATATGTATTATCAGTATTTGTTCCTCTTGATAAGGAAATCTATAGATCTAAAACAGAAAAAAACCCACTGTGTTGAAAGTTTTTCTGATCTCCAAGTGCTCGTATGGATATGAGGAAGTAAAGAGTTTGAAATATACAGCTTGGCATCAGTAATATATTTTAATAGATTCAAAGACCAGTGCTGATTGAAAATTGAACATTCACTGAAGGAAATTCTGACATCTTAACACTGATTTATTTTTCAGTTGGAGTCAGAGCCAGTAACAATATCAAAATTTCATAGAATGAAAAGTTCAGACAATTTTCAATTTAGAGTTGCTGAAAAGTTTCAGGATTAATCCAACATGCAAATGCATCCATCTAAGCCACAACAATTAGGGGGAGCAAAGTAATTCCCTTTGCAGGGTTTACATGCCTTGACATCTGGTTTTGTTCTGATTTAGAAAGACTATCAAGAATTTCTGTGTTTTACCTGACAGGGTGCCCTACAGCCACAGGGTCCAGAAGTCCAGGAATTTCTGACCCTGAGGCAACTCTGGATCCTGAGAAATCCTCAGCATGTGGACTATCAAGAAGTGAATACCTATGCAGGTGTCCTCCAGGTCAAGTGAGTGGTAAAGCAGAAGTTTGATAAGCCCATCAGATGGGCTGCCAAGGAATTAGGAAGTGAATTGGTAGAAGCCTTTTCTGGGCTTAGTTGGAGTTTCATGGAATTTAATATTTTTGTGAAACACTGATTTCAATAAACTAGTGAATGCTGATGCAAAAATTTGTCCTTGAATTTTTTTCCATGTAAGAATAAATTCATAGGACCTATAATCTGATTGTACTATGCTTTCTAACTGAGATGGGCTCTGGCTGCATTACATTTTCCATGTATGTTATGACTAATTGAACCTCCGTAAGGTACCATGGCTGGCTGTGCGGCATCCTGGAAGGTATTATTCAGTTGCAAAGCCCAGCCAGAGTGAAGACTGGGGACACAGAACACTAAAACACAATTTCCTTAACAGATGGGATGATATATATTAAGTTTTATCTGATCTAATATGAAATGTTTCATTTCACTTTCTCTAACAGATATACACTTAATTTTGTCAGAATCAATTGGTAACACCAGGGCCCAATTCATGGTAGCTTTGGCTATTAAATATGATCCTAGAAAAATATTAGTAATACTGAAACTAAAAATATTGAAATGTATTAGAACTGCATGTCATGCACACAGTCAAGAACAGGACTTTCTTGGAAAGCAGTATGGTTTAGAGGCTTACAGGTCAGAAATGTTTGTATTAAAGACAGTGCTCATTTTGCCTCTCCATTTTACTGCTCATCATTGTCCTCCTGCCCATATGATAGAGATAATTATCTTAGAAGAATCTCATGAAGATCATTCAGTACAAAGTAGCATGAAAACATTAGCACATTTGATTTGTTAAATATGACTTATTTTCTTCAAAGTAGTAAATTATCGGTTCTAGAATGTTGGTTTATAATACAGCCATAGATAAAAGTGTATTATCTTTGTTTAATTCCCTTTAAAAATATTTTGCATGTGGGAACCATATTAAATATATACAAAGGAAGGGTTTTCCATTCTTTGAAGAGGCTTCAAAAGAAATAATCCTGTATTAGGTCAATTTAGGAACCTATGCCAGCATATGTATGTTTCTCTCCAGGCTGTGTGCATTGTGGATACTTAGCCACATCTATAGCATTGTCTTTTAAAAAGCTGATTTCAGCTATTGGTCAAATGTTTTCCCTAGCTTGAGTATGGCGATCCTTTTTTTAAATTGAGTTGGCTTGCCCATAAGTAGGTATGATGAAACTGGAATTAGCTAACAAAATTAGCTCCTCAGTAGCTAACAAAATCACACTGTAGTAAGGATGCAGACTACCTCCACGTTGCTCCTACTAGTTCTCTAAGCTCTACTTACAGTTCTTCCCATTTACCCCAAGGAGTAGATAAATTCTTCAGTTCACGAGGAAAATTCATAGAGTGGCTTCTGAGGAACATGACATGAATTCTTTTCATTGTGATAAATCAGAATGAAAAGAATTCATGTGATGTGCCTCAGAAGCTTTAGTGCCATGTGTCAGTGTCTTCAGTGCCAGTGTGGTCTTTATATGCTAGTGTGGACAGAGTAACTTGAATGTTGAGAAATGGGTAATTAGCTATGTTAGCCTGACATTAGGCAGAAGGCATGGCAGCTTTGTACCGTATAGACTCTACAAACTAGAGATGTATTGCAGAAACTTCTGCAAGCAGCATAACTGTTTGTAAGCTTATTTCATCTGATGCTGTGAAGGGAGTGAAGGAAGCAGAATTTCTAAATAGAAAGCAGTGATTAAAGGTGCAAGATCTGGTTACAGAGGATAGGGAAGGGGAAGGAAATAGGAGGGGGCACTACTGAGAGAGGCAAGGCAGACGGAAGAGAAAAATAAAGAAGTCCTGTTGAGGAGCACATGGGAATAGACTATCTAGTCTGTAGATTTGTTTCCCAGTCAAGTTCATTTTTAAAGTTTTGGTGTCTAAGAACAGCTTGGATTAGTTTTTATAATCAGTTTAGCTTAGCTTGTATAAGCTCTGCTTCCTGAAGTCTCTTCATAGCATCTGATGAAGTAAGCTTGCTGCTTAAGAAAACTTTTATATACATTTATGATTTAGTTTATTTAGCAGTGTGGTCACTCTCACTTAGACCAGGTTAATTCAAGAGACCTCTCTTCCCTCTGCCTCTTCTCCCCAAAGTATTTAGCAGAATTCACAGTCATTGAATCTGATGGGCCATGCCACGAGGGCTTCTGCTGTGGCCTAGTCAAGAGAAGCAATGTGAGTTAAGGTAACTTGAGTTCACTGCATGCCGCCCTGTGGGACTACCCAGTAGTGTAACAAAGTCATGGGGAATGTGTCATGAGCCCTAGGTACTGATTTAAAAGGGGCATTAGCAGCACCCCACAGTGCTCCTTCTACTCTCCATTCCCTTCTCCCTCTCCCTTCCCCTCCCCTGTGCTCTCTGGTGCTCAGCAACATCACTGTCTAGGGAGTCAAAACTGCTAATCATGCCTCTGGTGGTGCCCATATGCATCAGCAGCTATATGTGTGTGTGTGTGTGTGTGTGTGTAAATGCTGAAGAGTCACTTATCCTTCAGTAAGCTCTCTGCAACAAGATCTTGCTCGTGTAAGGCAAACACCGCAGTCCTGAGACTTCATACAAAACAGGATAAGTGGGACATCAGATCAAGCAGATGGAAAAACCTTTCAGTTTTCTGAGTGCCCTGCAATGTGCAAAGTGAAATCCAAGCCTCAGGAGTCATGGAAAGGTACAAAAGGCTTCCTTTAGGTGCTATCTACTGAGATGGCATTGTACTTTGCCATCAGGCCTGATGGGGAAGAGTGATCCCTGGAGTGGTTTTTGGGTTGAGGTCTGTTACTCAGGTGTATCTAAAAGAGCTCAAATGTCTGGGCTAGAAGCAATGCGTCAGGTTGAACAATGCATGTGCTAGACTTTAAAAGAGTTGAACTCTTTGGGCTTGCTCAAGGTCTAAAATTGCAATGTGTCTTCTGGCAGCAACAGCAGCAACCCCCAAACAGTGGCAGGCAATGCACCCTGGTGCCAATCCTGGGTGGCAGAGCAGTAGTGATTCCATGTGGCACTCCCAGAGCAGCAGCAGGTGTGATGACCTCTGCACCAAGCCTGAAGCTGTGAAGCAGCTGCACCCCGAAGCACTGAATAATGGCCAGTTATGAGATTGCATCAGTAAACTGGAAACAGTCTCCTCCTCCCCACCCTCGTCTGGGCAGGTAGCAACTGTCAGGGTGGAACGTCTTCAGTTAGAGACTACTATTGAGAGACCCAGGGTGTTTGATGTTTTAATTTGATTTGATATTTGGTTTATTTACCATTGTGGTGTTTGATAAGGTTTATTAAAGGGAAAATGAAAATAACTCTCAACTTTTATTCTCTGTTTGGTAACAAAATTGATTATATATATGGAAGATATTTTTTCAGGACCCTCAGTAAAAGCTATTTTTCCCAGGCTTCTGGATAGGGGCTTGAGCCAAAACCCCCCAGATTTGAGCCTGGCCCTTGTACTACAAACCGGAGCCAGGCAGAGAGGTTACAAATACCATTTTACAGGGAACTGGTGAGATCTCACCTGGAATAATAGGTACAAGCTGAGGAAGGATGAACTCAAACTGGAACCAATGGAGACCAGGTGCAGTTAGATGATAGAGGGGAGTAGAGAGCCCCTCTGAGACGAAATAGAAATGGTTCGGCTTTTTAGCCCAGCAAAAGTAAGTTTGAGTGGGGCCATGATTGGCTTCTATAAATACATTGGGGATTGGGGTAAAAGTGACAGAAGGAGAAGAGCTAGCTAATTAAAAGAATGATATTACCACAAGAAAAAGATGGATGCAAGCTGAATAAATTTAAGCTGGAAACCAGGAGATTTCTAACCATCAGGAGAGTGTGGTGGTTAATGACCTTCCAGTAATAATCAGTGAATAGCTATTTTCAAGACAGAGCTTAATCAGTACATGAAAGAGATTGCATGATGTAACAGGGCACTAGACTATTTGTATTCTTTCCATTAGATCAGCCTCCAGGGGTCATATGCTGTGTGATCTGCATCAGGCCTGTTGTGCAGGTGCCCACATCTCTGCCCTGCATATTCCCCCAACTACTGCAACATACAAATATGTGAATGTGAACTTCCCTCCCTGTCCTACCCCCCATGCTGCAAGGTGTTGTACATGCCACATTTTTTGCCCTTTCTTGCACTGCAGTGGTGTAAGTGTTTGCATGAGCAGGATTTATGGATGCCTTAAAAGTCTTTCTGGTATATTAAACTAAAACTCCTTGGATGTACTTCAGTTTGGCTCTCTGGGAATAAAGGTGTCGTGTCCATGGATTTGTTATGTGTAAACACAAAGGCACTCAAAGATGTGTAATGAGCCTCTGTGCATCAGGTGGTGCTGCTACTTTTTTATAGTTCACCCCTTTGAACTCATGCTGTTTTCAAACTGCTTCTGTTTTTTTTTTCTTGTGCCATTTTCTCCCTTCTCCAATAGCTGTGTGGCAGGCATAAGGTGGGAGGCCCTGGACCAGGGGGGTATCATGGGACCATCCCAATCTCCTGAGCCACTGGCCAGGGACCAGGCTTAAATTGTTCAAAAACCTAATGCATGCAAACACTAATGCAATGATTCAAAGCTTAATTAATTCAAAAACGTAGTGTGTGCAAACAGTGATGCGGCGCTCCAAAATAAACAAGTTTAAATTTTATAAACCTATCTAATTTAATGAGGATTAATCCCTGTGATGTCTACAGGCACCCCTAATGTGTGCCCACATAGGTGCAGGCATATAGTCAGAGGCACTATTTCCCCCCCGCTCATATAGTTTTAACCCTATTTCCTTGCTTACCTCAGGCATGGCCTTAGATTCACACTCAATTCCCTTTGCTGCTATGCTGCCCTGGCCCCTGGAGCAAAGGCAGGAAATGGTAACTGAAGGAAGTGGGGTGAAGCCTGAAGTCTCTGCCTGCTCAGCATAAGCAATGAGGGGAATGGTGGCTAGTTGAGAGCCAGGTGAGTATACTTCAATCCCCCACTGGCCATATTTGAACATTAGACTTAACTGAGAGGCTCTATGAGACCCACAGTTCACATATAAATCAATGGGCTACAATAAACTTCTCTTTGGAAATGTATGGGGAAAGATAGTTGTTTTATTGCAATGCAGATATTTTTTCCTGCTTTTATTTTTCATTTTATTTTTGCTAATATTGAAAATACATCCATTAAAATGGATTCTGCAGGCAGAATTGATTTGGGTCAGGCTGCAAGGAGGACGAGGGGAAAGGGACTTGATGGTGGGTGTTTGCTACAGACCAACCAACCAGAGGGAAGAGCTGGACCTCCAAATTGCTGGCCAGCTCAAGGAGGCGGCTAGGACGAGGGATGTCATTGTCATGGGTGATTTCAATTACCTGGACATCTGCTGGGAG
>JAGPOW010003395.1:60238368-60277476 GCA_030014935.1 Caiman crocodilus
AAAAAAAAAAGGATCAGGCCCCTCGCCATAACAGCAATGGAAACCCCTAAATTGAAACAATGGGTTTTTAATCATCTCAGTTAAAAATCCAACATTTCAATTTAGGGGGCTGAACTCCCATCACAAGTACAAGTATCCTTATAGTCCACGTTGATGGGGAAATAGAATTGCTATCTGCATGTGAGCAGCATTTGTGGCTCGTATGTGGCTAAAAAGCTTCCATGTAGATAGACAAAGGGAAAGAGAATTCCAGCCCATGGAGACACATGCTATACAAGTACTTATATCAAAAACTGAAGACTCTTGTAGTTGAAGCTATAATACCTTCACAGTCCAATAGTCTGTACAGATACTAACTAGCCATTATAACTTCAGTTCTAGTTAAATAAAAAAAAATGGCAGCTGAGTTATAAAAATCTAACTTTGTCTGATGAAGAAATCCAACATTTGTAGTTTATTAAGAGACTATTCTAGGGAACAACACTGAGAATCCAGCATAAAATGCACAAGTTCTATAATGTGTTGAAAGATCTTGGAAATGATTAGATTGGGCTTGTGGCATGTTAATACATATTAATGTCATAGTTATGAAGCTGCATTTAAAAGCTTGTTATTATGGCCATAAATACAAGCAGAATTTACAAACAAGAACGTCTCTTATTAAACATCTGGTTCTTTTGCCAAAAAATTATAAAATGTGTAAGATAATGGAAAATAAGAGACATGATTTAACAGTTTAAGTATCTTTTCAGTCTGGTCTGCCTGAGATATGAAGTTTGCTGCCAGCCCACCAAAAAGCAATGGAAATGAAGCCATGAAATTAATTACAGCTATTCTATAAGGTGTTTCATTTCAGCAAGTGCTAGGTCAGTTAGAAAAAAATGGAAAAATTGTAATGATTTCTGTTTATGCTATAAAATGAACTTGTTTGTTAAGCCACAAGATATTTCCATCTGTTACGCTCCAGATTTCACAGAGAGTAAAAAGGATACTTTCTGCCTCTCTACCACTGAAAAAGGGGGTGGGAGGTAGAATTTAAATGAAAGAATAATTGTCTATTTTCTACTTGAGAGGTGCAGCACAGTCAGTGACAAAAAAGTTTTCCCATGTTGTTCTTCCAAATTCAGTGATAAGTACATACCCACTGTACATTACAAGGGACACCTTCTCCATATCTGAGGAAACCAATTCACCACGATTATCTCCTTTACATCTCCAAAACAGGTTTTCATCCCAGTTGAGTAGTTTGCCATTAATAGCATTCTTGCCTAACCTGCCAAATTAGTCTTTACTGTGATGCTATCAAAAGTTTTCTTAGAGTTCATGTAATGTTGTTCATGCGTCAACCATTTGATTTTATTGCTACTGACAATGAAAAATTAATTGAGGCCATGAGCCTGTAATAGAAACGATGTGGACAGGATGCTAAGTTAAGCCAAAGCTTCACAAAAGTTCAGGGGTGTGATCATGTGTATCTAATTGTAGGACTGTGGTACAAGGACTACATAGTATTTGTAGGCAGATTGTCTCTAAACGTATATTGGTCAAATGCTCCTATTTATCTTGGGCACTTGTAGAGCACACATTACTTACTACCTCACAGTCTTTGGTATAGTTATTTCTCAACATTCCTGTAAGGTAGGTAAGTACTAATTTCCTTAATTTAAAAGTCGGAAGCAGTGTCACAGAAAAGATGAAGCAACTTTGCTTAAGGGCATGAAGGATGTCTACAGCAAAGTGGGAACTAAAAATCTCTCTCCTCTACCCCCAGGGGAATACTCTAGATACTGGACTGTTTTTCTGCCCATGCTATTGTGTCTTATCTGATTCATAACTTTGGAAACTTTCCTAATGCTGTGGTCTGTCTTTAATTGTGCAAATATTACACAGAAAAAACCCAGTGAAAATCTGAATGATCATTTTTACTGGTATGTACTACAATTGTGCTTTCCCTGTGGTCCCTGTGCATGAACAATTATGCAAGTGAGCCTTGTGAACATGAGATTTTGTGATTGTATTTGCACAGTTTAATTTTCTTTCATGTGTTTTTGGCAGGGCAGGAATGTAATCTCTATCTAATGATAACAGAAATTAAAACATGGGTTTTAAATACTGAATCAGCTAAACACTGGCATGCATAGAGAAAAATCAGTAAATGATTTTGAATCATGTATAGATATAAAAAATACTATTTTCTACCTGAAGATGTTTTCACAAATGACATTACAAAAAGGTAGGAAGCTCTTGTTTTAAAGAAGTATTTGTTCTGCTCTACCTGTTACATTTTTTCTTGACTGTTTTTGTCTAAGCCAGTGGTTCTCAACTTTTTAGAGTCAAGGCAACTCTTGTCAGACTTGAGACAACCCTCCCTAATTTTTGTGAACTTAATGGCATCCCATTTCAAAGCCTAACGTATTAATGACAAGACTTACCACCTTGCAGAGGAGGCAGGCAGTAGGGGTGTGGAGCAGCTCGGCAGGGAGAGCCCGAGCCTGCCTTTATCCATGTATCACCTCACACTTCCTGTGTCATCCTTCAAAGGACCTTGCAGTACCTCACGGTGCCCTGGTGCTCCGGTTAAGAATCATTTGCCCAAGTTAAATTAACCCTGGCATATTGGCATTCTACAGGCTCAGCAAATCTCCCTTGTTTCCTATGAGGAGTTGTTTAAAACTTCAGCTAAAACCAATGTCTTCCTCAGGATATTGATGCTTAAGCTGTTCCGTCCTGGAGCCATTTCTTTAGTATTAATGCTGTATATTATTTGATATATTATGTGATACCACCAGTGGTGTCACACACAATGTGGTTAATATCTTACTTTTCCCTAAAACTTACTTTGTTTAACGGTGTGCTCCAATTTTCCCTGTTCCTGGAAAACACTGGGAGATAATTTTATTTGCTGCCATTTCACAGTTATTTTTGCCTCATTGGTCACTAACTTTCCCTTCCACAAGTGCAGAAGAATGAACTATGAAAAATAATGGGCAGGAAAATGGTTAAATAAACCTTTTGAAATCTGCAACAAAGTTTGGTCTAGCACTGGAGAAAGGCACACAGGTTCAAGGAAGTAGGGGAAAGTAGCTGCTAATTTTTTTCTGCACTTGTCCCTCATCTTAAGTGCAATACTATGAAGCGGATGCTGTTTGGTGACTAGGTGACTGAGTTCATAACCTCAGTTTTTAAGATTGATTACCCTAGTTATATGGAAAGACATTCCCAATTTGCATGGCAGAAATGGCCAGAACTCTAAGCTAATCATGGAATGATGAATCTATGTTATCTGGTGTAAAAGCATTTGATAGTTTTCGGTTTCCTGAAATAGCCCTCAGTCTAAAACTATAGAGCAAATGCATGCTGTCTACTTGTATTTGTTTGTTTGCAGGCTATGCAGAAGGGGAAGGAAGCTGATGTTAAGAGTGCACATGCCCTGCAAGGGCAGAGCTCTAGCCTATCTTAAAAAAAACAGTGCTTTCCTCCTACAAACTTGCTGTAAGACTCCAACCTCAACCACCCCGGGAAAGTACTTCAAAACCTTTTGTCCCTTTACCTTTGAAAGAAGATCCAGTGAGCCATTGTGCTGCCATCCCTACTGTTCTAAATAATGAATGAGCTTTCTTTTTTTGCCTTCTCCCCTCTCATTTTCAAGAACAAAAATAAGGTAAGGGAAGCCTGCTTTATTCACTACAGCAGGGGTGCTCAACCTCCAGCCTGTAGGCCAAATGTGGCTTGCAGGGCCATGGCATCAGGCTTATGGGGCTCCCCATGGGTTGGAAAATGTGGTGGCAATTGATTAAGGGACCATTGGCAATTAATACAAGATTGCCACAATCCTGCTCTGCCAAATTCCCAAACCTAGCACAGCATATTGGAGCTGGGTCATGTGCCCTTTCCACACATGACCAGATTGGGACTGGACCACCCCCATCCCTCTATATAGCCAGGTTGGGGATGGGTTATTGCCCCTCCCTTTGTGCTTCTGGATTGGGGCTGGGCCAGGCCATGCCCCCTTACTCCCACAGGGCTGAGCTAGGATCCTACCAAACCCCTTTTCCCTGTGCAGCTGGATCAGGGATTGTTTGCCTCCTGCCCACCTCTGTGTGGCCAGATGGGGCCCTGCTGTGACTACCCTAGGTGCTGGATTGAGATCACTGGCTGGATCCATGGACAAACCAGGCACTGCCCATTTGGCCTGCAAGGAAAAATGTTGAGCACCACTGCTCTACAGTGGGTGCATCTACATGAGATGCTACCGTGCAGTTGTTACTGCATAATTGTTTTGTACTTGTATTAGCAAGTACTAAATAAATGCCAGAAAAAGCCTTTTAGGTGATGCTACTGTGCAATAGCATATTAGCACTGTATGTGCTGTGATGTGCTATTGCATACTGTTTTTTAGCTACTGCACAGCCAATGTCTCATAGACACGTCCAGTAAGACTGACAAATGTAGATAATGTGGACAAGGGTGTTTATGGACAAGTGAGGAGCTGGCAGATGGCCCAAAAGTGGCCTTTCCTGCATTTTATGCAGCAGAACAAATTGATGATGCCTTAACAACAAGGTAATTTATGCAACTTTGTTTGCAGGCCTGACTCATACTTTTATTTTCCATGCAAGAGATTTTGTCTGTATTACATAAAGGACTGAAACCAGATCCATTTTGTCTTGGAGGCATTTAGCCTACCCATAGCTGTCCCAGTATCTAAAATCTAGGTGCTTTGGCTTGGGGGAGTGATCCAATTTGACTGGATTTAGGTACCCGAGGTCCATAACAGCCAATGGAGAAACATAAGTGCCTCTGAAAAACAATCCTCGTTGACTAATTTAGATGTCTGAGTGTTCTGTACTGAATCCTGGGAGAAGAAGGTACCTGAAGTGTGATCCAGAAAGCCTGAAGTTGCTTAGAGGTGCCAATACAAAGCACAAAGTATATATGTTTGAACTGCATTGCTGCTTAGGAGCCTGGATGCCTGATTCAGGCTGCACTTGAGAAGCCTCTGTTCACCTGTGATTCAGAACACTTAGTCCACATCTGAGGTTAGGGACCAACGTATGTGGTGGTGCATGTCTTTTGAATGATAGCCTAGTAGCTAAAGCGCTCATCTAGGCAGTAAAGAACATGGGTTCTAGGCACCCCTCATCTGGAGGGTTATCCTTCTTTTCTTGAGAGTACTTTGATTCAGAAGGCTATACAAAAAGCTAGGTGATGGCATTTGGCAGCTTTTCTGTTGAATGTGGACCACTGAGTGCCCAACATTGGCAAAAGCCATTGGCCTAGAGGGAGGGCAAGCAAGAGAGAGCCTGCCTCAACACAGCCCTCCTCTAGAAGGGAGGAGACCCCAGCTCTGAAGTCTGATGCCAGGATTCTATATATCTTTTATGATAGATAGTTTTTGTTTAAAAAGTAGAAATAAACCTGTTGGCATAAAGAGAAACCTAGATCCTTCCTTTTGTAGCAGGGGCCCCTAACCATTAGGCATTCCTCTAGATCTGGACATGAGCATTTTAAGTTGAATAGTTAATGACAGATTGAGGGTGTCCGGCATATATACTGAAGCTAGCCTGATGTATTTTAAATTGTTAGTGGATTAGTTTATAAGGAGGGAGGAGTTACTCCATAACCTGTTCAAGTTGTTTGGCCAGGTCAGCCAAAGTTAAGTGTTATTATGTTCAACATCCTTGTAGTTTTATAGGTGGTGAGGGGATAGACGCATTGAAGGGCTAAGATACTTCTGCTTTTGCTCTTAAAGTGCTGTCATCTTTTGCTTATTATATAGAGTTAGTGTCTCTGGATCTCAGCTTTTGGGACGTATGAACTTAGCAACACCCATCAATGTATATTGCTAGTATGAGTCTCATGAGAGCACAACTGGAATGCATCATTTCAATAGCTGCTTATGAGTAGGTTAAGACTTTTTCCTTCCCAGCTATGTCTTTGTAAGCATCAGGAGCCTCAACGACAACTCCTGCCTACTTGAGTCATCCTCCTTTATGTGAGTAGTCATGTTGATTTAGAGCTTCCTCAAGTGGGTGATGTTCTGGCAGCACAAGGCCTTTGGTTTTTATCTGTTGCTCTACAGCATTACACTGTAGGAAAGAGGTTTTGTTGTAGAGATGTTTTAAATAAAATCATTCCTGTAGGTGCTGTGAAATAATAATTTCACATTTGATTTTTTAATTTTTGCTCTTTTATTTTGCAGAAGTTGTATTGCTTGAAGAGAGTAAACTATTCATAAAGTATGATTAGGTGCTGTAATATGTATGAACAGGTCCTTTGATTCAGTCTAAAAATACAACCTTTCAAAAAATAAGGGAATTTTCTCCAAACCTTTATCCTTTATCTTAGTGTTCATAGATTATCTCTTGCTCTCTTCTCCAAAACACTCTTCCTCCCTTTCTCTCAAATAAAAAGTATGTATATAAACAAACAGAAGAAAATAATCTGGCTCAGCCTACAGCACTCTTAGCCACTGTGCAACATGTTACTTTTCAAAGGCATCTCTTTCTACCATCTACTAACTGTTACCATTTCTTTTGAAGCGTTAACTATAGCTGCCTTGAAGTCCCTTCTGCATACCTTATCATATAGTCCCAACCGTGAACTGTTCCTTCACTCTGTATATGTGTGGTATCATACATGAGCAGGGAATACCTCTGTGCTTTCCAGAGATTAAATGAAATTTTCTATTCCCTGTCACAGGAACAATAAGAACAGGTCTGATGATATAAAACAATTTCTTCAATATTCAATGATTTCATGCTTTCTCAGTAGAGCAGGGGTTGGCAACATATGGCCTGCAGGCTAGATCTGGCCTGTGGAACCATTGGGTCCAGCTCCCTGGAGCTAGGACTTTGGATTTTGCCCTTGTGATGCCATGCCACAGCTAGGTGGCCAGGCAGCATCGAGCTTTATCTGTGTAGCGCTGTAGCTGGGTAGTGAGGGAGAATTAATGAATTCTGAGCATCAGTCTGCCTTGGACCTGAGCTGAGCTATTCCAGCCTACTGCCAGAAAACATTGCTGAGCATTGCAGTAGAGAAACTGAATTTCTAAACTTAAGTTACATAAATATTTATACTGTTGATGGAGCGTGTGTTTCTTAACTAAGACTGACTGTAGTTTTATTATTTTAAGTAATGCCCCATTAAAATTCTTCAGAAATTAGTCAATCAGAATCTCGCCTTTTCCTTTTATTTTTCGAGGGCGGAGGGGCAGGGGGAGAAATTTGAAAAAGTGGGGCAAGTTTTGTCTTCTGTCATTTAACGTTGTCTATTAAAAATGTGAAGTAAATGAACGACATGTTCCTAATGTTGGCTTTATTACCTTTTGTAAATGTAAATGTACATGTGTGCATGTCTTTTTTGTAGCTGTTCTGAATTCCAAGGCTATGACAGTAGGAATAGTCATGATGTTATCAACCCCAAACCATAATATGAAATAATGTTTATTAAAATACATAAATAATGAGGCAATGAGTTTTTGTCTCTCTCTTCACTCCAAACTTTAAAGCTAGCTTGGCTGTCTGTAGTTTGACAACTGGACATTTATTTAATGTTTTTCTTAGAAAAGTTCTGAGGCTGTATCTGTGTCCTTGAGTTTTAGTTGAGACGGAAGGAGTGATATGCTGAAATGCACTGAGTGGAACATACAAATACAAGAGTAAAAACAGCTGTTCCCTTAGGCTAAATGAACTGGAGATAGTTACATGACTTCTTCCCTCTACTATCCTATGAAATGCTCTTTTTTTTAATGCTCAAGAGCAGGTATTGAATTAATCATGTCCTAAACCAATTTTAACTGGCTTAAACCATGTTTTGTATGAAGAATATTTTTAAATTACAGTTACATAAACTACCTAGTTACAAGAGTTACTGGACCAGTCTTATCATAGATTGTACTGGGTACATAAACAGCTTGAAAAAGTCAAAGCTGTTGTACAGATTTTCTCTGCTAATTTACAATTCAGCCTAAAAATGTAGACACTAGAAGATTCTTCATGTGAAGTTATTTCTGTTGTGTTGGGCCAAGACTGTAGTATAGCATAGCCTGTGTTCTTCCCTAGCCAAACATTTAACAATTGTTAATGTTAGAGGGAAGGTGGCAGGGACTGTAATCAATCTATGTATGTCTAATTTAAAAAAAGAAATCAATACAGACAATGATGAAATAATGGTTATAGCATATATTAGGATGTATTTTCTAATTTACTTGTAGTAGCTTAATGTACTGTTTGGCTAGTGAAAATGGCACACAAACTATGTGTTGACTTTCTGCCCAGACCTGAAATTCTCTCTAGATAAATATAACCAATAGCTGGTATTTGAATGGTGAATAAGTAAATATGCTTCTCATCCTATTCCTACTTCTGTGACTTGGCATTGTAAATGTCTTGTGAAAATAGCACAGTAGAAAGAGCAAAAAAAAAAATCAAACTCACTGTATATATCTCTCTGCAGAGCTATGTAATAAACTCAATGAGTGAACTTCTCAAAAAAGTCTATAACTAAAAAAATTAAATGAATTCATTTGACAATGAGTTGTGGTAAGCATACATGCATACAATGAGCTTGTTAATATTTTGCATCAATCTGTATTTTTGCATTATCTTTGTATTTAACAGCCATAACACTTTCTCATGTTGAATAGTGTTCATTTGAACTCCATGGAATATTTTGAAAAAACAAGTACATTAGAAGAAATAATTTATAACCTTGATTCTGGTGTTTTCAGCTTGCAGGATTTTTATTAGTAGTATTGTGGTATTGAGAGCCAAATCCTGTTCCACTTTTATGCAATTAAGTGCTATTGAGGCATCCAAATGTAGCTGAATAAGTGGCATTTGGGTTCTTGCGCACATTTTTTATCCTGTTTTCACCTGCACAGCTCTATCTACCCTTCAAAGCATGTTCAGAAGGCTCCATGATAGCTGTGTTAGGGCTGTGCAAAACAGCACTGTTTCGTTTCAACTTCCATTTCACCATTTCAATGGGATAGTATTTTGTTTTGAGTTTTGTTTTGTTTCAAAAACACTGTTCCATTTCATTTCATTGAGACTGTTTCACTGTTTCTATGCTGTTTCAACTTTTCGCCTATAAGCTATAATGGGGAAGCACAAAACTGCCTATAACTATGTCATTTTTTTTACAGATTTGGATGAAAACAGCAGAGATGGTAGCCCCTTCTGAGGGCATGAAATCTGCCAAGTTTCAAGGGGATGAGATAGGTGTAGGGGTTTCTGGGAACTGTACCTCAATGTCTTGAAAGCAAAACTTATGCCACTTGTAAGTGTGAAGGCACAGGGGGTGAAATCAGCAGGCATAGTAGCCCCTTTTAAGGGCATGAAGCCTGCAAAGTTTCAAGTAGATAGGTGTAGGGGTTTCTTGGAAACTGCACCTCAAGCTGGTGACAAGCAAAACTTGTCTTGTATGTGTGTTAAGGCACAGCAGGATGAAAATTGCAGGCATGGTAGCCCCTGTTGAGGGCAGGAAGACTGCCAGGTTTCAAGGAGATAGGTACAGGGGTTTCTGGAAACCACCTCAAGCTTCTGACAAGCAAAACTTAGTGACATGTGTGACTGTGTGTGTGTGTTAACACATGCCCTCACTGGTGCTGGGGCCTCTACATGACATGGTAGCATGCCTCAATGAGGCTTCCTCCCCTTACAGACTCAGCCCAGTCTGCCACTTTAAATAACAACAGGTAATAACTTAGTAAGCTGCACAGTAGCACCAGCAGCATCTCAGGCAGCCAAACAGTCACAGTCGGTATCAGAGCAGTCCTTCCTCGCTCTTCCCCCTCCCTCTCTTTACTTTCTGTTTCCCTGCAGGCAAGCCCAGCTTCAGCTATGAAACTGGAAACATTTCAAAACTTTTGAAATGTTTCGACTGCCCTCGTTTCGTTTTGAAGCTGCTTTGAAGACCTTTGTTTTGTTTTGATTTCACTGTTTCGAGCTCAAAACGAGTCAAAACAACATCGAAACAAACAGCTGGCAAACTTTTGCACAACTCTACTGTGTATACTCTGTGGTAAAATAGGGTTTTTCCAGTTGGCACGTAAGTGTATGTGAGTCCTTGAAAGCATGGTTGGAGAAATGGACCCGAATAATATAAGGCCTTGGGTTCTATTCTCTGCGACTGGGGCAAAAGCTACCCCATTGCTGTTCATCCATTTTATCAAATGGCTATTAAATACAAGATATCGAAAAGCCATCTTGGACTGCTGGAGTCGGTGGGGGGTGGTCACAGAGGGAGAGGGGCAGGGAGGGCAAGCCCCAACCCAGGACGTTTTCATCTTAGGACAGCATTCATTTCACTAAGCCACACTTCCTCGTCTTGTGGCCCTATTCATATTTTTCCTCTTGGCTGCCTACTGAATCAGATTTCTAGAAAGTGGTAAAGACAGGTTCCAACCTCCTCAGGCATCCAAGGTGAATCCTCTCACTCTCTGAGCAAATGTCTTAACCATGAGGTTATTGGGCTAAAAGGTGGTAGAATCCTCCTTCCTCCATCAAACAGTCATTATTCAGTCTTTTTTTTCATTTGCAACCTCACTCTTGGAGGTTTATTTGCCTACCTGGGTGATCTTATTCCACCAAAGAGCATATACAGACATCATGGAACCAACCAAGCATGCTTAGAAGGGCCAGCATAACTATGAAGGTGAACATATGATCTAAAATTTGTGTACATGCCAAAAAACAGCAGTTACATGGCTACATTAGGATGTCAGGTAACAATTAGATGCATGAGAGAAATGGGATTTGGTCCATGGTGATTTTCTGAAGCTCTGATTCCTGAAGTAAGGTTATGAGGTAAGAATTGCTATTTTCATTATAAAAATAGCAAGTTTTTAAGGTTCACAATGGAGGACTGTTAGACATATGTGCAACATGATAACTGTAAAAACAATTGTTGGGTAACAATAGTTGTTCATACTTTTATTAACCCAAAGACAAACACGGCACCCCTATTAATTATATCCTATTTTTTTCAGCATTTTGAGTGTTGTCCAAAAACAAGTTTTTTAAAAAGGTTGGTTTCTCTTTTAAATGTTTGGTCAGTCCAGATGGTGGTTATCCCATAGAAGGAGGAAATTCACATATCACTGAAGCATGTAGACAGTGTGGCTTTTATCATTATTACTGGGACAAATTTCAACCTGCCAGGAAGAATACCAAGCTTGACGTCACTAGGACCTATTTTCCCTGAGCTCTGCAGCGCTGTAGTGATGATGATCCTCCTGCAGAATTCTTAAGTTCTAGAGGAACATGGCTACAATGGAAATGTGCAGAAATGGACTTGCAATCAGTCCCTCCTGAGGGCACCCAATCCAACCGTTGGCTAATAGTTCATTAAGTTAACTGAAGTTTGCTTGCACCACAACTGGATTTTGAAGAAGCACATTTTTGAAAAAAAAAAACCCATACCATTTCCTTCTTTTACCATTATTCACACAAAAATTCAAACTAAAGGCCTTTACTAGATGATTACCTGAATTTGATCACCTGAATTTAAACATGGGTATCTATTCACCATAGAGTTTATAATTTATCAGATTAATTGCCACATCACAACATAATCTATAAGAATCCAATAAAACATATTGCCTACTTCATAAGGGGGTCTTTTTAGTAGGCTTATTTGTTTTTTTGTCCATCTCAAATCTTGCAGGGGAACTTGAGACCCTCTCCTTCTTTGGGGACCCAAAGGAGATTGCAGACAAGCCCAACCCCTCTCCTAACAATTCAGTTGGTGCCTCGCACACTTATAATGCAACTAGATTCCCCATATCACAGGACTGTGAGGCATGTATGCATCTAGGATAATCCTCCAAAACTGTACTGCTCCTCATAGAAGACATTATGGGACAGCAAAAGGCCTTGGAGAACACTGAACAATGGACTCTGCCTTCCTCAGATAGTTTGTCTCACAGGTAAGAATGGGTTGAGCAGGAGCATAGAGGAGGAAGTTAGAACAGGCGGGGAAATTTTGTCCAATTCTGTTTCCTTCTGTAATGAAGAGAGTAGGGACCAGAGTGGATATTTCAGAACTTCTAAAGGATTTGAGTTCAATTCAGTTCTAGGAATGAGTGAAGGTTTAATGGTGGAAGTGTTATGTTCTCTATATGAGTTGACCCTTCCCTACTATCATGTAATGTTGTGGAATCTATTATGGAAAAGTATTCTAATCCATAAGATAAATATTTTTTAGTTCTGTATGCAATATTGTGAATGAGAACGTGGCTGAAATGCATGGCGTTAAAACTTTTTTTTCACTAGGTCACATCAGCATGAAATTTGTATTCTGTCATTTATAGCAATAAAGGGATTTATTGTTAAAGAGTTGTTTATTCACACACATTACAATTTTATGTAAAATTTGTAAAAAATTGGCTTACAAGAACAATGAACATTGTTCATTGCAAAAGCTGTGCAGCTGTATATGTCAGTTTATCCTTGTGATTGTGTGTTATGTTCTTATATGTGGCACCTGGAGATTTGCTCCCAACAGGCCTCACTCAGTGCTTATGGAGGTCATTGAGAGCCTTTTCACAACTTTCAAAAGGGTCTGTCCCTTTCCCAACATTAGAACTATACTGGCTGTTCTGTGTGAGCTTGTGAAGTTTATCTGGACAACTCCAGCGCATGTGGGGCAAGATAGAGAGGTGCATAGATTGAAAAAGCAAAACAAACCACTTTTTTTAATGTAGTCCATTTTAGAGAAATTGGAAGCTGTAGGACCTATTGCACTGCTTTTGAAGGGTTCCCCTCAGACTGCATCTCAGGGAGGAGCTAACCTCCTTCCAAATGAGGTACTCTATTTCAGAATATGTGTTTTATTTAGTGAGATATTTAAATGATTGTAATTCAGTAGACAACATAATTACCTGAGTACTTGACATTACAGGTAAGTCTACAAGTTTAATTGTCCCAGTTGTCACAGCCAGTCACAATAGACAGGTATGATCTACCTTGAGTCTGATTCAAGACTCAAGGTAGATCAATAGACAATAGCCACAATAGACTGGTATGATCTACCTTGAGTCTGATTCAGTTCCTGGCAGGACCAGGGAATGTTCGATTCTAACTGTCTTACCACACATCAGGATGTATTAGGGCTATGTCATTCATTACATGTAGGATGTATTAAGTTCACTTCAAACATGAATGGACATGTGTTTAAGCAGTAAAATATGGCTAAATGCTCTCATATAGTAGCAAAGTTACAACTTTCCATAAGAGGAGTATCTCCAGATTGTATTAAGTAGCATATAGTTAGCTATCGTTGGACAGCTCCATGGAGATAATATGAACAATCTGTGGTCCTCTTGGCATTGGCAGGATCCAGTGGTAGAAGTAACACCCTCTCCTGGGCTGGGCCTGAGCCTCTCCCTGGGCCTTCTCTCCCTGAGCCTACTGGCACCAGCAGCAAAAACCTGGCTCACCCTGGCATGCCAAGGATAGTCACTCTTGGGCTGGACAGTGCTGGGCATGTGGCAGGGAGGGTGTAGGGTCTGAGTGTGGTGTTTGCTCGTCCTCACAGGCAGACATGCAAGCTCTGGTGCCCTGTGCTGGGGTCAGTGTCAGGGATGGGGTCCACAGCCAGCTCTAGCCCTTGTCCAGGGTGTGCTGAGGTTGTACTAAGTATTATTGTGCAAATGCTGAGAACACATTTGAACGTTTAATACAGCATTGACATATACATTATTTACATATGAATGTATAAATAAATAAAATATACATATGTGTAAATAAAATATGTGTAAATAAAATAGATAGGATTTTATTCCTTAATTCATTCTCATGATTTCTATGTCTGGCTCAGGATTTTGCTTTGCCTAGCACTACTCCCCTTCCCCCCACACACGTGTACATATAATAGACTGCACAGTGCAGTCTATTAAACAGAGAGACTGATCTGAATGCAAAAGGCAGAGAAGGGAGGGAGAGTTGGGCAGCACTGCTGGGTGAAACAAAAATCTGAGCCAGGCCTAGAAATCATGAGAATGAATTAAAAGAATGTGAATTAAAAAGTGTGTGTGTGTGTAAAAATGTGGCTATATTTTTATTTGCCCTTTTGCTTTATCTTTTTAATTTTCACTGTAAATGTGAAGGCTGGACAGTTTTAAAAACATGAAAGCTGTGATTCTCTCATAATTAAGTGACTCCAGGACTAGGCTTTATGAAAGGCGGTACCAAGGAGCGCTACTCCCTTGCAATAAGTTCATGAGGACCATGAGTTCACTCAGTCCTTTGAAACAATGAAAGATACTTGTTATGTCAAAATGCTCATTTGAGCGCAGTCAGTAGAGCATCAAGTCTTACTGAGGACAATGGGAATTTTCAGCCATTTTGAAAGATGGAGGAAAATTCTACTTCCTGCTTCTTGAAAAAGAAAAGTATTTTTCAAGTTTTGCTTATGGCAAAGAATATTGATTTGGGAGCAACCACAGATCATAAACTCTTAAAAATGTATTTTTTAGAATTCTTTTTGTGAATGGGATTTCAGTGAATGTAGCCTACATGAATAATTTGAAACTTTTGCATTACATTCATAGAACTAGCAGAGATATACATATCTTTACATTTATACACGTATACATTTATACATGCATATATAATTTTAATTTCTCTGTAACTTGACTGTTTTTATATATATATATATATATATATATATATATATATATATATATATGATAATATTTCTATAAATACTTATTTTCATGTGAATCCATGAATTGCACCTAGAAAGCCACAATTATTACTGAAATATTTGAAGCAGTATTTAGTATGTACATGAACACGTGGTCAAACAATTATTAACATTTTCAATATGGAGTCTATTTTATATGGAAATTTGAGAGAGAAACCCATTGTGTCAAGCAATCTTATGTACAATTTAATTATTTGTATTATTTAATGTAAAGGTCTGAAAAATGATCTGTTGATGAATATCTCATTGTCATATACATCAACAGATCATTTTTGATCATACAAATATGACAATGGGATATCCATCAACAGATCATGTTGTAATTTTGTTTGGGAGTTGCAACAGTGTGCTATAATCAATTTTCATACAAACCTTGTAAAGTTACTTGCAGTATGTCTGTCTAAAATTATTCCTTTCTAAAGGGACATGCACTTGGATCTAACTATATAATCTGATGTTGACAATCAAAACAAACAGGGTATTCAAACATGTTCGTAATAACCATGTCCTCCAAGGATGACTAAAGCAAGATACAGAACACTGAAACATTACAACATTTTACCTGCCAAAACCTGAATTTGAAGCGACATGTTTCTTTTGTAACAGATTACGACACCTAAAACTGTTCAGGAAGCTTGCTCTCCTTTTAGCTGCTGTCATTATTCATCACACCATCAATACAGCAGGGAAAAATTCAGAAGTGCTGAGGGCCTCCATTGCCCCAGGTCTTGGCAGGTAAGTAAAAGCAGTGCTAATCTTAAACAGCTTTGTTCAGAAATGCATTTATTTGTGAATGTAAAATTTTAATGTTATGCTGAAGATTTCAGGGGGGTAATTGTGGTTATTTTTTTCATGTTGTTAATTTAACACTCCACCCAACAAAATCCAGGTTATCTTAAAAATAAGACTCATCTCATCTATAAAACTGTCTTTCAGAGGTGTTGAAAACTGATATAAACACCAAATTGTTCTTTTTCATTCCTGCTTTTTAGACAAGGAAAAATGAGAACAATATATCTCAGGATCTGTATGGGTACATCTACACATTGCAATATAGAGATGTTGCTACGGCTCCATGGTTTAGTACTTCCTTTTAGCAGTTACTATATACTGCGCATACAGCACACAGGTAGATTTCGCCCCTGCGTCGTTGTAGTCGCACACTATACCCAGTGAGTGTGCCACTACCATGATGTAGCTGGTGATCACGTGTAGATGCACGTGATCAATACATTGCCATCATGTGCCATATGGTGACATAGTGCATCACTACATCGCCATAGGGCGATGTGTAGACATGCTGTATGTGTATGTTTTTGCCATCATGGTGAGAAGATAAACTCTACTCTTAAACATTAATAATCACACGTATGTAACATAATGCACAAGCAACAAGTCATTTTTACAGGTGAGTTCACCTCTTAAACTTTTAGTATGCAAATAAGATTATTTATAAATGGAACACACAAAAACAATTACAAATAACCAGCTGGTCAAAGATAGTTTCACTTTCTAAAAATGTGATTACAAATATAAATAGGAGTATTTGGGGACTGTGTACTGGATATTAGTGTGAAATTATTCAAGGATTATGAATGGGAATATTGTTTATGGTCTACTTATATTGTCAAATGCAAAAAAACCCTTCAAAGTGTTTTACATAAAGAAATAATTTTAATAAATTGAAAGAAGCTTGTATCTGAAAAGTATATATATTTTCTGCATATTGATTCTAGTTATACAAAATGTGAAAATGAAAATGTGAATTAGTATTTCCTGATGGGGAAGGCATTGCTTGCCAACATACTTTAGGTAATTTTTTTTTGTTTTGCATAGTGTACTTTAGCCCATAAGTATCTTCAAATGATTAGGATTGCAGCTGTGTTAAAACTATCAAAATAACCTTTTTTTTCTCTATTCACTAAACTTGTTCCATATTTTTATGCCAAAGTAGTTAGTGACTAAAATCCTTTATGCCTTCCCTAGCTGAAAAAAAATTAATATTTTCAGAGCTTGTTTTTGTCATAATTACAAAAAACCCTACATTAAGTTTGAATCCAGTATCCTATTGACCTCCTGACCATTTACATTCCAAAATCCTAGGAGTGTTAGACTTTAACCATCTAATTTAAACAACAGGATCAGAAAAATTCAGAATTAAGGTTAATGGAGTCTCTTAAACATATCTTATAAGATCAGAAAAGCAATGCCTGGGGGCTCTTTGTACCATCTCTGATATTTTGCAATATGAGCTGTATTTAAGTAGGTAGCACTAGGGCTGTGTGAAGCTCCGGTTGCTGGTTCAATATGGCAGAGATTCAGCCTGATTCAGTGGCCAAGGCTCTGAATCCAAATTGAATCAGAACCCTCAAAATTGATTCAGGGAGATTCAGAGAGATTTGATGATTCCAACATAGACACAGCTTAAATGTTTTTTCTTCATACTGCAAGGTATCAGCTGGTTCGCGAATGCTGAAATACTGGGTGTCCCGCTTGGCGTGGAGGCGCCAAAGGGAAGCGGCTGCTGTGTCTCAGGGTCGTCAGGTGCGGTGTTCGGCAGATGGAGTAGAATGATTAGGCACACACGCGTAATGGTTGGAAATGTGTTGTTTACTTACGTCATTCAAGGGCATGACGCAGGACAAGTACTTGTGTTAGTTGCAGTTAGATGAGATGAGACAGGGTGCCTTTACGAGCATGCAGGAGATTGGGGTAAGTCAGGAAGGTCAGTGATGGGGAGTCATCGGTGGGTGATCAGTCCGCCAAGTTATTCTGCCACGTGTGCAGAGTTCTCCGCTGAGCGCGGGAACTATGCTGCCTTTTAGACCAATCATGAAGTACCAAATCGGTTGCTGTCCGGCCACTCGACCAATTAAATAATTCATTACTAAATTTTGAATATGGCAATGGCAGTCAAGGGGTGTGTGGGCCTCTCTGCCTCACTGTGACATGAGCATTTGACACAACCAGCTTTAACATGCTCCCTTGCTCATGGCACTGTGAGAGCCGCTAAGTGCATGCTAGAGTTCATCCACAAGGTCCATTTCATTGTCATTGGGGTTTTCAATTGGCAAATGGGTATATACAAAAATAGATAATGAAACAAGTTTAGATTTAACATATTGTATGATACAACAGATTATACAAACGCTAATACAAATGGTAAAAAGGGGTAATAACAAGGTGAGTAGGGGCATTAACAAGTGCTTAAGCCAGGAAGATCCCATCTATCCAAACTGATTAAAGACGTTGGCTAGCCGTCCCTCGCCGAGACCTGCAATGCGGTTTGTATCTTCGGCAATTTTTTTTGATTGTTTCAATTTGCAGGTGTAAAGGCATTGAAATGTTGGGGATACTAATACAACAGTGTTCCTCAGACAGATTAAGGAACATACATAGACCTCCTTGTTGAAGGAGCATTGCATCTAAAGTAAGGCAGTCTTGCATTGTCATGTGAGATGTGGCTTGTAGCTATTGGTTTAATAAGCTAAGGCTATCAGAAGTACCATTGTCTAATATTTTGACTTGTTCCGTGAGTTCGGCAATAGCTATTCGCACTTTGGCTATTCCGATTTCCCAAGCAAAATACCCCTCCAGTGCCCATGTAAACTTTTGGTTAAAGCGTTCGTAATTAGTGATGGCATCCCATGTGGCTTTAAAATTCTGCTTATGGCGGTTTAGACATTGGGCTAGGGGGTGTTGCTATATTAGCATATGTAAGTGGGTAGAGGATTACCAGGGCTAAGAAGCATTGGACCCCCGACAGTGTAGCCAGAAGAGTGGTATATAAACGCCTGTCAGAACAAGCACATAGTAACCCTGTCAGTGCTGGGGTAAATATATAATTACAACCTTCATTTTTCCATTTATAGCCCTTTACTTCATTGGGTAGCTCAGTAATGTGGATGGGCGGTTGTTTGCCATGGCACCACTGACTAATTCTACCTGCTCTTAATACGGGGTAGAAATACGAGTACCAGCTGGTATTTGTGGACATGTTAATGGCTAGTGACTTGTTCCAGGTGACTAACGGTGTGGGTTTTTGGAGGGGGCAGGAACCAGAAGCTGCCCCTCGGAGGTTATGGGTATTGCATTTGGGCTTGGGTACCACCTGGGTGTGGTGGTTCGGGGATCCCAAACTAGTGAGTTATCGCCTGTAGTCCTTTCTATCCCTTCTGGTTTGATTCCCCAAAATATTTCTGAACATGCAATGTTAACGGAGTTTGGGTCGATAGAGGGGGGCCGGCAAGTTGGGGAAGCGTGGCCTCCGATTTGCAAATGGAGTGCTTCATTTTGGCTAAGGTTATGTGGCCAGAAATACCGGTAACGGACAGCGTGTTGCCATTGTTGGTGTGTAAAAGAATACTGAGTTACTGGAATATTGGGGGTCGGATCGGTGTCTTGGGTTTTAAACCATCGGCTAACATTGAGATGGTACACAACAGGGGTTAAGACCAGGTTGTTGACAGAACGGGGAAGGCGTAAGTATGCGGTAAGTCCTGACTCGCTACTGTTCCCAGTGATATTGGCCCAGAGTGATAGAAGGTTTAAAACTGAGTGGGTGGTGTTCGGTGCCGTCAGATCCGCCTCATTGGACTGCTGTGATGCCGTGGCTGCAGTGAGTATGATTGTGACGACCGCAAGCAGTGCTAGGAGTCAGTGCGCCGTTGTTCCTGCAACTCTGCCGTTTTCGCGCTGTTGGGTGCTGGACCTGGGGTGGGGGAAAAATTGAGAGCAGTGACGGGGTCAGCTAAAGGGAATTTTCTCGGAGGGCAGAATGAAAGGTTAACTAGTTGTGATGGGTTAAGATCGGTGGCCTGTCATCACTTTCTTCTAGTTGCATGGAATAGGTATTAAGGTATAGTTCAGGATTGTGGACAATTCCTTTGTGCACTCATGGGTGTGGTTGATGTGGGTGTGGGATGGTAATCCAGACAAGCTTGCCAAGCGTGAATTTCGGCTGCCATGGGGTCGGATTTCTTGGTATAGCATCGTTCCACAGGGTCTTGTTTTTATTGAGTGATATTAGGAACGGTCGGTCTCTGGAATGGTGATCAGGAGGGCTTATAACACTTGTTCTTTTAGCTCTAGGGCTTTGATTCCAGGGATTGTCCGGAGGTTGATGCCCCCTAGCACTGCCTCTAGAGCACTGGTGGCCTTGGCCTTGAACCTCAATTGTTTTTGTGGTTTTCTGGTGAGGCATTGTTGGAGTGATTAAGTTGACCTGGGCTCCAGTGTCGAGGGGGAAGAGCACTTTTTGTTGGTTGCTTGGGTCAACGGGGTCGTAGACAGTAAGTTCGGTATAGGGATGGGGTCGGCAAGGTTGGGTCTAGGCTGGCCGGTGGGGTGGCCAGTGGCCACTACTCATTTTTTTACTTGTCGTAGAATTTGAAACCTAACTTGGCCACTAGGTGTCGTTGGCCCTCATCTCCCAGGATACGCAGTTGCTGCTTCGTGAGCTTGGAGTTGTTTAGGACATGGCCCTAAACATTTCCCTAAACATGGCCCTCTCCTCGGGTGACCTTTGAGGGATTGGACGCAGTTCCCGCTGGGGATCGGACTCGTAGCATCTTGGGTTTTGGTGCCCAATTGGATACATGGAGGGTGAGCCTGCAACGATCGTTGTAGGTTTCGCTGTCGACTTCATGAGAGCCTGCAACTGTGGAAGCTGGCTCTAGATGTTTCCGGCTGGTTGGCCTGCTATCAGATTGAGCAGGAGTCGAAGCGTTATGCCCATGTCTCCCCCATAGATTTCTATGCAGGCTTCCACAGCATCGAGAGTTGCTGGAACCGCTCCGGGGTTCCTTAGGTGGAGGTGAGGCCATCCCCTGTTATGCTGGCTCTGTGTTAGTCCCAGTTCATGCACTCTTGGATTCCACGAGGCATACGAGACTCCAATTATTGCCAGCAGGAGGTGTTCTGCTGTGGCTTTTGGTGGCCGTCCGTCATGCCACAGATGGGACCTGTGAGCGATTTGCCCTGCGACAAGGGCTGGGAGCAGAATGTTCCTGTGGACGTTGCCTACTACTTCCGCTATATCCGTGACCTGTCCTCCACTCCTCATGGCTTGGTGGGCTAGGAAACAGGCCTCCTCTAGGTCCAGTAAATCAGACCCATATTCTACTATGAGGCGGCCCAGCCATACGACCAGTGACTTGCCCGCCTTTAGTTTTGATTCTTTGCACAAATCTTGCAATTCCTGCCGGGTGCGGGTGTGATAGGTGAAGGTGGTACGGGTTGCGCCTTGAGTGTCAGTAACTTGTCTAATTAGGGCTATAGGGTGAGTGGCTGCCAGGGGTGCCGGTGCATCTGGTGGAAGGGCTGCGTATAGCCCTTCACACGGAATCCCTCCTCCTTCGTAGGGGGGCAGGGACGTCGGGGGTGTTGTAACCTCGGAAGGTGGGGCTGTGGGTTGCACGGTCGCCCCTCCTCCTTCAGGACTTTTTGCACGCTTCTCCTTTTCCTCAGCGCCATCTTTGGGCGGTGGCGGCTTGGGGCTTTCTTTTACTGCTGCTTCTTTCGCCACCTGGGCGGCTGTGAGCAGCTGGGTCTCTAAATTTGCATTCTCCTGCAGTAGAGTTGTGACAGCGTGGAAAATTACATTTATCATTTTCTCCTTGTTCCACTTTGGGCCTGCCCACCGCGTCGCGATGTGGCCCTCCGATTCTAACTTTTCCCAGAGATCGGAGAGCAACTTGTGGCCCCTCGATCCGGGCACTAGGGTTGGAGGATTGAACCTGTCGACCACTGTGGATTCTCCGCCCTCCTGCACGTATCATATACAGCGGGCGTACTCCTGGGTGAGAGTTGGGCTTACCGTGCCTGTCTGTTTGACTCCGGCAAGGGATACTGTGCCTACTTCCTCTCGGGGCCTAAATGAGACCCAATCATTGCTCATCACGCACCCGAACACCCTGGGGTGAAGATGTGTCTCCCATTCCCTCGAAACTCCCTCTTCCCCTTTCAGTGAAAGGTAGCTGCTGATGAGCCTTTCCCCCAGCCCACCTGCCTGGTGGTATACAATGTGGGCCTACAGTTCAATCGAGTTGGTTATGGGGCGCCCTCTGGTGCGCTGGGGCAACACTTAAACGATTCCTACTCCACTGCCTTCTCCCTGGATCCTGTTTGTGACGCCATGTCCCGCTTGGCATGGAGGCGCCAAAGGGAAGCAGCTTCTGAGTCTTGAGTCGTCAAGTGGGGCATTCGGCAGATGGAGTAGAATGATTAGGCACACACATGTAATGGTTGGAAATCGGTTGTTTACTTACATTGTTCAAGGGCAAGATGCGGGACAAGTACTTACGTTAGTTGCAGTTAGACGAGATGAGACGGGGCACCTTGTAAATGTTTACGAGCATGCAGGGGATCAGGGTACGTTGGGAAGGTCGGTGACGGGGAGTTGTTGGTGGGTGATCAGTCCACCAAGTTACTCTGCCACATGTTCAGAGTTCTCCGCCAAGCGCAGGAACTGTGCTGCCTTTTATACAATAGCAGACCAATCATTAAGTGCCAAATTGGTTGCTGCCCAGCCGCTCGACCAATTAAATACTTCATTACTAAATTTTGAATATGGCAATGGCAGTCAAGGGGTGTGTGGCCCTCTTTGCCTCACTGTGACATAAGCATTTGACACAAATGGTTTTAACATTGGGGTGGATGGAGTGTCCCACAGGGGCGCGGAGGGAAGCGGGAGGAGGAGGTTCTCTAGTGTGTTCAGCAGTGGACCTGGAAGTGAACCAGAAGCACGTCTAGTCTACTTCCAGGTCCACTGTGGAGTGCGCAGGGGACAACCCCACTCTCTCTGGCTCAGCAACTTGTGCCTCCTGGGTCTGGGGGGGCACCCAGGGTCCCCTCATGGCTGATCCACTTCCAGGTCCACTATTAAGCACATGCGAGGCCACCCTGAGCTCCTATACATGGGATGCTCCATCTGCTCCATCATCTCAGCATTCATGAGCCACATTTGGTACTTCAAGGTATGAAGAAAAACCATTTAAAACTGTGTCTATGGCCAAATTGCTGATTCTCTGAATCAGCATTGAATCTTCAGATTCAGCTGAATCAAATCAGGACAGTGATCCAAATCAACGAATTGAATCATTGTCCCTGATTTGGGCCAAATCCGAACCTGAATTGAATACAGCGTATTTCATACACCCTGAGGTAGCACTATCTAAAAAGACAAGCTAAATTAGAAAATTCCAGATTTTTTTAATTTTCGTACATTATCTCCTGTGTGTGTGTGTAATGGAGCGGGCTTTACATAAGGTAAATTGAAAAGCACTCATGAAAACAAATGTCAAGTTTGTATGTATGTACAGTAAAGAATTAAAAAGAAAAACCTTTCTGTAGAATTCATAACCAGATAGTTGGGATTGGATACAGTTTCCAGAGAGCTATTATTATTTTTATACTGGAATCTATGAACTTTACAGTTATTACACTGATTGTGGATTAAATTAAGTGCTGCTGTGACTAAGCTATATTTGTACAGGCAACCCCTGCTTAACGCTGTTTTGCTTAGTGCTATTTCACTATAACTCGTTTTACATGGATACCTGATTTTACTTAGTGCCCAAAAAGTTTCATTATAACATTTACAGTTGCCATGTTGGATCATTAAAAACAATTGCAGTCACCATCTTGGGTCATCAAATACTTTCAGTTTCACTTAACGCTTGTTTCACATAAAGCTCGGTCTTTTAGGAACCAATAAAGAGCACCAAGCAGGGCTTGTCTATATGTGTATAAGTTGTGACTGGATTTGGGTCTTGACTTATTGAAAGTTAGTCAATTTGATTGATGTACTTTAGTTTTTATCAGTTAAGCTGATTATTTTCTAGGGCTGTGCAAAGCTTTGGGTGCTGATTCAGTTCGGAGGAGATTTGGTCCGGTTTGGTGGCCGAATCTCTGAATCTGAATTGAACCAGAAGACCAATTATAAGGTCTGAATTGATTCAAAGTTCTCTGAATTGATTTGGAAAAAATGTGGAGAGCTTTGCTGATTCGGGCAGTCCCCCCTCATTGCAGTAGGGAGCTGGACCCAGACTCCATGCTGGTAAGTAGGGGGTGGGAGAGTGGGGGCTGGAGTGGGGGTGAGGGGAGCATGTGGAACCCCTGCCAGGCCCCATTCCTTGCCTGCTCCCTGAGCCCCCCTGAGTGCCCCTGACCCCCACCTGCTCTCCGAGCCCCCTCATGGCTGCCCTGCCCAGCCCCAGCTCCTGGCTTTCTAAAAAAAAAAAAAGCCCCCCACTCAGCGAAAAAATTGCTACCCCACTGCTTCCAGGTGAGAGTAGCAATCCCTACTGCTCCCTACTGCCCCATGCTGTGTGGGGGGCACAAGCCCTCTGACCCCCACCTGCTCTCCAGCCCCCACCCAGGGCTACCCCACCTACCCTAGCTCCAGGCCAATTAAAAAAAAAAACAACTCATTCACTGGCTTCAGCCAGTGAGTGTGGGCTTTGTGTGTATTTCAAAGAGCTGGGAGAGCAAGCGGGGCAGCAGGGCAGTGGGGCAGCCATTGAGAGTAGGTGGGGGATGGGGCTGATTCAGTGATTCAGCCAAGTCACCTGCACCTGAATCAGATTTGACCAATTCGATTCAGGACAATGATTTGAATCACCAAATTGAATCACTGTCCCCTGAATTGACCGAATCCGAAGTGAATACTAGCTGCTTTGCATAGTCCCATTATATACCTGGTTTTTTTTCAAACTACATGATTAATGATCCATTTCATTTTGTTGTTTGGCAGAAAAAATATTTAAAGAATTAAAAATGAATCAATCTTTTTATGAATTTTAAAATATAAGGTGTGTAGAGATATTTATAGCTCTACTACCTTTTATAAAGCTGTATGCACAAAATAAAACCTATATTTTCAGATGGTTGACAATTTCCTTATGAAAACTGTGCACCAAATTGTACCCTGGATTAGAACTTCCAAGAAGTAAGAGTCAGAATTTAGGTATATGCTAATCTTTGCACAGTGGTCACTCTAGTACTAAAAACTACTTTGGCCTCCTTTTCCCAAGGCTATTTCTACCAGATGTTTCAGAAGTGACTAATCAAACAGCACAGGGAAGATTTTTCTCAAAAGGCCAATAAAGCATTCAGGAAACTGGTACTTGTAATGAGCCTGTTCCAAAGATCAATGAAAGAGATAGAAACACTCCATTTAACTTTAATAGGCAGTGCATCAGGCTCAATAGAAATCGTTGCTCTTGCACAAGTTAAAGACAGCACATAGCACACGGTGCTCATATCTTCATGAGGCTCTGAGTTGAGTTGTTACTGTGCAGTCATTTAATACTTTCATACACAAGTACTATATGACTGGAGTTACTGCACAATAGTGTCACTGAATGGCTTTTAGGTGATGCTGACTGAGCAGTAGCTCATTACTACTGTGCAGTAGTGTCAAGTCATGCTTTGTGCCATAAGATGCTGCTGCATAGTAGTAGTGAGCTACTGCACAGTCAGCATCTTGTGTAGACATGGCCTGTATGCAGGAAGACTTTGGGTTAGGCATGCATTGCTTCGTCTAAGGCTATGTACAGACATTACACATAAACTGGTATAAGTGATTGGAAGCCAGTCTAAACCCACAACAAAATAGAAGTTGAGCACACATAGACCTGTTTAAAAATGGTGGAACCTGGTCTAAGGTAGACCTGGATGGATGTAGTATCAAACTTAATAGGTTTAGGTTAGAAGGTCAGAAAAAGTCATCTGCGACTAAAATATTAACAGGTAATGGAAAAAAAAATCAACATTTTTCAAACTACAAAATGAATTATGTAATTCCAGTACTAAAGTCAAATTAAGTCAAATTGAAAGCTTATTATATTTCTGTTTCTTTAGGTTGTATTCCAAAAGTGAAAGGGAACCAGGCATTGGTTTAAACTTTTCCACTAGGCTATGTCACTGCTAATTTCCCAAATATATGTGTGGTCAAAAGCTTATATTTAAGCTTGTTTATAACTTTAAGCATGTTATTAGTCATCAGAAAGTAAAACAAGTTTTTCACACTTTTAAAGTTTTGTATGTCAAAATAATGTGGATAATATTTGTTTAAATTGCAATGATTAGATTTTTTATATTGATATTGGATAAATGTCATACTATGTCATGTGTGACTTGATTGTCATGGGTAACTTCAGTTACCCTGACATCTGTTGAGAAGATCATTAGCCAGCTCCAGCAGATCAACTAGTTTCTTGGTGACTATACATGACTTGTTCTTGACACAAGCTGTGGAAGGGCTGACTACAAATAAAGCCACTCTGGATTTGGTGCTGGCCAAGGGGGAAGATGTGGTAAGTGACCTGAAGATTGGGGGTGTGCTGGGGTGACAGCAATCACGATCTGATCAGATTCACCAACCAATAAAAGGGTGGGAACTCTTAGAACAAAAGTCCTAGACTTCAGATGGGCAGACTTTGGTAAACTCAGGATTCTAGTTTGAAGGCACTTCACAACCAGCAACTGGACAACTTGGGAGTTTGTGAAGGATGGCACTTCCTCAAGAAGGCTATTCTTACTGCTCAAAAAGAGGCCATCCCCATGCAATCAAAAAGAGGAAGAGGGACCAAGAGACCCCCCTGGCTCAACAGAAACATTACGAAACTTGTCAAAAAGAAAAAAGAAGCATACATGCAATAGAAAAATGTTTCGGGATCCAGAGAAGAGTATGCTCATGTGGTCAGGGTTTGCAGACATGAGACAAGGAAAGCCAAGGCATCCGTGGAAATCCAGCTAGTGACTGAAATTAAAAATAACAAAAAATCCTTCTATAGGTACATAGGGAGCAAGAAAAAATCAAGCTCCACTGTGGCACCCCCTACTGAACATGGAGGGAAGCCCACCATTGAAAAAGTAGAGCTTCTTCGTAATTACTTCGTATCAGTATTCCTGAAACCAGGCAAGAACTGGTCACCAGAGTGGGGGTGCAGGGAATACAGCAATGACAGCAGTCCTCATAAAATCAGTCCAGAACAGGTGAAAACACCCTTAGAGCATTTGGAAGTTTTCAAGTTGACTGGTCCAGACAACCTCCACCTGAGAGTGCTGAAAGCATTGGCTGAGTTCATAGCGGTGTCTCTGGCAGGGCTGTTTGGGGAGTTGCGGAACTCAGGAGTTGTCCCTAACAACTGGAAGAAGGTGAACATGGTCCCCATCTTTAAGAAGGGAAAGAGGGATGACTCTGACTTTGGTCCTGGGGATGATCTTTGAAAAAATTGTCAAGGAGGCCATCAACCACAAGCTCATATCTGGTGGGGTACTAAGAAGCAACCAGCATAGCTTTGTAGAGGGGAGGTCATGCCTAACAAACCTGGTGTCCTTTTATTACCAGGTAACTAACCACCTGGACATGGGACAGGATGTGGATGTTATCTACCTAGATTTCAGCAAGACCTTTGATACTGGTTCCCATGAAATCCTGTCAGTTATGTTGGAGAGTACTGGCCTAGACCAGGCTACAGTGAGATGGGTTGGGAACTGGCTTATCGGCCAATCCTAATGAGTCATATTGATGAGCTGGCCTCATCCTGGAAGGTCATCTCCGGTGGTGTACTCCAGGGATCAGTGCTCAGTCTCATGCTCATTAACGTCTTTTTTAATGACCTGGATGAGGGAATGGAAAGTGCAATGATACCAAGCTGTGGGGACAAGCAGGCACATCAGAGGACAAGTCAAGTATTAAGGAAAACCTTGAGAGGCTGGTCCTATAGCTCAACAAAACCATATGAGGTTAACAGGGACAAATGCCGGGTTCTTCTTCTGGGTAGGAAGAACCCTCACTATATCTATATAATGGGTGCTGGTCCACTGGCTGGCACTACATCTGAAAGGGACCTAGGGGTGTCAGTTTACTCAAGGATGGATATGAACCACCAGTGTGATGAAGTCACCAACAGAGCAAATAGAACTCAGGTGTGAATCAGCAGGTGTGTCTCCAACAAATCTAGAGAGGTGCTCCTTCTGCTCTGCTCAGGGTTGGTGAAGCCATAGCTGGAGTTGCTGTGTCTAGTTCTGAGCACTTTACTTCAAGAAGGATGTGGACAAACTCGAAAGGTTGCAGAGAAGGGCCACCTGCATGATCAAGGGCCTGGGGGACAGGCCGTATGAGGGGAGACCTGAGCAGTGACTTGACAGCCACTTACAAATATGTCAAGGGAGAACACCAGGATCTAGGAGAACAACTTTTCAGAAAAGCCCCCTCCCACACCCTAGAAGATGCAGATCAATAGGTACAAACTAGTTGAAGAAAAGTTTAGGCTGGACATAGAGAAAAACTTATTTTCTATATGGGTAACTAGAATCTGGAACACACTTACAGCAGAGGTGGTGCAGTCACCCTCTCTGGTGGTCTTTAAGAGAAGGCTGGACAAATACCTTGTTGAGCTCGTTTGAGCCCAATTACCTCCTGCCCATTGCAGGGGATTGGACCTGATGATCATGTCCCTTCCAGTCCTCCTTTCTATGATTTCATATGATAACAAGTTTTTGCTGTATAGTTAGTATAATAGTATTTTTTTTTACAAATACTTATTTTTGCATACTTTACTCTTATTGTTCTCATATGAACCGAAATGTGAATTGTTTTATATTTGTTGTTCTAAAGCATATTTTGTTCACTAATGATCTTGAACAGTGCAAAACAATTTGAATAATTATTGTGGGAATTCATAAACATATCTGTGTTTAGTTTATTGTAGAGGGAATACATTGGTATTTATATTTGCAAAAATTGGCATTGGTACAGAAAATTTATGTACAGAATAGAGAATTTTTTTTCCGGTAATGTATACATAATTGTGCAAAATGATCTTTTGCAGCAAGAGGGACTGCTCTCATACTAGGTACAGAAATGCCAATAAGTTCACAAATTATATAATTGTTGTTAGTAATTAATAAGTACTGGCTGATATTTGTTTTCGTGAACGGGAAAATACCACCATTTTTTTAGATAAACTTCCATAATTGCATGGGTAACTGGTGCCTCCTGAGTCTGGGGCGGGCACCAGATCACCGATGGGGGTGGGAGGTCCCCCAGTGGCCCATCACTGCTGGCACTTCTGGTTTCACGGCTGGGTATCCAGGGGGTGCATGGCTGATCTCGGAGTGCATGTGCACCCAAGTGCACCCCCTATGCATCACCAATGCATAGTTGACTCCTCACTTGCAGAACTGAATTAAAAGCTTCCCCCAAATGATTATTATTTATTTATAACACAAGTACATTTCACCCTTATCCTTTCACCTATTTGTTTATTTGGGATATGAATAATACCTGTAGGCACACTGTTACCCCACCCCCCAAATAAATACAATAAAATTAGGGTGAGACATTCACTTTCTGGTGGTCAAGTAATATTAGTAGAAATTCTTAAAGCTGTAGCACAGTCTGTTAGGAAGGAGACATTATTAAAATGTACACATACTGGCTCTGAAATCTTAATAGTCTGACGTGCTTATTCTATATAAAAAGGCACCACATTTTGTGTTTCAATAGTTTCAGTACCTTTTGACAATTGTGAGCTACTTTCTTAATTTACTTCAGGTTAGCGATACAAAGTTGTTGATCAATTATACAAATGCCAAGCCTGCCCTTTCTGTATGTGAAGCCTTGTGCTCTGTTTTTATTTATATCTTTTTCTAGTAAATGAAGCTGTTTGTCATCATTGTGGCTTTTAATATGGAATTGCTCTGTGAGCTGAAAATAATTTTTGTAATTGTAGAAGTGTCACAGAAACATACCAGTAGTTTTACTAAGCAGTTTTGTTTTAGAAAAAAACCCAGAAACTATTTCACAAATTTCTTTCATTGCCAAAAATGTATCTTTAAATGTGTTAACCATTTGCCTTTATTCTTTACTGTGATCCGCTGTCTGTCTTTGGTTAGGAACTGAGTGATTGGTGCCAAATGTTTAAGGCAACAATTTATTATTTTGGTTTCATTTTGTGGTAAGTCCATATTAAAAAGAAAAAAGAAAAATGTTTAGAGAGAGAGAAGAAAAAAACTTTCAGAGGGCACAGCAGAGCGGACAGCAAATATCCCGTAAGTAATGCCAGCAGTCAGGAAATAACATATATTAAATTCAAAGCAGTCATTCGTGTCTTCAGTCTCTCCAAGAATGCTAGTACAAATCCAGCTGGCACTTCAGGTAGGTTCTGCAGCCACATCTGCCTGACGCATTTGGCGGTGTCTGCTGCTCTCTCTTTTTTTAAGGCCTCAGTGCTAAGAAAAGTATAATTCATTTATTTTAGGATTTCAAGGAACAGATAATCCACCACGTGGCAAGAGTTCTCCTCATCAGCTTTTTCCTACTGTTGCAATTCAGAACAGGAATCGAAAAAATATGACAGACATGCTTTAAGTTTTCATTAAAGCAATAGCAGTATTTCCATAATGCGTTTACATTCTTTTCTTTGCCTGGTAAGGTGGCAAGATATTAGTTTGTTAAAATGCTGACTTCTTTTTCCTTCACCAGAAAATATGAAACAAATGATGATACAATTATGTGATGATAGTTGCCCATTTTAGTCAGAGGGATAAGTTACTGATATAGCTCTATAATGCCAAAAGCATCTTGTGAATATAGTGGAAATGATTTTGGTGAGATGAATTTGGCCCTTTGTAGTATAATTCTGACTTCTGTGTTATGATGAGGGATAAATTTGACCCATTACTTCAAATGGGATGTCTAATACTTCAGACTTCAACTTGGAGTTTTATTTCAAGCCAGCACTTGATAAAATTAGAGCTAAGGAACATACAGCCATTACATTTAGATCACCATAACTAGTGGTATGTTAATCTAAATGCTTATCTGTGCAGACATTTGGGGGGTATAAATTGGGCCAAATATGGTGGGTCCAATGTAAGTTAGTTCACCTGAGTAGGGAAACTAACTTCGAAGTAACAGGTTAATCCAATCTAGTAGATGTCTGCACACATCTGGAGTGGAGCCTTGGGGCTGGGAAAGCCCGACTGCTCTCCCAAGCCTTGTGGTTGTGCTCTTCCTATCCTCCCACCCCCGACCTGACTATTTTTTTAGGTCCCTGATCCTGCAAACCTCCTCAGACCTATCAACCTCCCCTTGCACACCCACTAGGACTCACTTGATCCTGCCCAGCCCTTACCCCACCTGAGTTACCTACACTGGGTTCCCTCATGGCTCCCATCACCAGTGAACACCTACAAATGCTACTCCCAGTCTACAGTCACGCAGTTTAAAATAAACTTCATGATTACAGACCAGGTGTGGTGTACATTTATAGATTCATAGACACTAGGGCTGGAAGGGACCTTGGAAGATCATCGAGTCCAGCCCCCTGCCCCAGGGCAGGAAGTCTGTATGCACCCTTAATTTCGGTCTGAGGTAGTCTTCTATACACACATGTACACATGAACGTCATAACTCTTAACTTAATTCCATTTCAGTTGGACTTACATAGGTTTATTTGATGCCTCATAACTATAACTGCTCACGTGAAAAGGTGAATTGCTGTAATAAAATACTGTATTTACTTGAATTCAAGATGCCCACTCCAAATTAGATCCTATACATGGCAAATTAGAAATCAGTTATAATTTTCTATATATAGAACCTAAAGAGTGGGAAAGAGATGATACTAGCCTCAACTAATACTTGTAGTTATGCAAGTGAAGTCAATGATCTGTTCAAATATAATGGTTCAGGGTGAAGTCAATGATGTGTTCAAATATAATGTTTCAGAGAAGAAACTGAGAGGTAGTGGGGCCAAAGAGTAAAATCCATCCCCCCTCTTATGAAGTTCTGAACAATGCAGTATGATTTGTGTTGTCAGAAGGCAGATCTGGTCCTATCATGTCTTGCATAGTATCCATGGTAAATCACTATTTTTAGTAACTTGTATTCACAGAAAATATGTTTCTGCTAAGACTGGGTATACTAAATATCAGTCGGGCAGGGCAGTGAATATATTGATTATTTAGGCAGTTTGGGGCACTCATCCTAGCTTAATGAAAAGTAATTTTATATGAGCATTTCATACCATAATTTACACTGTGTGAACTTAGAATGAAAAATCTTTGTTTCCTGCCCATTCTTCTTTCTCTCCCTCCAAATGTTTAGTAAATAATGTTAGTGTTTATTCAACCTGAAGGTGTTACAATATCAACTAGCTTTAGTGTTACTTGCATGAGTAAAGACTGCATTTATGATAGCTAAATGATTAGTAAATGGAGACCTTAAATGTTCAGTTATATGATACAAAGATTTAGTACTTCAAATAACTATGAGAACATCCTCAACCATTTGTACATAAAAATCTATGCATTTAGGGTGACCTTCTATTACCATTGGCAGTCTAGATTCTAGTTCCATTTGATTGTCTGAGACATAGACCTAGTGCCCATATAGACCAGGGGTAGTCGACTTTATGTATGAGCTGGAGAGACCCACCCTGTTTCAGAGGTGGGTAGGCATGTGCTAGGATTAAGCTGCTGCTGCTGCCACTCATCTCTGGGGAATGTGACTGCAGCTGGTGTTTATTCCCATGGCCAAATGCTGAAGCCCTACATCCGTAGGCCAGGCCTACTGGATACTGATGTCTATAGATTTTCAACCCCTGACTTAGGTGACCAAATAGTAATAGAATGTCACTCTTAATATCAAATTCAGCTCAGTGAGGAGAGCCTTCTGTACCGCTTCACCCTTAATAAGGTATCTCTCTTTTTTTTTTACTTCATTTTACTGTGAAGCTGAGCTATAATTCCTCCTTTTTTCTCAGGGTTTTAATACTTAGGACTTAAGATTTTTTTACTGCACTTCCTACACTGGAGATGGATTGAGCTTGAGTCTTCTCTTGCCCAAACTTGCTTAAATCTGAAACAATTCAATTGACATTAAGGTTAGGGATACAAGTTACACACAAACTGGTTTCAGTGATCAGAAATTAGTTTAAACCTGTAACAGAACAGAAGCTTAGTGCACATAAACCAAAACAAAATGGCTGAAACTGGTTTAAGATGAATCTGGTTGAATGTAGTAGACTTAACTGATATGGGTTAAATCAGTTTAGGAAACTTCTGTCCCAGACTTCTTCCTGGTTTAAGTTAAATCAGAGGCCTCAGCATCCCAGCATGCTTTGCAGCCCTGGGCTGGGCTGCCTGCCCCAGAGAGCAGGACTGGCTCTGCTTTTCTGCTCCCTAGCTGGGGTAGAAGGCTGATTGACAGCTAAACGAATGGGAAAACCAATATGTAGTGAGAGGAGGCTGCAGCAGTTCTAACAGCAGGTACAGCAACTAGCTACAGCAAACCCCATTATTTGGTTTTCTTTTCAGTTCTGCATACACTGAAAACAACTGTGAAAAATCTTGATTCTTAGTACTGGTTGTCCTGAAAATATTAAAAAGGACTTTTTTTTTTTGCAGAGTACAGATGGGGCAGATAGGCAGTTTTACCTTTAACATCGCTATGAGTAGCTGAACCTTTTGCAAACCAATTTAGTAAGGTCAAGTTTTATTCAGGAAGCTGTGGCTGCATGTCTTGTTTTACTTTCAGCCCTATACTCCCTCAGCTCTCAGGTGTCCTACCTGTGATTATCTTAAATCACCCTGAAGCCCTAGCAATGAGGTTACATTTACAAGATGAAACATTATCATAAAATCATAGAAAATTAGGGTTGGAAGTGGCCTCAGGAGATCATCTAGTCTAGCCCCCTGCTCAGAGAAGAACCACCCCCAACTAGATCATCCCAGCCAAGGCTTTGTTGAGCTGGGTCTTAAAAATCTGTAAGGATGGAGAGTCCACAGCCTCTCTCGGGAACAGTGTTTTACTACTCTTCTAGTGAGAAAAAAATCTTTCTAATATCTAACCTAAAATTCCATTGCTGCAATTTGAGATCATTGCTTTTTGGCAACAAGGGCACACTGTTGGCTAATATTCAACTTATTGTCCACTGTAACTCCCAAGTGCTTTTCTGCAGAGCTGCTGCCCAGCCAGTCAACCCTCAGCCTGTACTAGTGCATGGGATTGCTCCATCCTAAGTGCAGGAGTTTGCATTTGTCCTTGTTGAACCTCATGAGATTTCTTTTGGACCAAAGCTCCAATTTGTCTAGGTCACTCTGAATCCTAGCCTTACCCTCCAGCATATCTACTACTCCCCCCAGCTTGGTATCATCTGTAAACTTACTGAAGATACACTCTATGCCATCTTCCAAGTCATTGATGAAGACTTCCAGGCCCCAGGAAGATGAAAACTGGCCCCAGGACCAAGTCCTGGGGCACCCCACTTGATACCTGCTGCCAACTAGACATTGAGCCATTGATTACAACCCTCTGAGATTGATATTCCAGCCAGTTTCTTATCCATCTTGCAGTCCATTCATCTCACACATACTTCCTTAGCTTGCCTGCAAGAATGTTGTGGGAGACAATATCTAAAGCTCTGCCAAAATCAAGGTATAACACATCCACTGGTCTCTCCATGTCCACAAAGCCAGTTCTTCTCACTTGTTTCCCAAGCTCCTTGAATTCAGGTACAGGCACCTTCGATAACTTCTCAATTGCTCCAATTTCTCAGAAAGTATGAGAACACCTTCCTTGTTGCCCCCTCCTGCTTGGTCTTCTTTCATGTCTCCTGCTTCCCTACTTGCCTCAGGGCTTTGATCTCTAGCCCCCAGCAAACCTAGTTTAAAGGTCTCTTCAGTAAGTTAGCGAGCCTGTTTGTAAAGATTCTCTTCCCTTTCTTCATCAGGTGGATCCCATCTTTTCCCAGCAATCCTTCTTCTTGGAACAACATCCTGTGGTTGAAGAAGCCAAAGCCCTGTTTGCAACACCACCTGCATAGCTAAATATTAATAACTTTTCCTATCTATTTTCCCCAAAGGTATTTCATTCAAATAAAAGTAAGCATCAATGAAAGGGTGAAAGGAAACAGCAGGTTAAAACCACTAAATAACTGGGGCAGATTATAATCTCAGTAAAAACACTAACATTTTTATTTGTCTATATAAATGAAATCATTAAATTATATTAATATATATATTGGATTTAAAAATATATTTAAATATGATATATGACTTGAACTAATGGACTAGGGACAGAAATTACACATACATTTCACATATAAATGATCAGAAAGAGGTTCAGATTTGTAACACAATAGAAAAATTCAGTGCACAAAAAACCCCTGCTTTCAAAATGGCTGAAATCGGTTTAAGATAAACCTGGATGGAAGTAGTATCAGAATTAACTGATTTAGATTAAATCAGTTTATTCAACTTCTGTCACAGATTCCCTCCAGATTCAAGTTAATCACAGTCCCCCAGCATCCCAGGATACTTTGCATCTCCCCTGCAAGCTCCCCTTGCAAGCTCCCCTTCACTGGATGGGCAGGCTAGCCTTGGCCCAAGCTGTCTGCTGCAGCCAAGCAGGTCAGCATGTTCTAGTACTTCCCAACTTCTGGCCTGGGCCACTGCAGGAATGTGGCTGCATTTTCAGAATCTAAAGTGAATGTTTGTTCACTTGCTTATCAGTTCAATCTACACAGTTTAGACTAAGTGAAGACTGAGTCAATTCAGCATCAGGCTTTTTGACTGTCTATATTTAGCCATGAAGTCTCATCCCTACAATTTAGGAAAAGAATGATAAGTTATTTTAAAAAAGTATAAAGGCCAAAATCTCTTAACATGTCTCCAAATCCTAATGTCGTTATTTTTTTTATTTTTTATTTATTTTTTTATTCTTACCTGCTCTTGTAGTGTCTTTTCAGGATTTGATTCACAGTACGTTTGGAAGACTATTCGGTTTGGCACGGAGAATAGGGGAAGGGAGCTAAGAGATTTCATCCTACACATTGAGGCCTCTGTTGAGGACTGGGAGTAGTCTCAGTATTTGTATTCTTATGATTTATAGGCTCTTGAGAAGTAAGTGACACTAGTGCTGCTGGCCTTCCCATGCCAAGCAGGATAGGTAGGTAAGAGTAAATGTCATGGCTCCACTGTCCTTTTCCTACTATCCAGAAAAGCTGTCTCCTCTGCAGGTGGAGTTCATATCGCATCCTTTCAAAGAATGGCAAATAGCCATTTTTCCTTTATACTCCTGGAGATGCTGTACTGGCATATGGCATAGTGCCAGGAAACCTGGTGTTTAACTTGTATAAAAGTAAAGAAAGGAGGAATTAAAAATGTTGCTTGGCTTTCTTCTGTATCCTTTCCATGGATAATATGTGAAAATATTTAACACATTTTTGATACGGTATGTTCAAATCCAGAAACATACAATTGTTTTCTGAGGTATTTTTTTTAAATTTAAGGACAAACTATCTCCAAGAGTTGATTTAAGCTGTATCCATCCATGAAGGGGAGGAAGTTTCTCAAATCTTTTTCAGTTTGGCCCTAGACTTTTTACAAGGGCTTCATAAGAGGTTGTGAAATTCCCTCTACCACATAACTAGCTCATTCATTATTTTGCACTTGAGGCTGCCAAGCGGAACTTTATCTAATGTCTATTGATAATTTAGGTTCAGCACTTTGCCCATAGTGTGGCAAGCCCATATGCTTAAACTTGCAATATGCTTGCAATGCACTAGGGTTACTTTGGAATAACTATTTGCTTTGGAAGCCTGTTACCATTAATGGGAAATGCTTTCCTACCCTGACAGGCATGCACGATCCTTGCCATCCTTAGATGCTGCACTCAAACTATGTTGAGCTTGAAAGCAAATCCCTAGTTCAAATTAGAAGTGTGTTTTGATTTTACTCATAGAGTAAAAGGAAGAGGCCATAAACTCTGTCAAGTGAAAAATTATACCACTATTAAAGATCACAGAGAGTGCCAATTTTCTATTCAAATGGAAACTAGGCATCTGATAATTTAACACAGGTAGTGTACTAGTGATGCAGCTTGTGATATAGAACAAGATCTACTTCAAGCTGATTTATATCTTGGTCTTAATTTGCCGCTACATTAGGTGAGACAAAAGAAAATAAGATTACAAGGTTCTTGCATGCCAGGTTGATAAGGGTATTAGAAAATCAAGGCTGATTGTAGCAATGATACCTCTGGGATAAATTGTGGAGCCAGATGATAAATTGTTGTCATAATGCACCTTTGACCATCTTCTCCGCATGGATGTCATCTAATTAGAGTTAGTGGTGGGGGGGAAAGAGGGGAAGAGGAAAACAGATCATAACCTTAATTCTATCTTTTTATTTTCACATTTTGAATTTCAAACTTTTATTGAAAGAGCAAAATGTGAATGTTTACCCAGTTCTATATTTAGCTGTAGTGGCAAAAATTATGAAAATTTTCCTTAAATTTCCTTAAGTTAGAATTTTCTTCCCATTTAAATCAAATGTTGACCAGCTCTAGTTATAATATCCAAAATCTCTTAGCTGATTGAGACAGCCATCATTTTTCTAAAAATCCACATGCTACAGAAAAAGTTTTCTTCTTTTCCTTTATATGCAGAACTTGATGCCAAGATTTACTGGCTTGAGTTTCACAATCAGTAATATGCAGTGCTGGACCAGGGGGAATTAGATTCACATCCTTGCCAATCTAGAAATGGGAGAAGGAAATAGGCAAATTCTTTCACCCTCTACAGCTTCAACATGTGCATCCAGCCCTAGAAGCTCTTGAGAGATCAGTCAGACTTTAGTGATGTGACATTTTTATATGTAAAAACCTCTTTCAGATCAAGTTAACTTGTTTTCTTTAAATCCCTCCCTCTGAACCCTTATTCAGCTGAACTCATAAGCTGGTAAGTAATACAGATAGGGAGATGCAAGATTCAGATTTAGTTAATGATACTAACTCTTTAAACATTCTAAAAATAACTTTTTAGTAAAATGTTTCACATACAGAATACATGATGCATGTATTATTCCAGCAAGTGTTTGGTTTTATTATTTTCAGTGTTGTAAATATGTGAATTCTTTTTCAAAGCCTCTTTCAGGTTTCATGTTTCTTACCTTGTGTAAATAATTTCCTGCTCCTTGACAATAGCCACTTCAGTTGGAGGATTCTGGCTTCTGCCATGTGATAAGTGCAATAAGCCTGTCATATATCAAATGACTGAGGACAGGAAATGAGGGTTAGCCTCTTATCTACACTCTTGGGTATTGCATCTGCTTAGTGGTTCAATAGATGAGAGGTTCTTTATTTTAAAGAGCTGTAGCCTTTATAAATAAGGCGAAAGAAACCATTAATAATAATGGCTACCTGTGAAACCACTTGGTATTAAAGTAGTATCTAGAAAAACAACTTTTGTTTCTGGTTAACTTCATACTGCATAAATGACTACTTGTCTCTGGTCCTTACATAAGTATGTGTGGTCACCAGTGATCCTGGTTTTCCCTGATAAAAAATTGTAAATTCTCTGATTAAAAAATTGTAAAGATTTTTTGGGGGGAAGGGTTATCATTATTCTCTAATAATCACCCCCCCCTCAAAATAGCAAATTCTCTGATAAAATATAGGAAATTCTGATAAAAAAAATTGCAAATTCTTTGGTAAAAGAGTCCAGAGAAGATCCACATGCATGATCAGAGGTCAGGAAAACAGACCTTATGACAACAGGCTGAGAGCCATGGTACTCTTTAGCCTGGGAAAGCATAGGCTCAGGGGTGATCTGATGGCCACCTATAAGTTTATCATGTGTTCATCAGGATCTGGGGGAATGATTGTTCACCAGAGCTCCCCAAGGGATGTCAAGGTCGAACAGTCACAAACTCCTGCAAGACTGTTTCAGGCTGGACATAAGAAAGAATTTCTTCACTGTCCAAGCCCTCAAGGTCTGGAATATCCTGCCTTCGGAGGTGGTTCAAGCACTTACAATGAACATCTTCAAGAGAAATTTGGATGCTTATCTTGCTGGGATCCTATGAACCCAGATGACTTCCTGCCCCTTGGGCAGGGGGCTGGACTCAATGATCTTCTGAGGTCCCTTCCAGCCCTGATGTCTATGAAATCTATGAACCCCCCCCCCCCAAATCTGTGATTAAAATGAAAAGCCCCTCACTCTCCCCCAAGCCCTGCTGGTGCCCCTCATTCCACGACAGCCCTCTGGCCCTGCTGGAGCCCCTCACTCTTTGCCACAGCCCCCCTAGCCCTGTTTGTGCCCCCCAGCCCTACTCACACCCCTCACTCCCCCTCACAGTACTCTGGCCCAGCTGGTGCCTCTCACTCCCCACCCCAGCCATGCTAGTGCCCTTTGCCCCCCACCAACAGACTCCTGCTTACCAGCCCTGATGAAGGGGAGCCCCAGCTGCCAGTGCTTTGCGGCCAGGGACCAGGATCCAAAGCCCTCTGTCCCTGGCGGTAGGTGGTGGCTGCTGCAGCAGAGCAGAGCCTGGCTCACCCTCCCCCTGTTGCCTGCTTGCTGCAGGCTTGTGGGGGGG
>JAGPOW010003395.1:60277576-60287723 GCA_030014935.1 Caiman crocodilus
GGGGGGGCAGATCCCTGCTGCTTCATGCACCCTTGGGGGGCAGCCTACCCTATCCCTGCCCCCACCCCTCACACAAATCTGGGGAGCATGGGTCCCCCCTGCATGTGCATGCAGTAGTGGAGAGCTGGTCCCACCCCCACCATCCCCAGATGAGCCACCCGCAGCCCCTTGTGTTGTCCACTGGGGCCCTGTGGCTGCATATTGTGGCCTCAAGCCCCATGCACCACCTGGCTGGACAGCATCCCCAGCCCTGCCCAACTCCCTCCCTCCCTCCTATGGTGGCTTCAATACCCCCACCCCTTAACTGCAAAAGCTGCTCTTCAGGCTGCCTGGCAGCTATGCGCACATACGTGCACATGGTGCCCCCTGCCTGACCGCCCTCCTCCCAGTCCCTCCCAGCTCCTGCAGGCTGGAACTCTGCCAGCCTGCAGAGAGCTTTTTGCAATGCTGAAAAATCTGTGGGTGTCTCCAGTAAAATGAGAAAACCACATTGAACTCTGGTAAAGGGTAAAATCTGTGGTTTTCTCTGTTTTTCCATGGGAAATGGAAAACCTGGATCCCTGGTGATCACATGCAAGAAAGATCTCCTACCCTTGAAGATCTAGGAATACATTTACAGAATGTAAATGTAAATTACAGAATGTAAATTACATGAATGTAAATTAGAGAATTCTGAATGTTCTCTTCCCTCCACACATGCTGAGAAAGACAGACCTGCATCCTCTGAGACATCATCTAGTTATAGTTCCACTACAGTCACTGTTGCACATATTCTTAGTGTAGTTTTAAACTATTTACCTAGCTTTTCAGATGGTGTTGTGGCCTGCACTGAGCTTGCAGTATATGAGCAAACTAGTTTAAAGCTAGATCAGATAAGTCACTTTTCATCAGTCCACTGAAGAAAGGAAGACCTACCCTACAGACTGGGTCTAGAAAGTACACTCACTCACTCATGGCTGTGTTTGTGCCTTCAAATATACTGTCCTGTTCCATGTGGGCTGTCTTCTGACCAGGGAGGAGCATAGCCACATTCATGCGCTATGGAGCTCAGGGTAATCGGAATGAGTGGGCCAACTGGGATCTTCACACAGCAGTGCTAGCTGGCATGATTGTAGTGCCAAGTAAAGCAATCATGGAGCCACCTCCATTGTTTTTGGTTTAGAGGCAGCCTACAGAGCAGGGCAGTATGTTTGAGAAGGCTGCTGCCTGACACAGTAAATATAGATATGACCTTAGACATCCTCATTTGTTTTTTGTGGATAAGCAGAAAGCCCTCTTTCCTTGAAAGGTTTCAGGAGCACAACTTCCTTCCTCCAAAATGCATACATTTCTTCAGTGTCATAGGTATAAACAGGATGTGATAAACATAAATGGATGTTCATCACATCCTTTTTATGGCTATGATACCAAAGAAATGTATGCATTTTGGTGGAAGGAGGTTGTCACTCTGAAGCCTTTCAAGGAAGCAGCCCTTTTATACACATTTTTCTGAAGAACTGTCTGTAATATTAATGGGAATTTTCTGATACAGGGAGCTGGCCTTGCCGTTTCTGTTATCTGAACTGTACAAGAGAAATGGTTGTCAGTTGTGATGAAGCCCTTTTTTCTTTAAAATGTGGGACTTAGCACTAGTGAAGTGTGTTTCCTCTCTTTGAGCCTGATTTACTTGCAAAAAGTAACAGTATTGCTCTGGATTGTACCTATACAAACAAAGTTTGCACTGAACAATTCCTCTACTTTAGAAAGGAATGGCAAATCCTTTGTTAGAACAAGCTGGCTACCATCTAACAAAACCCCAGCTGTAGTTCTATCAAATTTAGTTTGTTATGGTGTCTTTTACTTTTTGTTTCCTTTTGTTTTTAACAGATAGCTTATTCACTCATGTCACTTGCATTACAATTCTCTAAAATATATTGCTATGAAAGCCAAAGGAAAGCTCAATTCATGTTCACAATTGTTATCCTAACATTCCATGTGAAAGTGGACATGGTCAACATGGTCTGATGGAGGTGAAGATGGACATTGTTAAATGTCTTTTTGCACTTGCTTAAGTCACACTGTTTGAATTGTTGGCATATTGTCAGAATTGCCTTTAAGATCTTTGCTAGGTTTCCCCGCCCTTTGCATCACTGATTTGACAATATTAAGTCTGAAATACAAGTGCCATGTATGGGGGGGTGGTAGGTGTATATATATGAAAAACAACGACACAAATACTCTACTTACTATGCAATACATTAGGTTTTTTATTCTTTTCAATAAGACTGAAATGAGGATCCAGTAATGATATTTCATTTGTAAAGAAGCAAGCACATTTTATATATTTATATTTCTGCTATGTTAATCAGTCAGAAACATTATGCAATTTTGAAAATTTTATATATTTTTTTTATTTTTTGGTTTACCACTGTTCTCCCTCAGTTTACCCCTCTGTGAAATGGAGGTAATAATGACAAATTGCATCTAACAAACACTTCATTAAATTATTTTTATTCTTCACATGTATTTTCTACAAGTAAAAAAAAATCTTCAATGTGTTGCTGTAAAAATATCAGTAATTTAGGTGACTGATATCCAGTTTGCAAGCTGTTTGCCAATTTAGTTAGCTGGCATGGTTCAATCAGTCAGCTGGATAAATCTAGTTCCTAATAGGTTTTGAGAAATTTTGTGGGAAATAAATTTGAGGGTTCCTTTCTAGCATATTCTGAGATTTTCTTTTTTTTTCAATTGAGTGAGTCACCTGTACTCTAAAATATTTTCAGAAAGTGATTAGACCTAAGGCTTAAATAGTCTCAATGAATTGATGTCCAAATTGGTGTGAAACAACTGGAGAAAAAAATGTAATACTCCACTGGTAGTATTCAGCATGTATTATTTGCATCATAGGTTTTGTGAGACTTATTACAATATAAAGTATTCAGAAAATATAATTGAAGTGCAGTTTGTTATTAAAAAAATCAGTTTAAAGGATATGTTTCTTCAAATTGACAGACTACTAGGGAAAATACACTGTTAGGCACAATGAAAGAATGGATTAGATTTAACCTAATACATCTTTTCCATCTTTTAATCTCTGTGATTAAATCTATTTTAGCAAACTTATTTAAATTTGCAAAGAACATAAACAAAGGAAATTATTTTAAAGGGCCAGATACTATAAAATATGTTTGGTTTGAGCACTGTGCAAGCCTACATACAGCTGCAAAAGCTCTGGAGAATCTATTTTTGGTTATTCTGTGGCGTGGAAGCTGGATGCATTTTTCTTTGCTTTGAATTAACTATTAAATTTGGAATTTAATAAAAATAATAGAGTAGAGATGAAACTCTTTTAAAGACCATTGAAAATTGATCAAAAGAACTCGAGAAGAAAAGACCATCATAAACTGAGCAATGAGGTGAATTAACACGTCCTCTCCATTAGAGCTGAAGAATGCTGGAATGGTAACTCAGGGGTTCAATCCAGGACATGTGGCGTTAGTTACATAAAAATATCTATAGAATGTAACAAAGCAGCAAACTTTAGCTGCTGTTATTCTCAGTTTTTTCAGTGTGTGATCTGGATTCATAGTCATAGTCATGTAATGCAGAAAGAGAAATACTGTAGATAAAATTCCCTTGTGAGCAGGGGGAAAATGCATTCACAGACATGGAACATGTGCATGTGTGTATATGTACACGTGCACATGCATACTGAAAGGGTATTCCACATTCTCTGTCCCACTTGTTCACTCTTTCATAGGCATGTAATTCCAGACTTATATATACATTTACAACTTGTACATATATTTACAAAAGCTGTTAATTAAGAACTCTAGGCAGACAGTTAAAAAGCAGAATCATAAAGCAATGCAATCAACAGCATCTCATGTCGCCAAAGCAGATAATAGGCATTGAAAAATATCAAACAGCTCAACTTACCTAATAGTCCTCCATAACATCTGTCTCAGCAAAAGCTTGGAAGCATAAATGGATATACTACAGCATATTCAGAATGTTATTGTGTTCAGGCTATTTGACATCAAGAAGGGGCAGTCAGTTACTAAACTGGGTTGTGTAGATCCGTTTCCATGGTTTATGTGTTCTGGAGGTGCATTTAGACAATCCCCTGAAAGGATGGGAGAGCTACAGGTTTCTGCAGGTACAATAGAATTGATCTCCTGAAGATCCTGAAGCAAAACATATATTTTTCTGGAGTAAGTGGCTTAGATATCTAGCAGTAATGGTATCTAGCAGTAGTATCTAGTAAATGTCTTCAGTAACTTTACTAATTTCCCCCACAAGTTTGTCAGTTCTACTCTATGAAAGCTCTTATAAAAAAAAATTACCTGTGATACTTTAACCTTGCCTGTTCTTAATCATTAATTCTAGTCACATTTTTAGGTTTCTTTTTCTTTCTTGCGTATTGCAGATCTTTAGATAATGGTGAGTAACAGAATCTTCTTTATTTCTTTTAATGAATGCAAGACACAGAATTCTGGATTAACAACATTTTAATAAGAGATGTTTTCAAGGTAATTAGTGACTAAGGTGACAATTCTATTTTACTTAATAAAAATTAACTGGTAGAACTTCTTGTAAGATAAATTCTCTTTGTATTTGCTGTTATTTTATAGGAAAGCGAGTAGAAGTCTGGACATTTTGGCATTAGGTATTAGTAGGCTATTCACAGCTTTTGCTAAGACAATACAAATATATACACATACACATATGTACACACACATAATGATACATTTTTGCTAAAAGTCAACTGTAGGGTTCCATATTCTACTAGTTTAAACAACACTAAAACAGAATATAGTTGTGGCAGGGCACTGTTTGTGACTGCCATTTTAAGGGCCAGAAGGCAGTAGCCAGTGGGTGCCTGATTAGGGCGGCCATTTTAGATTCAGCGTTGCCCATATAAACAGTTCTGATGCTGGGGGCCGGGCAACATCATCGCCTGGCCTGAGAGCTGCTGGTATCATCTGGAGGTAAGGGAGGAGTTGTAGGGGATGGTCAGGAGGCTCCTGGTCCTGGGTATGACCTAAAACTGCACCTGCCGGGAGTGGGTAGCCTGGTGGGGTACCCAGTGGTGCGGAAGCCCCCAGGAAATGCCAGGCCAGTTACGACCCGAATGAAAGGCGGGTCGGGGCACCATAGCCCCCATGACTGGGTAGGTTACCCCTTTGTTTGGAGGACCCAGAGAGGGTGGACCCTCAGAGAGAGAAAAAGGGTCATAGACCCATGCCTGTCTGATCTGGTCCATGCTGGGGCCAGGACTGGAAGGGTCAAAGGGCCGGGGGCCCACCGCGAGGAATGCCCAAGAGCTGCATGCCTGGGTTCTGACTGGCCTGGAGCTGGGCCAGGGCTAGTGAGCTGAAGGTCCTGGTGGGGGCATCACACCCGAAGGGGAAGCGGTTCAGGGAGCTATGTTGCCCGGTATGAAGGCGGATGAGACACCTGAGAAGAGAAATCTAGGTGGGGTTCAATTTGTAGGATTCTGGGGCCCAGTGTAGGGAGGCTGGTGAGTTATGAGAACATCTAGATGCCATCTGTGAGGCCTGGGTTGTGGTGTAGAGGAGGAAAGGAGCCACAGATAGTGCCCCCTGGCATCCGAGCAGGAAATGGGCAGCATCCCACTTAATGACCATCTATTAAATAATTAATATCAAGATGTGGCGGACGAGAATGCAGGCGGTTAGCCCAAGAACAGGTGGGCAGGCTGCAGGGAAAGTGACCCCAAGGAAGGGTTCCCTGTTACAATAGTGTATGAGGATACAAAAGGTATATAAAATGAAGCATTGGATAGGAAAGTAAAATGGGAATGCTTTTTGATTTTGGCCCTTATTCTTTGTGCAGGTAATGCAAATAAGTCTTGGGAGCACAGGAAAGGCTGATAGTTGCTAGAAAAAAGTCAAATTGTTCTTTCTTCATTAGCCTAGCAGTTAAAATTTTCCACTAAGGGAGAGATCCATTTGCCTCTTATTTCTTCAAAGAATGAAAAAGACTACAAATAGTGATTTAAATCATCTATCTCATTTTCCCACAAGAACATATTCTGTCTGAAAATGGGTTTATAGGCCCATGACAACTGCAGATCACATTAGAGTTAATCACAGTCAAGAAATGGCCTCTCATTGTTTGTAGTTTTGTACCACAGGTACCACTACTTAGGTTTCTAGGCCAAAAGAGAGAATTGTTAATCTCAAAAAAGGGGATGTTTGAGAGAGTCTCACTGCCTGCATATCTGTTGGTATGTTGGCATCCTGAATTCTTAAATTTATATCTGGTTTTAAATATATGGGGGATATTGGATCAGTGATTCTCATTACATTTCCCAAGATATCTATCTGGTGGAGATTATATATTACTTAACCATCCAAATAGAAGGGACTTCTAAAATGCCCTTCTTAGGGTATCTATTTTTCATTCAATTGTTTAGCATTCATATTTAAGCTAAGGTGCTAACATGAGTCTCCTCATTGAAGAATTAGGTAGAAATAAGAGCCACCTTAAAAAGCAATGAGAGATTCTCTCTATTTTTGAATGAATCTTGGGAACAGCACCCCATACTTTTGCTCCATACAACAAAATGGACTTTACCTTAGATCAATAAATCATTAGTGCTGCCAGGACTGCCCTTCTGCCTGCCTTATTGTTAAAAGATAGAACTCCATCCAAGGCTTGTTTTGCTCTACTGCTCATGTGTGCCTATTTGAGATCAGATTTTTATTAAAATAGATTCCAAGTCTCGTAAAAGAAGACACTACCTCTAATTTCTTTTCCTGCAAAAAACACTTATTTCTTTCTTTCATTCCCAAAAGCTAATGCCTTGAATTTAACAGTGTCAATTTCCAAGCTATTTGAGGCTCAGTATTGCTGAAGAGCATCTAATAACCTTTGGAGGCCTATTTGTGACTGTAATATGAATAATGCATCATTTGCGTAAATTTGTTTGCTTGTTTGTTACATAAAGCCTGTTTTTTTATTTAGGACAACCGGATGAGGAGCTCCTCAAGGAGCAAATCCTGCCTGAAAAAGCCAGGTAACGCACAAGAGCATTATCTATTGCTGTTCTTATCAGTTTCTTCCATATGTATTTATCTGTCTTTGGATCAGAAACTCTCTTTAGGTCTATGAAGATTACAAACAAATATTTTTTTAAGACCTATTTAGAAGCAAAATAGTGCAACACTAAGCAATGGTTAGTTTAACACTAAGCAAAGGCAAGAATAGCCTTCTCTGAAACTGGCCACCTTTTCTCCCAAAATATTATTTTCAGAAATCCACATCTGAAGATGAAAAAGTAAATGTCTCCTAAACACTTCCTGTATTTCATTTGATTATAATACAGTCTGTTTATTTGTAGGGGGATATTGGAGGGTTACCCAGGTTGGCAGATATTTGAAGAGTTATTTTTTTTTTATAGGGTGGTGGGGTTCTGCTGTCTGTATTGGTTTCCTACATAGCACAGGACTAAGAGTAGAACTGGTGGGAAATGTCTTGACTTAATGGACTTTAATTGGAAAAGGCTAACTTATCACAACCTAAGGTTTTTTTATCATGAAATCTCTCTGTAGAGTTATCTAATTAACCCTGCCACTAAGTCACAGGGTCTACATTTGTGGCTCTATTAGGCTGCAGAAAACTAATAAATGCTGCTGCAGGTTAGTACTTGTAAACACAAGTACTATTCTCCTGCAGGATTATCTAGCATACTGCAATGCACTTGTAGATGCTGATGATGCTGTCTGGGGCATGGGGGGAGGCGGGGTTCAGTGTGAGGCCTTTCTGCTGGCTAGCCTTGCACTGGAGCATTCTAATGCCCCAGCCAGCTCCTCTGCAGCATATTGAGCCATGTCAGAGCATTCCCTAGGCTGACAGGCTGAGCTTCTGGATCCCATGCCAGCTGGGGCTGCTATGACCTGGCTCCATGTGCTGTAGTCCCAAGCACATATATAAATGCAGCACCCAGGACCGATAAACTCTGACACAAATTGTGCTGGAGTTTAATCAAATTAATTACATGTGTAGATGCTCCCAGTGGGCATATCTACATGAGACATTTACTGTGTAGGTGACTAAGTAGCTGTAAACATCTCAGCATCTACATGTGCACCCCTATTAGACTGTGGTAAACTGATTTACTTCACAGCAGGATAGTACTCGTAAATACAGGGTAGTATTTACAAATGCTATCCTCCTACATAGTAAAAAACTCTGCAGTAGCACATATGTAGACACTGGAGGGGCTGGAGGGGCATAAGGGTGTTTCAGTGTGGGGTCTGCCTCTGCCTGCTGGGGCTGTCTGCAGTGAAGCTCCCTCATGCACCAGTCAGTCCCTCCACAGCACATTGAGCTGACCCCTGGGCCCCCCTGCCAACTGAGGCTTCTCTGACCCAGCTCCATGTGCTGTGCATGAATAAACTGTGGAACTTGTTGCTTTGGAGTTTATTGTTCCCAGCTGCATGTTTAAATGGCATGCCCAGGAGCACTAACTCTGGAGCAATAAGCTGCACAGTTTATTCATACGCACAATAGCACATGTAGACATGCTTGGTGGGTGACAAAGTGCTGTTCAAAAGTGTGTTCATGGAGAATCTGTGTGAAAATTTGCAGCAGTTTCAAACAAAGGTAACATGCATCAATTCTAGATGAACTAAGTGCTTGGGTACTACTGTTACAGCCATGTTTAATTTGAAGATTCATGTTTTAAAATTTGCTCCTCACATTCATATGCTCAGGGAGAGCAGGGCCTGACAGTAAGGGGAGTGAGAAGGGGCTGCCAGGGGAAAATGTTTTGGTGGGAGAACAGAGCAAAGGGGCAACTTGACTCACAGATTTATTTTCCCTGCTGTAAAAGGGGAAGAAATTTAAGGCAGATCTCTAGTAATCAGATCTTATACCTGGAAAATTATAAGAAATGTATACTTTTTCTACATATAGAACTTTATTACTGGGGTGAGGGGACTATCTTATCATTAGGGTTGTCTTCTATTCAAGTAAATATGGTATTAGTTGAACATGTGTTTGATGCATCTCTTAAACCTTTATACTATAATCTGACGATCCTGCTTCTGCTGGACATCAGCAGAGTATCTCTGCTAATGAAGACGCATTGAACACTTGCTCTTGGGTGAGCATGGATCTAATTCTGTGGGACATGGTAATCAGCATATTGCAGACTGAACCTCCATAATTAAAGGGCCTAATCCAAATCCAAAGTGAATAATACTTAGGAAGATGTGCAACATTAATTTTTAATTTCACTTGGGCTCCTGAATCATTTGTAAAAGTGTTTCTTCAGTCCTGAATTGCTTGTGTTTTCAGATTTTTAATAATTAACTTGTTTAAATACCTAATCCAAAACGCATTTTCATGACTTGTTAATAAGTTAACTAATTTATTTCTAGGTATATTTTTAATGACAGAGTGTACTACTACACCTTCAGAGAAGTGTTTGCATAATACCATAATTCTATTTTTATACTATTTAGGCACTGACAATTTTTTAAAATTACTTTTCTTACTATTAGAACACATGATTCAAGTTATAAGTTAGGTGGACAGTAATTTAAATTTATACGTTTTAAACAAACAATCTCATCTTTTCATTCAAATTATAGTTAGACAAGATATACACTGGGTAACAAAGTTCTGAAAAACCAAACATTGACAACTGAGCTAACCTGAGCTAAATATGTGTTTAAGTTGGCAGGCCCGGATAAGCTCCATCCAAGGGAAATGAAGGCACTGGCTGACATCAATGTGCAGCCACTGTGGCAATATTTGAATGCTCGTGGTGCACGGGCCAGGTCCCGGAGGACTGGAAAAGGGCCAGTGTGGTCCCCATTTTCAAGAAGGGGAGGAAGGAGGACCCAGGCAACTATAGGCCTCACCTCCATTCTTGGCAAAATCTTTGAAAAAATTATCAAGGCTCACATTTGCGAGAGCCCGGCAGAACAGATTATGCTGAGGGGAAACCAGCATGGATTCGTAGCAGGTGGATCATGCCTGACTAATCTAGTCTCTTTTTATGACCAGGTTACAAAACGCCTGGATGGAGGAGTAGGGGTTGACATCATATACTTAGACTTCAGGAAGGCCTTCGATACAGTATCCCACACCATACTGGTGAACAAGTTAAGAGGCTGTGACTTGGATGACT
>JAGPOW010003395.1:60287823-60307465 GCA_030014935.1 Caiman crocodilus
ATGTTGAACAGTGCAGGCCCAAGGACCGAACCCTGGAGGACCCCGCTGCTCACATCTCTCCAGGTTGAGTACGACCCATCCACCACCACTCTCTGGGAGTGCCCCATCAGCTAGTTTCTGACCCACTCAACCGTGTAGGGGTCAATGCCACAGCTCCCCATCTTTTTAATGGGGTGAGAGACCATGTCAAACGCCTTCCTGAAGTCTAAAAAGACTACGTCAACTTCTGTCCTAGACTCCTTCCTGGTATAAGTATGGGGCAGGGAGGGGGTATTCCCCCTGTCCCAGGGGAGCCGGGACACCAAAGGGACCCCGAGGTAGTACCCCGAGTAGGACCCCGAGGTAGTCCCACTCACCTCCTACAGGACCGGAAGCACCAGGGAAGCAGGCAGGCCAAAGATGCTGGCGCAAGTTATCAGCTGGGCTTTTATTCGGCTGCGACAAAGCAGTGGGGGTGGAGGACACCTCCCAGAGAAAATAAGAAGCAGCTGTGTCGTGACAGCGGGGCAGCCAGAGAGGAGGGGTCACGGGCAGGAGCCCCAATGTAGGGAAGCTCTGCTGCTGCTCAGGGCAGCAGTGGGAGCGAGGATCAGAGCCAGCTTGGGCTCCGGCATAGCCGACAGCACAGCCAGCAGCGTTGCTGGTGGCGGGACCAACCCTGACGGCTGTAGAGGCAGAGGCGGAGGTGAAATTGACCACGACTCAGGCAGTTGCACTGGTGAGGTAACTGGCGTCATCTGGAGCCATAGAACCTTGAGGAGGAGCAACGATGGGGCGAGCAGTGGCTCCAGTGAGGTAACCGGTGACATTGGGAGCAGTAGAGCCCTGAGGAGGCATAATGACGGGGCGAACAGAGGCAATGGTGAGGCAACCGGCGACGTTGGGAGTAGAAGAGCCCTAAGGAAGAGTCACAACGGCACAAGCAGCTGTGTTAGTGAGGTAACCAGCGGCACGGGAGCTAGCAGAGCCAGTGAGGGAGCTGACAGCACCATAGGCTGCAGAGCTGGTGGAGGAACCGGTGGCGCTACAGATGGGTGGGCCAGTGAAGGAGCCAGCCGCTTCAGCAGGAACCCAGTCTGGGCTGGGACAAGCGGCCAGACGAAGGAATGGGCCAAGGCGGAAGGCCCAGGCTGGCGGCTCTGGCAGACGCCATATTGAGTCAGAGGCCGGAGCAGGCAGCTGGCAGGTGAGGAGAGAGACAGTGGCGGGGCTGGGACATTGAGGAAGCCTGAAGTTGTTAGGACCGCAGGTGGCGAATGGTTGGGGTGTAGGGGAGGACGGAGCCCCAAGACCACCCGCTGGGAACCATGTCCACACTGGTGTCTACCCAAAGGCGGGGGGGGATCCCCCACTGAGATTACATTCAAAGTCATGGCAGGTGAGTTCAGGGATTCCCCTGTCACCAGCAGAAGTAGACACCAGGTCCCAGCTGTAAGCCCTGGACGCCCGGGATTCAGGGCCCGGGCAAAAGCGGCATGGGAACATCTCCTAGAGTGAAAGCGGTCACACGCCCCTACTCCCCATCTCCCACTGGGGGATCACAGCAGGGTCTGCCTGCCTGAGGCATCCCCTGTCAAACAATTTCCCCATTTCACCCTTGCTGCTCAAGTGGTGGGGTGTGTGGCCAGACGCTGGCATGGGGTGGCTCCCTGAGGTGAAGCGGTGAGGACAGGGGGGATTAATTCCCCCCTTCTTCCCTTTTCCCCTAAGGGAACCCCAGCCAAGGTCTGCCTGGCCGGGATATAGCAGCCCCTGTCAGGGTTCTGCCACCTTGCTGCTCCAGTGATTCAGACACTTCAGTTCAGACACTGTCTGGCATAGCCCCCTGAGGTGAAGCTGGCAGGGTGAGGGTTTATTCCCCAGTCCCTCAGGGAGGGGGTTTATTCCTTCCTCTGTTCCCCATGGTGGTCCAAAGCCAGGGTTTGCCTGGCCAGGGCATAGCAGCCCCTGTCAGGGTCTGCCCCCTCACTGCTTCAGCAGCAGGGGTGGGAACTTGTTGAGACACTGACCAGCATGGCCCCCTGAGGTGAGTGGGTAGAGATCGGGTTTATTCTTCTCTCCCACCAGAGCACCCCAGTTGGGTTCTGCCAGACCCAGCTCTGATCTCTACCACTTGCCTCCATGCAGGCTGAGTGCCCCCTGACAAGGGCTGCTGTGCCCTCTCCAGGCAGACCCTAGTTGAAGTTCCCCAGGGGCAGAGGGGAGGGAGGTGGGAATAAACTCCCCCTCCCTCCCTCAGGGTGACTGGTGACTGATTTCTGGCCATGCCACCACCCCTGCCATAGGAGCAGTGAATGGAGGTGGGGCTGAAGGGCTGTAGTTCCTGTTATGCTGTCTTGGGGAGTGCAAGTCTCTTCCCAGTTGGGAGGCTGTACTGTGGGCAGGAGCAGGGTGGGCAGAGCTGCTGTAGTCTACATGAGGTGGGTGGTGATGGTGGTGGGGCTGGGAGAGGTTGCTGTAGTGGTGGAAGCACTCAGGGCAGGGGAGGGGGGCCTGTGGCCACCACAACATTCACCTTAACCTCCATGGCCATACCTCCCAGACTTGCTGCTGCCACAGCTCCTCCCACACAGGCTGTGGCAGCTGTGCCCACCCCACTCCTGCCTGCAGCGCAGCACTGCCACTGGGATGAGGTTTGTGGTCCCTGGGATACCATGACAAAGCCTGCTGTCCCTGTCAGGGTTCCCCCCCTACACCTTGCCACTCCAGGAGCAGAGGTGAGAGCATAGCCAGACACCAGCCAGTGTGGTCCCACCATCCATCCTTCCTGCCTGTGGCTGATGCTATGGCTGTGGGACTGAGCCAGGCCAAAGCTCAGGTGCTGCTAAGGGCAGGCATGGAGGGGCCAGGCCACACCATGGGGACAAGGCCCTTCTCAGCTGGCCGTGGCTTGGGCTGGGACTACAGGAGCTGTGCACCCGGTTTGTTCCCAGCTTCCTGTGCCCAGGCTGGGCAAGGCTATCACAGAGCTGCTGAGGTGGGCAGGGTTTTCTCCCCACTTCTTCCTCCGCCACCATGGGGCCAGGTGATTCTTGACCCTTCAGTGCCAGCTGGGGACTGGGGGCTAGCCATGCTCCCTCCCTCCCCCCTCAAAAGCCTGGCAGGAGCTGCTTCCCCTTCCCTCTCCAGGCATACCCTGGCTGGGGTCATTGCAGGCCAATGGTGGGAGTTTGAAGCTCTCCCCAGTCATAGTTAGGCATGCTGGGGCCTGGCCACACTCCTTCCCCCACCACACGTCCCCCCACCTTCAGCTTGGTTTCCCTCCAGCCTTCTGGCCACTGCAGAAGAGAAGGGAGGGCTTGGTCTAACACCCTCGCCCAGCTTCTGGCCTGAGCCACTGCAGGAGTGCACCTGCATTTCTGGAATCAAAAGTGAATGTCTATTCACTTGCTTGCCGATTCAATCTATGCAGGTTAGATTAACCTTCAAAGATTGAATAAATTCAGGCTCAGGCTTTTTGAATGTCTGTACTTAGCCTTACAGACAACAGCTGGCAATTAATCACAAAAACTCTAGTTCTATCCAGACACATTTATATTCCAGGTGTCCTTCTGTAAATTTAGGCTGTGAATGAGATTATGTCTGCCTTTTTATGTTGCTTACTCTGTTGGCTTTACAGCACAGTACCCCCAAGTGGCCTGTTTAAGTTGGAATTCAAACACAATAGTTCACTGATGGTTTTTTAATGAACAAAGCTGAAGCTGAACTAAGATTAAAAAAAATATATAGAGTCAGGGAGAGAACTTCAAAGAATCCTATGTAAACAGAACTTTAGCTCTGTGACCATATCAGAGGAAATGACTGTTTTAGTTAAAATTAGGCAGAAGACAGTCACCCAAATTTTCACTTTACTATTCTGTTAGTGGCCTGTGGGTCTTGGCTCTTGACATGGTTTTGCTTAGAGTATCTATAAAGTGGTAATTCTAATCTTTGGAAGTCATTCTTTTCCCTCTCTGAGGAGTTTTTCTATGATCAGGAGCCAAGAAGAACTGAGAAGAGCTTAAACTCATTAGCAAAATTATCATATAGCATATAAAGCAGCAGGGCAAATTGTATACTGATTAAAGTAATATTCAGGGAAGAGGATACACTTGAGTGAGAGAAAGGCGCTTCACTCGGACCTATTTTTTTTAATTGGCAGTTTTCCTTAATGTTTATTCATGAACTAAAATACAGTACACTCTGTACTCATGACTTTTGCTTCAGGTGGTGAGGGAGCCCACTGATGATGTCAAAATTCCTTGGACAGTTGTCATCAGCTGTCTTGATTAAAACCAGGTTACTTTAAGCAGTCAGAGAGCTTGATTCTGCAAGATGCTATGTGCTTTCAAGCTTTATTGAAGTTATTAGGAGATAAAGCACTCAGGATGGATTAGGAAGAATGAATGGGCTTATTGCTTGGCCAAAGGTAGAGATCTAGAAAATAGTGGCTGGGATTGTGTGGTGAACCACAAAGCATAATGGAGAATTCCCTTGCTGTATTCTGAGTATAGGAAAGCTGCTGCAGAGTGGAAGCAGCCTGAGTGACCCTGTGGTGCAAGGAGGCATTCTGTGTCATGTGTTTGCAGTATCATGTGTTTTATCATTCTTAGTGGTAATGAAGTCTGAATTTGGCTTATTGCTGTCATGACCATATTATAAAACACTAGGTACTGAGTACCATAGCCACTTTATTTTGTAGTGAAATACTGCTGTTGAGGACATTTCTGTATAAGGAAGGTAAAGCTACTGTGCTTGCAGCTGTGAACTCTGAAACACATCCTGTTACCTGAACATTGTCAGTCAGCTTCAGCTGGTACAAAGGCAGGAATGATAATATGGTTGACAGGGAACAAAGCATTTAATGCAGGATGATACCTTCAGGATTTCTCCTCTTTTTTGTGAATATGAGACATACAGTACTGCATGTGGTTAGGATGTAATGTCAAAGGCAAATGTTATCTCATTTAAAATAACTCTTGAATTCTACTGCCAATTAAAATAGTCTTTTGTTAAAACAAACCACTTATTCTCAGAATCCTCCGCATGGTTTATATAAGAACTGATATGTTGAGTCAGTATCACTCTTTTAAAGGCAAAGCCAAAACAAAAATCTTGGGGGATGGAATTATTATAGTAGTGGTTATGTATGTTGCTAACAGCTTATGTTTTCTTAGTATACAGCCATTCATTATTTCATTTTTTAAAAAGAAATAATGAGCTGAGAATAAAATGGAAGACTTAGGATGTGATGTATTACTACTGGCATGCTTGAACTTTCAAAAGTCTTCATTTAAGGTCCAGATTCAATAAAACTCTATCCAGCTTCCTCACCTTGGAATCTCACACTAGGCCAAAACAGCATGGCTTGCACTGGTTTCCGAAGCACAGAAATGGGATGGAATTTTGGTGAATCTGGCTTTAAAACACCACTTGCAGAAATCTGTACCCTTGGTGTCCAGAAACTTTGTCAAGTTCAGATGATTAAAAATTGACCATATGATACATAGAAGGTGAATGTACAGAAAAATGTATACAGAAGCTCTTATCTTTACCATTTTTCCTATCCCTTTTCCTGTTGTTATTCATTTTATGGGAGCATGCACAATGTCCTCAGTGGCTTCTTCAGTATGTGCAATTAATGCGACACAGTAAGCTTCAGCACATACTACACTGGTATTTATTGCTTGTAGGTGCTGCGTTTACATGTGTGCCTGGCACCACAGCATGTTGAGGTGGGTCAGAGCAGCCTCAGCTGGCAGGGGGCCCAGGGGGTCAACCTGCCAGACGGGGTCAGTTCCGACTTGGCTTAATGTGCTGCGGAGGGAATGGTTGGGTCACCAGGGTATTTACAAGTACTAACCTACAGCAGCGTTTATTAGTTTATTGTGGCCTAATAGGGCCACATGTGTAGATGAGGAGACTTTACTGCGGAGCAAATTAGATGTCTTGTATAGATGCACCCAATATTGCCTACATGCACAAGACAAAATGTTTCCTGCCGTAGGAGCCCAAAATCTCAGGCCCTGATCCTGCACATTCTTATGCATGTAAGTATCCTGATGCACATGCCCATTATAAACTTACCTATATATATTTTTCTCCAATTCAGAGCCTGAGGGAATATATTACAATATCTTAACTTTGTTTTGTCAGATGCTACAGCCTTTTTCAGGCAAATCTCCCATTGAAGTTAAAGGTGGGTTTGACTGAATAAAGTCTAAATGACTTGGCAGAGGCCCACTCATATTTGGCACCCAGGGCTCGGAGCAGAATATTTAATTAGTGATTGCAAAATACTAACAAACATATAGTAAAAAACTCCCATTATATACGTTTTACTTCAAGCTAAATACCTAACATTTATTCTGCAAAATAATCATTCAACTTGTGATTATTTTTATTTGGATTTACTTTTAATTTTCTTTTCTTACAACATAAACTTATAGAATTCAGATTCCTTGGTATTAATTATGTGGGTTTCTAAGGCTAGTTCCATACCAGTTTTTTCTGGCAAAGCTCTGTCAGCCAGAAATGTTAAAGTTCCCTCCCTAACATTGCTGGACCAGTCAAACCTCAAGTGTGGATGCAGCTTTGCAAACAGAGGGGAGAAAAGTCTTTCGATATATGTGATATCTTTTATCAGACCAACTAAGAACACTGTTTGTCAACTTAGCTTGTGCTGCCTGGGGAGATAGTATAACTATGTCTATTGAAAAACTTTCTGTTGGTCTGTGCTGTGTCTCCACTAGAGGTCTCTGCTATATTGGCTGAGGCTCTGTAGTGTAGACAAGCCTTAATTTAGCTATTTTATGTTACATGAACCTTTCTACCTCTAATTTTAACGAGACTTTTGTCATTCCAATAAGGATGGATAGATGTTTTACTTTGTCAGCTGCTTATCATGATGGCCTACTTCTGTTTGCAGCTACCTCTTTTACTTACCCCTTTGCTTGCCATGCAACTTGGGCACCAAGAACTTGGGCCTGTTCCTGCAGTGCTGCCATTCCCCTAGAAGCAGGTGCAGGAAGTCGATGCCGGAGGACAGAGGGGGAACGCAAAGAACCCAGAGGTTGTGGCAGAAGCAACCAGGAGTTGAGAGGTGACTGGGTGAGAGCCCAGAGGCTACATGATAATCCTTTGGTGACTGCATGTGGCCTAGTCTAACATAAACAATCAGATACAGAATGCTTATTCAAGCAAAATTTCCATTTAATTAATGCAGATGAGGAGTTTGAGGTCTGGACAAAAGTCGGAAGAAGGCATACATGGTTGTCTCCTTTGGCGCAGAATCACTCTTCTGAACTCAGGCCTTATGGTAAAATAACCTTTTGTAAGTAATACCTAAACTTGATCTTTGCATGTCCTGTCTGTAAATCTTTCTATTGCTACTGTGACAGAGCATCTTTTGGGTGCCTGTCACTTTAAGGGTCAGAGCAGACATCAGGACAGCCAGCAGCTGTGAGTTGAACTAAAGAGCCAGTAATGACTGCAGGAGATCCCTGGGATTGGAGGAAGTGGTGGAGCAGCCTCCATTTTAGATCCAGGCTCTCAGGGCTGAGGCAGCAGTCTACTGCTGGCAGTCGGAGACACACCACCCGGCTGAGTGGCTACTCAGGAACACCTTGGAGATAAGGGCAGGATCTATGGGGATGGCAGAACGCTCCTGGTCCTGGGTATGACTTGAAACTGCACCCTGATGGGGAAGGATGGCCTGGTGGGGCTACGTATGGTGGGATAGCTCCCCAGATATGCCAGGCCAGTTGCCTTCCCAGTGAAAGAGGGGTAGGGGTGCCTTATAACCCCAGCCCACACTACCCAGTGGGTCTTGGAACAGATAGTGGGGCCAGGCATGCCTATTGAGAGGCACCTGAGCCCAGGGCAGGTAAGACTCCAGGCCCTAGTGAGAGGGTGGAGTTGGGGCCAGGCGTGAATAAGGAAAGGCACCTGATCCCAGGGGATGTAAAAGTGTTGGCTACAGTGAGGAGGCGGTGGTGCAAAGCAGGGTTGTAAGGGGTGATATGAAGGACTGCACAAGAGTCATTATATGGGAGAGCCCCAGGGAGGGGAGTAATTTATTGCCCTTGAGAGAGGGTAGAGAGGTAGCCCCAGTGAGGTGGTGGAGGAGAGTTAAGGGCCAAAGGCAGAGATGAGCCTTAGGGAGAGGGCATGCTGTGCATAACTGAGCAGAGCCAAAGGCCAAGGGTGAACCATAACGGGTAGGGGAAAGTCATAGTGGGTAGTTGTGTGCACACTGCAGTGGCACTGTAATGGCAAGCTCACGGGGAGAGTAAGAGTCCCGGTGAGACCCTGGAGCATGGGTCACAGCAAGGCATTCTGTAATATGGATGCCATCTGTGAGGCATGGGACATTGTAAAGGGAAGTCAGAGCCATGTGTAAACCCCTTGGCATCAGGGTATTGAAATGAGTAGCCTCCTGCTTAATATATCAGGTTGATCCCAACAAGTCATGGCAGGAGAGGTGGGGCAGGCTGCCCTAAATGACGTGGTGGGCCGGTATGATGACCAGCCATGAGTAGGCATGTTTCATCACAGCTGCCTGTGGAACATAGCTATAATTGCTCTTTTCTCTGCCGATATCTCCAGTCATGCATTAATCACTTCTTATTGGACTATTGTGATTGCCTTTTATAGTCTTAATAAATCCTCATTATCTAAATGTCAGAAGACTATTTTTTTATCTAAGAAATATCAGCTTTGTCTTCCAGCACCCTCCCAGGCCTTCTGTTTGTAGCTGTTCTCAAATCTACTTCAAAATGTACCTGTGACTTTCAAAATGATTCATGAACTTATCCTACTTCACTTCTTTGAACTTCTGTTCATCCACATACTCACTAATTTAGAGCCTTCTGTTTGTCTCTTGTTCATAATTTGTAGTCAATATTTAGCATAGATGATGTATAAGTGTTGACATTTGGGGGAGGGCAAGGCAAAAGTCTGTACCACCACCAGTGGCCTGCTACTTTGGTACACTGGCTCTAGCCAGGCTTTAGCCCTGAGTCCTACCATCAGAGCAGAAATCATGCCACCACCACCCACACTGCTGCTGGGCCCTGGCTTCAGCCTGGCTGCAGCCCTGCACCACACTGTCAGTACAGATATCTGGGGGGAGGGGCATATGCCCCCCATATTGTTTATATATCATGTTGCTTATATTTAGTTACGACCTCATCTATTTGAAACCTTGTTTTTTTCTCAAGGTTGAACTGCTTTAAATCTCTCTTCTTTTTCTACAGTTTGCCTGACTCTGTAAAAATTTGTATGATACCATGTTATGGTTTAGTATTCCAAAACTTGCTAATCATGTCAAAGTGAAATAGAAAACTATAGGTAATTCCAAGTAATGTACATTTTGATAATCTCTTCCCATTAATAGAAGAGAAATTGAACTGAAGTTCAGAATTGTGTAGCTTAATTATTAGCCTTTTGCTTAAAAATGGGAACTCTAAATAGTGGCAATTTTTATATTTGTTAGTCCCCAAATTCAGAAAACAGTTGGCTTTAAGAAACAGATATAATTTGTAGCAGTGTAGCTAGTTTTCAGAATCTGTGAAGCTACAGGTAGGGGGTTACTTATGTATGTAGTGCACATATGTTTTTGTCTCTCAAAACCAAAGATAATAGAAAGCATTGAACTTGTAAAGGTTACATAATGACTTCAGAAGGGTTTAAAATCTTTATAAGAGAGCAACCTGTTATTAATCCTTTAATGCTAGGTCTGAAATATATTTTAGGAAATGGTTAATAAAAAGAGAAAGAAATTCAAAAAAGAAAACAAAAGTTTCTAATTATTATTCAACCAAATCTTAAAATGAATTTTACATCGTTGAGGATTTTTCTTTGAACAAAAAGTTTTATTTAGCATTTTCCTACTTTCCCTAATTATTTCCTTCCTGAGTGAATGAACATCTTTCTGATCATTATATTGATGATCAAATAGGATAACTAGTAAAGCAACAAATGGCAACTAGTTTTACTGTCTTTACACAGCTTGAAATAAAAGGTCTGACAGAGAGAGGTAAACTGCCAAAATAATGTAAAGATAGGGTTATCTCATATACCTACCAGTGACATTAAGGCCCAGAATTTAAAAAAAAAATTCATAGGTATTTTTTCACTTATTTACTGCAATTATTGAAGTTGTGCTTCTCTACATTCACTTTTGGGTGCATCTATATGAGACGCTTTACTGTGCAGTAGATTAATCTACTGCACAGCAAAGCATCATCATGTAACTCTGTGCAGCAGTTACTGTGCGGTAAATTAGCCTTCTGTGCAGTTAGCTGGAACCTGTAAATACAAGTGCTAAATTAATGGTGCAATAATTACTGCACAGTAGCACTCATGTAGACGCTGATTTGGTTCATATTTGCTCCCAATCAGCAACACCAACTAGTTGTTGGGAGCTGGTTGTTGGCCTTGCTTACCTCCCAGCTTCCCCCAGGAGTTGACAGCCGATCACTACCAGGACAGGGTTGCTCTCTGCCCTCCCTGTCCCCATGCTGTGTGGGGACAAGGGGGGGGGGTCTCTGCTTCTCCAGCCAGATGAGGGATCAGTGCCAGCAGCCCCACTGGATGATTGGGGCAGGGAGGCTGGGAAATAATTGCCCTGGAGTCAGGAAGCCCACCCCCCAACACCTCCCAGAGCATAGCCCTGACCTTAGTGCCCCCCTGCCAGCCTGTTGCTGGCACCTGGGGGAGCCTAGAGCTTCCCCTGGCTGCTGTATGGGAGCAGAGTAGGAGTAGCTCTGCTGTGAACTGCTCCGCTCAGGAGTAAATTTGCTCCCGACAGGCACATGTGTAGGCACGCTTCCAAGGAAAGCTTACTGAATAGTATATTATTGCACAGTAAACTTTCTGTGCATTAATTGCACGTGTAGACATGCCCTTTGAGAGTTAAACTCACTCGTGTTACATGTTTGAAATTAAATGTAAAGTTCTTTAGGACAGTAGCTGTGAAACACCTCGTATGCACTGAGCCCTTGATAAGTAGTCACAATGTATCAGTAAGTGTACATTATTCATTAAAATGTAAGTATTTCCCTAGTCATGTTTGTTTTCTGTTTCATAATGAACATATTTATTAGGTGTAGGTGTGGTTTTTCTTTTGTGGTGTAAAATCTTGAATTACAAATTGGAGTAGAAAATAATTAATTTGCACAGTTACTGTTATTGTCTATACACCTTTTAGTTTCATTGCTTAATTTTTCCCACTGGCTTTAAAATGTAAAACAAATCAGAAGGTATTTTAAAATTTGAAGTATACATTTTCATAAGTTTTAATTTAAAGGACTACATTGTAAGGTCCAATTTGAAGTATTAAGGATGCTACAATCCAGGAAACACTGCTTATGAAACACCCAGACTTTTCAGTGAGGTACAGAACATCACATGTTGTTATAAAACTGCCAGTAGAAATGTAATGGAGAAGAACAGAAACAAAAAACAGGGACAAGGTCAAGTCTGGAATATTTCAGAGACTTAGAGGATGACAGATGAGTGCTACAGAGGTATGAAGAAAAAGTCATGGAGGCTTTTTTTATAATTAGAAAGTAAGTCCTGAGTATCTGGCAGGCACTCTTCAAATACATTTGAAGTGACAGCTTTAATAACTGACTATTCTTTTTGTTCTCTACCTCCTTTTGAAATATGGCAGGGTCACCCTGACTTGAGGTGCTCATGTCAGACTGTGGCACACTGAGCATGATTTGGCTGCATACATGTTTCTTTTGTTGCTCAGTCTCTCTTGATCAGCAAGCTGAAAGTTGGACAAAAGTTCAATACTGAGATAAAAACCACTAGAAATAAAAATGTTGTGATCCCTCATGAACAGTTCATGAAGTGCCTATGGAATGAAATCCTAATGCAGAAGGCCTGTTAAAACACTTTACACAATTTAAGAATGCCTTATTACCTTTACATAGGGTTTTTAAAGGATTTTATAAGGCTAGTAGCTCAGGAGAATTTTACCTATAATTCTAATTTGTGCATTAATTCCTCATAACACTTACTAAAGAATTACCACAGAAGCCCCCCATTATTTTCCAAGACATGACTAAGACTTAGGCTACAAGCAGATTAAACAATATAAAGCAAGATAAAACATTTTATCCCAGGACAAAGTGCTATCATTCAGACATCCCAGGATAACAGACATGGATATATCCTAAGATGTTTCATGGGAAAAGTAGTAGTAATAATAGTTTATCCTGGGATACTGAAAAGTGCATCTGAATGGTTTCCCAGGACTGTATCATTGAATCAATGGCAGAAAAGAGGTAGCAAATTTAGCTACTTGTTAAACTCTGATTGAAGGGTGATGTATGTATGTGCCAGTTCTAGGATATTTCCGTTATAGGACAAACACAGACATAACTTGTCCAAGGACAAATGCAATATCTATTCTTTGCCTTTGAAACTGTTGCTGATACCTCTCACTGTCAAGTCGCTGAAATTCCCAAAAAACATTTTCTAAATCTAACATCGAGTTATGTGGGGTGAGAAAGATATTGCAGAATTTTTAAACAATGAGGAGAAAGTAAGAAATGTAGACCAGCAAATTGTAGAAAGTAAGAGTGATAGAGTTAATATACATCCTCATCTGAAACCTCAGAGTGAGCATTATAAGAATAACAACATGGGAGGAGAAGTAAAGGCTTCAAGAACTAGTATTAGAGCACAGGTAGTTGATTAGCCTTATAGTAGCAGCAGAGATGTCTTGACGGCCTCCTAACTCTAGGGCTGAACATAGTGTAATGTAAAATGGCATTTAAGTGTGCTAAATTATATTTCATACTCTTTGGTCTGCTAAAGAGTAGACCAAGAGCCAATCACTGAAGATCAAAAGAATGCCTCCTTTGTCAGGATCCAAAGGATTGTTAACTGAACACCAGCTTGTGATTCTCCAACGCCAGGCGGTGCATCTACACATTTGCTTCAGCAAACTAAGTTTTGCTGCTGTACTGGGGACAGTACTATCTTACAGTGGTGAAAAAAACTGCACCTAAATGAACATGTAAACGCTGACCTGGCATATGTTGCACCCAGTCAGCCCAAGAAGCATGAGGCCAGACCTCTGCCTATTGAATAGCCATATAGCTGCACTCTTTGGGCACTCTTGTGCCCCAACCAGCTCCTCTGACTCCATGACTCAAAGCCTGGGGCTGACCCCCAGACCCTGCTCCACCCTAGCTCAAACTGGTGCGGTCCCAGGTGCATGTGTAGACACTGCACCTGGGAACCATTAACTCTGGCATGAACTGTGCTGGGGTTTATCGTGCCACATTAACTGAATGTGTAGATGTACCGAGGGTACACCAATAGCTATTGCCACTACAAGTTTATCAGCCAACAATTCAGATCTGTTAAAACCTGATTTTATGGACAAATTCTGCCAGTTGTGATTAGCTCTGGGTTAAAGATTACACAGTAGCAGTAAAAATAGGTCAGATAAATATCTGGTACATTTAAAGATTATTTTGATTCATAATATCTTATTAATCTTGATATAATTATTTAACACAGAATATTACCTCACTCCAGCTTGTTCCATGGCAATCCCTAAGCATTATGTTTGTTTGTTTGTTTTGTCACAAAAAATACTACTGTAACATTTAGATTATTTATTGGTAATTTAAGGAGGTAAAACATCTCAAAAAGTTATAATGAAAAGAAAAAACATTACTAATACAGGAAATTTAAAGTAACAGTTATCCAAGAAAAAAAATCATTAAAATACACCCATAATTCCTGTCTGGTTTCTCATGCCACAGAAGAAAATGCAAATGCATTCTCAGTTTTAACATTTAGTTTAAATTAGGACCACTTCGATGGTCCTGATGAGTTAGATGAGGCAGCCATTTCTTACTTAATCTAACCTCCCTAACTTCTAAGTGTTACTCCAAATTTTAACAATAAAGAAGTTTTGGGTAGATGAGTGTTTTTCCCATTATTAAGATCATTCAGAACAAAAACAGTTTAAAAATAAATATTACATTTGTTTAAATAAAAAGATTCATTTTAAAATGAATTGTAATAGTGGCTGTATGTAATACTAAGGGCATGTATTCTGCACTGATAGACAGTGCTGTAATTTTGAGAAGAGTGCAAATATGTGCTGAACTCTTCCATGAAGAGCCATGTGGTGAACTCTGCCATTACACAATACCAAGGAGCTGCAACTGATGCTCTGAAAAAAATAACAAACATCTTAAACCAACCAGGACCAGATCTGAGAATCAGCTAATTGTCAGACCGTCTCCAGACAACACTGGATCTGAAACTAGACACTTGTCTATCTACAATGGAACATAAAGGCCACAAGCTGTAGTGGTAGCCCAGAACATTGTGTATTGAAGAGACATTGATGACACCTAAACCTTCCAAAAGAAAGGAATACTAGGGGCATTGAGTCTGTCACTTGTGTCTGGAAAGGTCTGAGGCAACAATCACAAGAGTTTAAGAGAGATGCGCCCCTGGACAAGGTGCTCTCAATACAAATGGATTTATTGACCATGGATATCTCAATAGGAACATGCAAGTCAAAGTAATGGTATAAGTCACCTCCAGGCACATCCACACATACAGGCACTAGTAGCAGCAGCACAAATTTGTGCGAGAGATTTGTCCCTCAGGACACATATCTGAGCAGGCACTTTGGTGTGGGGCAAGTTGTGCCACTTTAGGCAAACTGACCCTGGCCAGCTCCTCCCAGATCTGCAGCCAAGGAGAACTGGAGGCTGGAGCCAGCACCATAAAAACCTGCCCTAGAGCAGCTCAAGGCTACTTGCTCTCAGGAGCTTCTGAGGCCTGGCCAATTGGTATCTGGGAACACTAGACCCTTGTGCCAGCTGGACTGCTGCAGCAGTTCTAATCTAGAGTGGTCCCTGCGTCTTCTACTCACTGTAGCAGTCTGGCTGTGAGGGCTGCTTCCTGGCTGTGACCTGCTGCAACCTACAACACCATATGCCCCCTTGTACCCATGGCCCCATGGCTGTATGCCCGCCAGACCCAGGCAGGGACCACATGGCTGCCTGGGCTGTCTTACAGGTGTTGCAGCAGAGATGTCTGCATCTTTGGACCAGCTGCCAATAGGCTATGACTGCGCAGTTGGCCTTTGGGCGGCACTGCTGTCATGTCTTCTGGTGTCCCTGCTCTGCCATCCAGGCAACTATTGCCCAGAAGATTCTTCTTGCCATGACCCACTTTGAAAGTCAAAGCATGTCCTCCTGGCCCCAAATGGCCAGAAGGTCATCCACCTCATCTGCTGTCCAGCACGCTTCTCTGCCTGGGTTTTGCCACTTGCCTCACTAGCAGAGGTCCTGGTGTTCTCTGCTTAAAAATAGCAAATTATTTGATAACCCCCCCAATTCTTTCATTAATTGTTAATTAATTAATCATAATAAAACAAATTCTAAATACATATACACTTTGAATGTGGCATTTGTGGGGGAAGGGGTGTGGAGGGAGAGAAGGTGGGTGGAGGGCTGGAGAGTTTGTGGGTAGGTGGAGAATTTGTGGAGCTGGTGTGGGGCTTATGAAGGGGTTTGGGGTGATGTGAGATATATGTGTAGCAAGTTTATGGAGATAGATTTTGGGTATGGGGTTTGTGGGTGGATTTGAGGGGTCTGTGTGGTGGTGGTGGGGACTGTGGGGGTGAGAGGGAATGCTCAGGAGAGATGGGTCCCCTGCTTATCCCCCCACTATAGTGCACAACCCCCCTGCCGCAGCAGCAGCCATCAGGGTGCTCATGCTCACTCCTGGAAGAGACCCCTGATGGTGTAACGCTGCCCCAGACCTGGGGGGTGTACGTGGCTCAGTCTTGCTTGACAGCATGCACCAGCCAACTGCGCCCATGCCATGTGCAGCTCCCAGGTTTGCAGTGGTGCCATGTGCTGCCAAGGGGCTGTGCCTGCAGCAGCCCACGAGCACCCCAATGGCCACTGCTAGCTGCTGCAGGGGAGCTGTGCACCATGCAGAGGGTCAGGTGGAAAATGCACCCCTCCTGAGCAATCTCCCCCTCCCACAGTTTCTCTCACCCCCACACAGTCTTCCCTCCACCGCAGCCCCCCAGCTACCATGTCTCTACTTACTGGGGACAGAGCCTGGGTCTGATCCACTGCTGCAGCCTTGCCCTACTCCTATTTGCTCCAGTATACTGAGGCAACATGCTGGAGCAGCAGGGGTATAAGGCAGCCATAGAGACGGTCTGATCAGGTGCCAGAGTATCTCTTTGGAGGACCCAGCCTCCAGTTGCTTGAGGGCCTGTGCTGCTTTTTTCCAGTGTGTAATTTTTTGATACCAGGATTTCCTGTAATCAAATTTAGAGTCCACACTGCAAATATGCAGTGTGGGGAACATTTTTTCATTCCCAGACTGCCACTTGTGGAATCTCAAACTGCTTTGAGGGATCACAACAGGCATGTCCTCACTTGTTTGGACGTGGCCTTAGAGGCTAGTTGAAGATTTTTAGTGTGTTTCATCAATAGGTTGGTACTTGGAAGTTTGTGTCTACATAGACATTAGTGTTTGTTCCAGTGACTGCTAAATTTGGAAGGTAATAAGAATATTTTTTTGGAATAAGAATAATAAATTTGGAAGGTAATAAATTTGGAAGGATAGTAAGATGTGAGATAAATGCTTTCTGTTCTGCAGCGCAGCATAGACAGGACCCCCAAGGCAACTGTAATGGAAGCAATGAATGAAACAGATCTTTGTGAAGCAACTTGTCTCAGAGTGATTACTGAACACAACATACTGTAATCTTTCTACATAGCAGAGGTTGAAAGACTGTTTTTATAAGAGCAAAAGTTGACTCAACCTTAATATGGAGTTATAACTAGAATGTCCATAGGAATACTTGAATTACACTGTGTGTTGGTAAGAATTTCACTTTAGAACAGTAACCTCCCAGCAGCTATTTTTACCAATCTTGCTTGCTTCATGTAGTTTCTGTCATTCTTTATTATCTATCCAGATACTTCATGCACTTGGGATGGATGATGCATTTGTCTCTGACCCCCCTTTACACGTGCAGGTAAAGGCACAATTAGATCTAATGCATGATCTATACAATCATGCATTATTGCAGGTGTAGGGGGAGATTACTCTGTTGTCCTGAGGGGTCGGGCCAATGCTCAGGATCTCAATATTGTACTGTTAGACAGGAGGGCACAGTGTACAACTGCACATGCACACATAAAATCAATTAAGCATACATATACCCACTAGGTGCATACACCCCTACTAGGCATACACACTCACACTAGCAACTCAGACACACAAACACTCAAAATAACTAGTCTAGGTTCATTCACACCTATCACCAGTTTAAGCCCAAACACTCTATACACACCAAGTTTAGACAGAATCAGTTACCAGTTACCAATACCTGCACACCCAATACACATACACAGATTACTAATTCATATACCATACACACACACAATTATATCTATATATGTATATATAAATATATTCACTAATTTACACACATACCATCCATCTACACATACACACAGGTGAGTTTCTAAGTTGTGTGTTGTGATGTATATGTACGTATGTATGTGCTTGGTGTACTTGGGATACCTGGGGAAAGGTTAAGGTAAGAAAGTAGAAGTGTAGGGAGTGGAAGTTACCAGGACTGAGATTAGAACTGGTAGACTACAGGAGCCTGGGCTGAAGAATTGAGGCTCAAGGGTAACTTTAGGTTAATTGATCTTAATTGATTAAAAGACAATGCACAAAGCCTGCAGAATAGGAAAGTGATGCTGGAGCTACGGGGGAGATGAAAAAGTAGTGGGGGAGAGAGAAAATGGGACTAAGAGAAAGTATGGATGTTAAAGAGGGGCTCTGGGTGTGGGGAGCCAGAGGATGGCTCCAGGGCAGCTAGAGAAATTGCAGGGAGCATCAGTAGGTGCTGGGAGCTGGAGAAAGGCTCTAGCTGCTGGAGAAAACTGCAGGACAGCCACGAGGAAGCTGCGGGGGGAGGAGGAGTGACTACAAAAGCTGTGGAAGAAGCCTGAAAACAGAGAGAGAGACAGCAGAAAATCACAGGAAAAGTGGCAGGAGAGACTGAAAGGTGGCAGGGCAGCAGGGAAGCAGAGAAAGGCAGCAGAAAGTCACAGGGAAAAGGCAGTAGATGGCACGGGAAGCTGAAAGGCAGCAGGAAAGCAAGGAGTGTCTGAGAGGTGGCAGAAAAGGGGAGATGGAATTGGAAGGAGATCAGAAAACTAACAGAGAGGGTGAGGACTGGAGCTGAGAGAGAGAGAATGAGGCTAGAATTTAAGATAGGGAAGGGACTGGGATTAAGTAAAACATGACCCAACTCAGGGTTGCAAATGACAGTGGTTTTATTGAACAGGGGAGATGGTGGCACAATGTCTTATTGGTTCCCTTGCACCCACACACATACACATGCACGCACACACAATGGCAGCAGGGGTTAGAGAGGCTTGGTGCAGGGGCTGAAGTCCATTGAAGTCCAGGAGGACAGAGACAGAGACACAGAGAGAGAGTCCAAATTGTAGGAGGAGGTAGGCAAGTTATATCTACCTATCCTAGGCTGGAAGTTGATCTTTGATTGCCAGTCGGAGTCTCTTTCAGCTTGATGTTGTCCAGAGGTGGTTGCCAGCAGAGCCTCTGGGGTGGATAGGTGATGTGAAGCTGGTCTGGTACGGATGGAAATGACGTTCTCATTGGGTCTGTCTTCACTGCCCCTTTTTATAGGGGCAGACCTTGTATGATCCTAGTGACAGGAGGCATCCCCAGGCAAGTGTCAGCCCCTGGTGTACTGAGCATGTGTGCTCCATGCTGGGATGTGCAGTTTTGGGTGTCTGTAATGGTGGGATACAATGGTTGAGTTGCTGGTTCTGCAGGGTCTTTTGCCTTTCAAATCCTGGTGTTGTCTCTGTTCCTGGGTGAGTTCTGTGGTTCCTGGATGAATCAGTGCGAGCTGATGGGCCAGTCATTATAGGACATTCAGTAGAGGCCTGCTACTATTGTATTTTAGTCATTCCCACCCAATCGTTCTCATTCATCGGGGAACCAGATTACATGGGAATGGTACAATGAATCATATTGTTGCAATATAGGATGCCCAAGCAGTGGACAGGAGATGGAGGCTTGACATGTAAAATGGAATTTTGACATGACTTTGGTTCACTTACAAGCACAGGCCTAAACCATACAATATCCATATGAAACAATAAAGATCAATACAAAAATGATAATACAATATACAATAGTAAAAATTAATACAAGCCTAGTAATTATACAATATAAAAGAGTGGCTATCCAAAAGCTCGCTATAAAAATAAAAAATGTTTAAAGCTTATCCTAAGTCTGAGCTCACATATACTTATCTATAGGGAATAGAGAGGGAGAGAAAAAGCCAGAAATGTTTGGGGAAGGGAAGGAATGCATTTTAAAATAAAAAAAGAAACTAAAAACTGGGGGTTTTGCTACAACTCAGATCATAGTATCATAGTATCTAGGGTCAGAAGGGGCCTAGAGCAGGCCATCAAGTCTGACCCCCTGCCAATGACAGGAACGAGTGCCAGGGTCACAGGACCTCAGCCAAGTACCTATCCAATCTACTCTTAAAGATGCCCAAGGTAGGAGCAAGAACAACTTCCCTAGGAAG